>LR990007.1:9077968-9682500 GCA_905147175.2 Nymphalis urticae
AATCAATACCAGGCGTTTTAAGTTTACTTAGATCCTCCGGAGTTTTCCTCTTTTCAGCACTTTCAGCGACTTTCTTATCTTCACCTGGAGCATAGTTAAATGCAAGTCCAGCCTTCCTGGTACCTGGACTTTGGTTGTCATCTAAGCCTCTTTGTTTTTCATCAGAAATTGGTTCCTTTTCATAACTAAAAGCACCTTGGATATAAGGCTTTCGAGTAGGACTCTTCTCAGTGTCTGTATATTCGTATGGTTTAGTGAAACTCGGCTTTCCTTCACCCTTCACAGGACTCCTGTCCGTTGAACTGTCGAGGTTCGAGCTATCATTGGAAGTATCAAGCACAGCTACTTTCGTTTTAGGCTCTTTGATTTTATTATCTTTATCTTTCGGCGACTTATCTTTTGGAGACTTATCTGATTTATCTTTTGTTTTGGGAGATTTTTCTTTTTGCGATTTATCGCCTTTGGGCGATTTCTCTTTTCTGCTACCAAATAGGCCGAAACCTCCCTGATAACGGACAAGGGTTTGGGATGAAAAAAAATATATAAAATAAGAAAACAATCATACGAAACAAAAACACTACATTTGATAAGAAAATTTAAATAAGTGTAGGCGACGCTCTAGGGCAGCTTGTTCTTCCAATCGACACATACATTGAGTGCGAGTCGAGTACATAATGCATTGCATGCCTCTAACACGAATATTTATATACAAATATATGTACATTACGAAAACTACGCTTGGACAGAAACTTGTATGTATTATGCATTGTTTATCTACCATTCAAATATATATTAACAAATTGATTAATAAAAATTATATACACGATATTGTTACCTTCGATCTTTTCGGTGTTTCGACATTATTCGTGATTCCAGGATCGCTGGTCGTATCGGTTCCTGTAAATAAAGTTGAAGACAATTTACTGCCAAATATTTTACTCGGTGATTGGCTTTGTGAAAGCCCCTCTGAAAAGGTAGCACTCATACTCATCACTCATTCTCCTGCCAGACAACAATACTTAGTAAACAAAGTTTCGGCTCGAAGGACGAGGGTATACCTCGTCCTCTTAACATCTTAATTCTCAAGGTTGGTCGTGTATTCGCATTCTTACTATACCAATGTCTATGGATGGTGACCATTAAGTATCAGGTAGTACATTTGTCACACTGGTCGACTAATTTAAATGAAAAAAAAAATATGATACAGTTAAAAATTGTTATAGATACCAAACTTGTATTTGTTGAATTTAATTTTAAGACTACATAGATAAACAATCTTTTAGAAATCAACAGAAAAATGCTTGCAATTATATATATTTTTTTTTTTTGAAATGATGATTTAAATCATAACGGCATGTGCAACCTTATTATATAGTTAAATTATATTTTAATTTGTTAAATTCTCACCATTTTCAGCAGGTTTCCGATCAACGAATTTCATATCTTCCTTTTTGTCCATCGGCGCTGTAGGCATCACCTTAACCGCTCCCGGGGGCGGTTTCTATAAAAACAATTATGCAACATTACAACCATCCTCATATTAGAATTTACCCTATACAATAAAACACACAGATACATAATAAACATAATTAAAAAAAAATCTATATTGTTAGTAATTAAAATTACAAAATAAAACGAAGAAGCCAGTCCAAAATAAAGGTCATATTTTTTATCAGCCATTACGTAAATAATTTCTAATCTATATTGGCATGCCACCTATGAAAACAAAAAAAATATACCTTCTCCTAAAAAAGGTTTAGGTCTTAAGCAGTTTTTTTTTTTTAATTAAGCTTTAAAATATGTTAGTTGCGAATACGCGAACATAATATGCTCTCTAAGTCTGAAACTACCGTCGTTGTTGAAGTAATTGAAACTTGATGAAAGTTGGAAATTTCGTATTGGAAGTTAATTGTTGATAAATCTTTAGAAATGAAAGGTAATATAAAATAAAAAATATATAACGTATATTACGACAACAACGGTATACAGTTCGAGTTACAAAACGTCTAGTGCGATATAATACAGTGTGCTATTGAAACATCTAATGTTAATGCGACTGCACAGCCGAATCATTGATCGGTCGACAACTCAACCACTTGCGGCCTTTAATACTATGAACGAACGATAATATAATTTAAAGATACCATTGATTGGTTTTCTTATATAAAAGGGGGGCAAACGAGCAGGAGGCTCAACTGATGATGACTACCACGGCCTTTGGACTTCTGCAACACCGGTGGACTTGCAGTATGCACTTGGTATGGATAATTGTCATCATGTATGTAATAATCACTGGAAGTACTCATGGTTCGAGTTCGGTACTCCCAGTGAGGGTGTCGCGAGGCCGCGAGCGCGGAGTGTGTACCCTGTGTGGGAGGGGCACCTTGGCGTCGGCGTAGTACTCGCCCTCGAGCGAGGACGCGGACGAGGCGGACGCGGCGCCGCCCGAGCGCCGGCGCAGCTGCTCCCGCCGCGTGTACACTTGTGTTAGTGGGGGAACACTCGGACCCTCGCATACCGACGAGTGTATCCATCGGATTACTATTTATACTTCTAATACTAATACAAAATACTTTTTTCTAAATCATTAAAGAAATCATTTAATATTGTTTAACACATCGTTATTTTAGTTTTGTTTACACATAGCGGCTACGAGATATAAAATCCTAGTGTTCCCCTCTTTATAATATGTTATAGATGAGTTAATATATGAGTTGATTACCGTGCAGACACTATTAGTTAACATGATATTCGTTGCGATGTCAACTATATTAAATGCCCCTGATTCGTATGATATTTAATATATAACTATTATTAATATAAGTTCATATTGGGGGATGTATGCATTGTGACAATCATATCAAAATATATAGTATAACATTTTTATGATTAAAGATACAGAACTGAGAAGAGAAGTGTACGTAAGATACTTATACACAAACTGCGAAGTTTATGTATTAATTTGATATGTTTATCAAACGCATAGTAAAATATACTTATGTGATATATGATTTATAAACTGCATAAAGCGTCACATGCATATTTTTCGTTTCTATTCCATAGTTTAATCCCTAATGCAATATTTGTATTGAATTTCAAATCGCTTTAAACATCTTACAATTTATGTACTAATCTAGTTTTGTGTTTCAAAATCTAAATATAATTTAATCTTTTTGTCTGTTACGAGAACTTTTGTGTCGTCACTTTACAAAATAATACCTAATGTAAAACTATATGTATTACTATATATACTGTACGCGGCATTTTTTTATTTTATAAATCAGGTAGGTATTACCTACTAATCACAAACTACCACATAAACAATAATACGTTCCGTGTTGCGTTCTGTTTTGAAAGATGAGTGTGATAACACCTTAGCTCCTAAACTTGTTGCCCTCATTGACCATCAAGTTGCCCATTTGGCAGACCGCCTATCTAAATAAAAAGACTTGCTTCAACTCAATAATATAATCATGAGACGATCAAAATTTTAGACAGCGCGGATTTTTCATATATTTCCTCTGAGCGCGCCTGTATACCTATAATATCATTAACGTGCCAGAGAGGTGAATCAATCGAAAAACCAGATTACGTTATCCCGGGAACAAACAACGCGAACCAGACACACATCTCGACACGATGAAACATAGCAACGCGCGGTATAAATTATTTTAAGAGGAATTTCTTATTGGATTACGTATTTAACGGTGTAACACGAAACCAGCTGGAGTTGAACCTGTTAACCTCTCGAACGCTAACTGTCAACGTTACGCGAGCTAGGGTTGTGTTTCAACCGAGTCCCTTTGCTGGTTCTCCGCGAACAAATCTACATTTCCAATGGTAATAGTATTGCATTAAAATTATTCCTGTAATGTGACGATTGACATATGCTAATAAGGACCTACTAAAATTATAATTATACGCTGATTTCGAGACTGCTAAAATTATTACATTTATCTCAAATTCCGTCCAATCCTCAATATAAGCAAAATAAATATGACGTCATCAAAGTGAATTGTCTATATATGTGTATTATATTTATTTCCATTCGAAACCGGAAGAGCGATATGGAACATACTCCAAGCTTTCTCAAAAAAGAGAGAAGACCGCCCAGCAGTGGGACATTCACTGCCGCGAGTCTGTTTATTTTTCATATTCATCTTTTATCGTTCCGTTACAATCTTATTACTAATTTAATTACTTCATATATTACCTTCCTCTTAAAACTTGACTAACTATTAATGAATGGCACTTCATATTGCATTACTTAGTAACGATGGAACTCAAATTCGATACTGCATTTTCGTAAGGATAACTTATTGAATATTGTACTCTATTTCGTATAGTAATAAGGTTGATAATTACCTTGTCCTTGATGGTGGGTCTCGGCGCCGGCTGAGGAGGCATCGTGTGTCGTTTCGTAGCTTCCGGTGGCATCGATTCATCCTTGTCGCCGGATGCCAACGCTGTAATTTAATTAAAGTTTTTTTTTTTATTTAATAAGCGAAATATTATTATATTAGCTATACTGAACCCGTTGCAAGATATAAACGAAGTTATAGACGTAAACAATATATGTAGACAGACGAATTGAGATACACCTCTTTATAAAGTCGGTTAAAAACATTAAATTTAAGTGATATTTATATCAAAAGTAATATATTATAATTATCAAATCAATTATAAAACGATGATCAAACCGGTATAGAAATAACAATATAAGCTGTAAGCTTCCAACATTTATTTGAAATTATATTTTGTAATCTATCTCTCTAACGGTCATTCTTTGTTCATAAACAGTAACAGTAACAGCCTGTGAATGTCCCACTGCTGGGCTAAGGCCTCCTCTCCCTTTTTGAGGAGAAGGTTTGAAGCTTATTCCAACACGCTGCTCCAATGTGGGTTGGTGGAATACACATGTGGCAGAACTTCAGTGAAATTGGACACATGCAGGTTTCCTCAAGATGTTTTCCTTCACCGTCAAGCACGAGATGAATTATAAACACAAATTAAGCACATGGAAATTCAGTGGTGCTTGCCCGGGTTTGAACCCACGATCATCGGTTAAGATTCACGCGTTCTTACCACTGGGCCATCTCGGCTTTTTTCTCTGTTCATATATATGTATTATTCTTGAACATATTGTTCTTAATGCTATAAGAATACATTCGTTTAATAACAATATATTTTAAGACGTTACAAGCACCTTTGAACCTACTTTTAACCGGCTCAAAATGTAGATTCTACAGAGAGGATCCGGAAACTTAATGTAATTATTTCCGACACATACATTGCATATGTTTAAAAAAACCTTATATGTATCCTGTATAATAATAAGCGTGTTTTGTGACAAGCAACTAAAGTTTCGCATTTATAATATTAGTAAGACATATGTATTCAGTTATATATTTATTCTTAAATATAAAGTGAAGCTGTGTTGTAATAAAGCCAACTTTATTACGCTCCCGAAAATAAAACACTCGACTTTTATTTCGTTTGTAACCTACATTCAAATGGTAATGTCAATGAAAAAAAATTACTTTAGCTCTGATTCAGAGGAAGATGACACAAGACACAATAAGAAGATTTTAATTCAAAAAAAGGTAATATATTACTTATTTTGAATTAAAATCTTTATCTAAATATTCTATATATTCTTAAATACCACTTAATCTTAGATCTAAGGAGAGGGTGAATGTACCGTACTACAACTTTTAAGGCACGCATTATTAATTATATTTACAAATACTTGGTTATATAAATCATTTAGCAACGAAAAAAAAAGCAAAGTAATTAAAGTAAGAAAATATCATAATAATTAACAAGCAAACAAACCCCAAGTAAACTAGTTGCTTTCTAATCGTATACAAAAACAATGAAATAAAAAAAAACAAAATGTTAAGTTTTTCAATGTACAGTGTACACCTATTTCATCATTCACTTCAATACGCATTATTTCATCTGACACATAAATTTCCTTGCGGTATTTTCCTTCACAGCCCGCACGAGATGAATTATGAACACAAATCATCATAACTAAATCAGGCTTACATCATGCGACCCGATTTGAACGTGCGAACTTCGTTTAAGATACGCTTGTTCTATCTACTGAGACATCGCGGCTCTTACCTAATAACCTAAATCTGAATGTTACATGAAAAGATCAGTACTTAGTAAAAAGTCCTTATACATATACTACTTATATATATTGAAATTATTATTTCCGTTATATATTGAGATCAAGATATTTAACATTATTTATAAATTACAATAAAAATAATCCCGAGAAGATAAATCTTTAAAAGCTTAAAGCTTACACGTTATACTTTGCAAAAAAAAATGACAAACCAATTGAACGCACACACAAACACACACACTTGTAATTAAACTAAGGACATGGAACACATCACGCACAATCACGACAAACGTTTAACCATCACCTTTGTGTATACCCCAAAACAACATTATCATACGGAAACACAGAACGCAATGTACATAACATAACATAACGACTCTAAAAATAAGAATATTCCATCACGTACCGACCAATGGAATTTACTTACTGGAGTTCGACACGCAACTGGGATTCCAACAATCGTTAAACACCATTGCTTTTAAAAAAAGAAAATAGTTTTTGTTTTTTTTAAATTAGTGCCGGTCTGCACAAGATTCGAATATCAACTGACCGTTTAGTATATAAGATGTGACGTCGGACGTCGGTTTGTGAGTAAATTGTGTATTAATAACGCCTACTTCACTAGATCGGTGCGTTAGTGTGCAATGTTTGGGTGGCTGGTGTTATGCGGGATGGCGTCATTAATTTGCATTTAAGTATCTTGAAAATTAATGGAAAAATTTTAATATATGATATTTATCATCGTCATATACGTACTTGTATAAGTGTTATACCATATCTCATAAAATAAAAAAAATAGAATTTTGATCTAATTTCACAATTCGTTTATTGTTGCAATTATTAAACCATAATAAAACAAACCGATAAAGTTTAAACTTAAGTCAAATACTTGTGACGAATGTTTAAGTTAATACAAAATATTATTTTTAATTAAAAAGCTTACACGTATGTATATACGTGTAGCACTGACTTTATACGTACTTGGTTACTGACCCAATTTAATCTCATTTTTAATTCTCAATATAAGTGAACTTTTTGTGTTCTTATAATGGAAATAAAATTTCTTTAAAACGACGTATAACTACATAATATGCCATAAAACTGCAAAATATTTTTTTTTATTTTTATAACGGAACCCTAAACATTGCTCATATTGCATACTCATGTTTTCATTTGAATAAATAGCCATATTTAAAAAAATGATGTCCAACACCATCCGAACTGCAGGCTGGCAAGATGACAATAATTATGTGTATGAGTCAAACTCGTGAATATGTAGACGTTGGAGGGACGAGGTCTGTCGTAATCATATCACCGCTAATAATAATAATGATGATCAACAAATACGGAATAAATCTATACTAATATTATGAATACGAATTTCATTCTATCCGTTACGATTTTACGGATAGAACACTGAACCGATTTTGATGAAACCCTAAGAGAGACCATATGCTAATCCCTCCCACCCCCTAACACGTGGGCGAAGCCGCCGACTAAAACTATAAAGCAAACATTGCCGTGATGCTTCAGTCACTAGAAAACCTTCGCCTCCAGAATAGATCTTTGCAGAGCATCAAATCCGAGCCGAAGACTGCCATCACAGTGGTTTTGGCGGGTAAGAATCCCACACAAAAGTGAACTGGGTAACTTTGTAAAGTTTGCAGCTGTGTGCATAAAAGAAGTGGCTAGAACACAATCTCAACGGAAGATAATGGTTTCAAATCATGGCACCACTGAATTTTCATTCGCGTCCCTTATATACTTCGTATATGAAGAAGATTCAGAGAAATACTTACTTTTGTAATTGGTACTGATCGTTTATTTTAATGTGTTTACATTTTGATACATAATGACATCCATTTAATGTATAGAACACAATTAATTAATCATATTTACTTTGCGTTAATTAAATAATGTTTATATTTCTAACGACCTTTTTAACAATAATACCCTAACCACCGGTTGACTGTGTGAAACGAGAGGTGAATTTTAAATTCATTATTTGCACGGTTAATATGGTCCGACAAGGTTAGTTAATTTTCTCAGAAATCCATTTTTTTTAATATCTCAAATCAGCTGGAAAACTCGCAAATGGAGCATTTAATGGTAAGTGGTTACACATTAATATTGGTCTGTGTGATGGTGACCACTGACCATCCACATACGAACCATTCCATCGTCAATGCATCACCAAACTTTATTCTTAATTTTATATTTATTTCTTTATTCAACAAATCTTATCAGATCAAACCAAATCAAATTGTCAAATTAGAAACTACCATTGGAAAGAAATACCCTGACCATAGGAGAACCAGAGAAAGAAACTCAGCGGTTTTATTTATCATGTCTTGTAATTGATTAATTTTCAGTATAAAAGAAATAACCAGGATCGATATATCAGAGATTGCATTTGTTTACATCGTCTTAATATACCTGATTTCTTTTAATTTTAAAAACTAATGAGGTATCATTGGCAAACAATACTATATCACGTTTGTTTCCTACAAGAAAAGGCAGGTCATTGATGTATATTAGGAATAGAAAGGATTCGAGAGTTGATCCTTGAGAGACCCCAGACAATTTTTAACATCGGCCTTCGAAATTATTTATTTTTATATATTTTTTTTATTTATATAGTTAAGATAAGAAGTCATTTTGTAAATCTGTTTCTATTGAGAAAATCATAATATTAAAAAAATAATATAATTTATAACTCATCGTAAAAAAATAATTACTGTTACTCTAAAGCCTGGGCGCTTTAGAGTTACTCTAAAGCGCCCAGAGAATTTTCACTTAACATATAAATTAATTACATTAAAAAGGTGAAAAAAAAATTAATGCCTTTTTTTGAAATTTAAGTTAATTTTCCCTTAGAAAAGAAATTTTCTCGAATAAGCGCTAAGCCCGTGCGTACGTGTCTGTGTGTGTGCGCGGGCGACTCGTAGTGCGTGCGTCACTGTGTGTGTGTGTGTGTGCGCGCGTGTGACGTCACTCACCGTCGGCGCTGCGCGAGGACAGCCTGCGCGAGGAGAGCGTGCGCGCGAAGTGCGGCTGCGAGCGGTTGGGCGGCGCGGCGCGAGACTCGTAGTGCGTGCGGCCGCTGTAGTGGAAGCGCGAGCCCAGCCGGGGGAACAGCGTGCTGCGCGTCGCCGGCTCCGGGGACATCAGCCTGCGGACACGACACTTATGACGATAGCCGCCAGAGTTGAATGGAGCCACTCAAATTTAACCCTCGGGCTATTAAAAAAAATAAAAAATAAAATAAATAAGCCTTTATTCAGACACATTTTGCTACATTTTACATTGCTTAAATTATCACTCTAGTGACTTGACATCGACAACTTAGTCTGTTAGCCAAATTTGGCAAAGGCCTCCTCCATTCCTTTCCATTCTATTTTATTTAGTGCGGTCCTAGTCCATGTATTCCCAGCTGTTGCTTTTATTTCATCTTCCCACCTTCGAAACGGTCTTCCGCGTTTCTGGGATACCAGAAAACCAAAGTTTTGTTCCATTTCTCAGTACCTCTTATTATATGACCTGCCCATTTCCACTTGAGTTTCCGAATTCTAGTAATTACGTCGTCTACTTTCGTGCGCTTTCTAATGGTTCTGTTTTGTATTCTGTCACTTTTCCTGACATTCAACATGCTCCTCTCCATAGCTGTTTGGCATGTCTTAATTTTTTCATTTTGCGCTTTGGTGAGTGCCCAAGTTTGACAGCCATAAGTGAGTACTGGCAGCACACAGGTATTATATAGCTTCTTCTTAACAAACATCTTAGTTTCTTTATTTTTCATAACTTCTTTTAGTCTCCAATAACTTTTCCATGCGTTACCTATTCTTGTGTCTATTTCTTTTGACATTGAATTAGTTGATGAGATGAGTTGGCCTAAGTAAGTGTACTCTTTTACATATTCGATGGGTTCACCATTTAATACAATAGGGTCTTCGGTCGCGTTTGTCAATACTTTGGTTTTAAAGGTATTCATAGTTAAACCAACTCTGCGGCTTTCTATATCCAGGTCCGTTAGCATATTTTGGAGATGGGCACTTGATACAGCGAATATAATTATATCGTCAGCAAATCGTAGGTGGGTAAGCTGTTCTCCATTTATGTTTAACCCATAGTGGTCCCATTTAACTTTACGAAAGACGTTTTCTAAAACCGCAGTAAATAATTTGGGAGATAGGGGGTCTCCTTGGCGTACGCCTCTGTTAATTTTTATTTCTTTTCCCTGTTTTTCTAACTTTATTTTAGCTGTACTGTTTGCGTATATATTTTTCAAAATTCTTATGTATTTATATTCAACTCCTTGGTTTTTTAGGCTTAACCAGATGCTTTCATGTTCAATTGAATCGAAAGCCTTGTTGTAATCTATGAAGCAACAATAGAATGGTACATTATATTCTCTATTCTTTTCAAAGACTTGCCTTACAACGTGTATGTGGTCTAGTGTTGAGAACCCCGCCCTAAATCCGGCTTGTTCTCTAGGTTGGTTCTCGTCTAGAGTTCTAGTTAT
This sequence comes from Nymphalis urticae, assembly GCA_905147175.2. Taxonomy (NCBI): domain Eukaryota; kingdom Metazoa; phylum Arthropoda; class Insecta; order Lepidoptera; family Nymphalidae; genus Nymphalis; species Nymphalis urticae. Next base: position 9,088,627 of record LR990007.1, read on the forward strand.
TCGGCGGAGAACAACCTTTGCAAATACTTTGTATATATTGGATATTAGGCTGATAGGTCTATAGTTATTTATTTGACTAATATCACCCTTTTTATGGAGAAGTATTATTGTGGAATTCTTCCACTGAGATGGTATTGTTTCGGTTTGTAGTATGTCGTTATAAATAACTTTTAGTATAGGTGCAACAACTTTCTTACAGTTGATTAGTAGTTCATTGCTGATGTGGTCGGGTCCAGGGGCTTTGTCTGTTTTCTGTGTTTCAATGGCTTTGATTATTTCTTCTTCTAGGATAGGTGGCACACCGTCGCTACTAGTTAGATCGGTTTCGTCTAGGTTATTTTTCCTGGAATATAAGTCTTCGTAGAATTTAGTAGCTATTGACAATATATCTGGTCTTTTAGTCTTATCCATAGAATATTGGTCTTTCATTTTGGGTATCCAGTTTGTCTTATCCTTTAACAGCTTAACAGCTCTCTTGATGCCTCCAGTCTTGATGATATGTTTCTCAAAAACCACACGTCTAAGGCGTTCTCTGTCTTTCTTAATTTGTGTTTTTATTTCTTTACTTACTTTGCTTATTTCTTCCCTAATACTTTTTGTTTTGTTTGTAATATTAATCAAATTCAACCTTTTTTCTAGAAGTTCATTAGTTTTATGAGACAAGTTTTTCTTCTCGTTCGGTTCGCCCTTGTTATTCTCTGATTTTGTTGTTAGTATTTCGTGTAGTACATTATATTTTTGTTGAATGTTTAGGTATTGAATAGATGTTTCCTGCAGAGAGTTAAGTTTTTTTGTGATGGTGGCTATCGATGCTGCATTGTTTGGAGTTTGAGATTTTATTTTGAAGGGCCGTCTTAATTTTGATTTGTATGCTATGTTGAGATATGCTCGGAGCATTCTGTGGTTGCTATTAAAGTTGAGGTTAGCGATGGTACTGCAATCATCAAAAGAATTACTTTGGTTCGTAAGAATATAATCTATTTCATTCCTATACCGTCCGTCCGGTGATATCCATGTCCATTTCCTTGATGCCCTTTTTTTGAATTTACTGTTTAGTATTTTCAGATTATTTTCGAAAGCGAATTCCATCAGCTTTTGCCCATTCCTTGTCCTTTTGCAATTGCGGGCTATTAAAAACCGAATTTTAAATACACTGGTAACAGGAGACCTCAACCACCAAAACGATTCCTAAGAAGAGTCAAGCAACTACTTGGTGGTAAATTATACAACTTTTGTAGATTATTATTAAAAATTAGATAATTGACACTAAACCAAACAGTATTCTTTACATCGACATACTGTATCTGTTTTCTTTTAAATTGAAAAACTAATGAGGAATCATCAGTAAACATTACTATATCATGTTTATCCGCTGTAAGAATGGACAAGCCATTTATGTATATAAGGAATAGAAAAGGTCTAAGAATTGATCCTTGAGGAACCTCTTAACCAACTGAGACCCCAGGATTTTTTTATCCTTTACGTCGAGCCTCTAAGTTCTATTGTTAAAATAAAAATTCATAAATTCGAGCGCGAAATCTCTTATTCCATAGTAAAAAAAAACGAAAAGTAATTCATGTTTTACACAATCAAAAGCTTTAGACGAATCACAGAAAATCTCTGATGCATCCTGTGACTCCTCTAGGCTTCATAGATAATCCTAATAAGCTCATTTACCTACAACCAAACAGCTCGCACACAGCTCCGTGCTGAACAACAGCACGAAAGCTCAAGAATATTCAAGACATATACAAAAATTAACAAAATAACTTATTGTCTAATTGTTTAATAAAAATAACAATCAAATGACTAATATACTACTATAAAATATATAGCATATTATGTTTCATGTTCTTAAGACCTGGGTTTAATCTAAGGAATTTAATAGCTGCGACCGTTCGCACTCTCTTGCTTCGGACAGCACGTAAATCCGTTGATCAACATTTTGAAGTCCCATCGGATTATGAGAGTGAGGGGAAATAGTGTCAATGTTTGTGTACACACCTGTGCGCTGTAGTATCTCCTGCACGGAGCTAGTCTCTGAGATACCAAAGTAGAAAACTTAATAATAATAATAACGATAGTCGGACCTGAAGAAAGTGTGATGCTCGACGCAGGTCTTCCAGAGCTTCTTGGCGGCGCGGTGGTTGGCGAGCTTGAAGCCGACGGTGGACTCGAACTGCTCGAACTCGCCCGGACGCAGCTTCACGTAGAAGTTGTGGCGCTTGTAGCTGATCTTGAGGATCTTGGGCCACGCGAAACGATTTATGCGGAGTCTGCGGGGGAGGGGTAAATGCTGAATAAACGACGTTTTTTTTTGCTTTTGGAATTACATCTCTTACGTCATCAAACATTAGATGGCGCGTTAGTTGTGTCGTATATATATTTTTAATGAGTAAAAACCATTAACTAGTGAAGTAAGTTTAGTTTGAAATTTGGAAAACTTACATTACAAATAAGAAAGATAAAAAATACATAATATATAATATATACTACATACATAGTGTGTATCGTTGAAAAAAGTAAATAAAGCATATATATAGCAAAGTTTGCAATGGGGGTTTACTTCTCGCGGTGCACGAGCAGGCCGGACGAGCAGACCCCGAGCGCGATGTCGACGTTCTCCGAGTCCTTGGCGGGGTGCAGGTCTACGCCGTACATGGCCAGCTTCTTCGCGTTCTCCAGGTAATTGAGTTCCGCTTCCGCCGGAGTTTGCCCTCTGGAGGAGTAGGAAGCAATTGTCGCATTTATTTATAATATTTTATTTTATCTTTAGGGAACGAACGAAATGCCTCGTTTTTTCTGAGTTTTTTTTTTGTAGCAGCCATAACTTAAAAAGTAACTATTCTCGTAAAACGGTTATGTTGCACAGATACTTGCGCACAATAATATCTCCGGCACAGTTTACTAGCCTCCGCCGCGAATAGCCGCCGTGGCCGAAATCAGTCAGGTCAATCAGTCAGTCAGTCAACCATCATATTATTATAAATGATATCACTCCATATTTGATTTATACAAGATAACCCATCTCCTTGTGTGTGTATGTATCCTTTTAATACCTTTACTCTTTTGAAATTTTTACTACCATTAAAACTTTCTCACCTGTGGGTCTTGTGCAGTTCTACGACCTTCTCCTCGAATTCCGCCGTGCATGTCGCGGGAGGGGCCAGCTTGAGCTGTTTGCAGAGACCAGCGCCATTCTCAGTCTCCTCGTAGTCGCCCAGCTCGGACTGTAGCAGGTAGCTGGCGAGCAATGCGTGAGTTACCGTAGAGCATGGAAGGCGACCTATGGAAAAGGAAACAATTATGGATTTATATTTCGGAACATTGTCTGGATTCGAAGAAATTATTTCCTGGACTTAGTATTGAAATTCTTACCTTCCAGTAGGTCTTTCCTGATGGCCAGCACGAGCTGGTACCGCGTCAGTTCCTCCCGCAGCTGCGTTGGCTCCGGCGGGTAGAACTTCACTGCGAACCTCACCACCCACGGCTCATCTAGTTTGATCATCGATACATTTAATATTTGCATTTAATCCCATTTTCTTAAATCAAAATCAATTTATATATTTTTGTGTGATATAAGAAAATATCTAGCTAAAGGCTACCTATGATAAGTGCCCATCGACATTGACACTGTAAGAAATATTAGCCATTCGTTACTTTCATCGTCATTGCGCCAACAATCTCGGAAGGTAAGCAACTATATAATGTGATGTCCTTTGTGTCTGTCGTTAGACTAGCCCTTCAAACCAGAACACAATAATTACAGGTTTTGCACAAAACCCTACCAATATATTTTTTTAAACTTCAAAATATTTAATTGATGAAAAAAACCTAAAATTCCTAAAGAAAAAGAATAATTATACATACGTTTCAGCATCTTAGAAACTCGCTTCTCCAGGTCGATCCAGACACGTGGATCCCCTCGATCCTCGTACAACAATCCGAAGTAATCCTTCTCGACCAGGTTGAGGCTGTCGCAGACCTTGCTGAGTAGATCATGACCGCGGATTTTCCTCTGGAACAGTGAACATGAATTGAAAACCGACATCTATCAATCGATACTCTTTTATAAATAACATTGCTAAAATTATTATTTACAATAAATATGTAAATTATATTTAAACAATTAAATATAATGATTATTTTATAAAACAAATTTAATTACTCTCAATACTAATCCTTAGTAGAGATTCATTAAATAATAATCAACAAAAAAGTGCATCTCAAATAATATATGACTGCAAAAAAGCGAATATCTTTTGGTTGTTTTGTGGTTATATTTTGCACAAGATTTACTGAACACAATAATAATATACAGATAATAAACCTTAGTAACAAATAAGGTTTTCTATTAAAATATTATGATCAAATCTCCACAATCCACGCATGTGTCCTTACCATTATTTATATTTTTAAGAATAGATTTTTATATAACAAACTAAAAGTAACAATGTTACATTGATCAACTCACATCAGACTCGAGTTCCATAGCCGATCCATCTAGCAGCTCGAGTTTTATCTTGGCGAGGTTGGTGCGGCGTTTCGGCGACTCCTTGGCTTTCGTCTTCGCCTCCTTGCCATCTTTGGCAACTCCCTCCGGCATTCTGCCGCGCTTCTCTCAACACCTGGACAATAAAATATATAATTAATTATTTTTCGAAAAACAACAAAAACCCTTTATCTTATTTCAATTCTCGTTCAAAAGCTACATCATCAATAAAATATCACAACTAATTGTTTTTTTATTTTATACAGTAATATTAATTTAAAAACTATTTTTGACACAATATTAATTTAGTAAATATTGCATACAATTTTATCCATAATAATACAATTACGCGGAACACGCCATGAAATATTGGCAAGTAACGGTAGACCGGCTATGCGAGTTACATTCACGTAAACAGTTAGACGCGTTAGATAATTAATTTATATTTCAATTAACCTTTGTAAATCTGTAAAACTAATAAATTGTATCGAAATATTGTCGTTTGAATCGAAATCGTACAATGTACATGGTATATTACTTTTTTTATATTATAGGTGGACGGACGAGCATATGGGCCAACTGATGGTAAGTGGTCACCAACGCCCATAGACATTGGGATTGTAAGAAATGTTCACCATCCCTTACATCGCCAATGTGCCACCAATCTTGGGAATTAAGATGTTATGACAATAGCTCACTCACCCTTCAAACCGGAACACAACGATACCAAGTACTGCTGTTATGCGGTAGAAATCTGATGAGTGGGTGGTAACCTACCCAGACGAGCTTGCACAAAGCCCTACCACCAGTGAAAAACTTATATACTTTTTTATATACCTTTTTTTATATAAACACACTACAATAAAATGAAATATATTTTACAACAGGTGTTTAGTCGATATGTTAATATTAACGGGTAATAATTAATAAAATGTGATATAGACTAGTGTCGCATTTTGCTGGTTAATTAATGAATTGCAACAAAAATACAAGTGCACAAAACAATCGAAGCGCGTCAAACAAAAGCGACACGGTTGATGATTTAAAATCACAATGCGCCGTGAGAACGTATTATCCGAATCTTTGACAAAATTAAATACCGCTTTTTGATTGTATTAAATTATTATTAATATTATTAATAGAAGGGTAAAAAAAATTCACTTGAACGTGGTAAATATTAAGTATAGTATATGAGTGAGTATTTTTTTTTTGTTATATTTGCGGGAAGGCAAATGAGAGGTGGAGTAGCCACCTGATGGTAAGTGGTAGTAGAGTCCAAACGCGACGACGGCCAGTACAGTCGGGAAGAATTTTCTGGACTAGCCGCCCCCGCCTTGCCGGCCCGCAAGATGCCTCTTCACGACTCGTTTGAAGGAACCTGGGTTGTAAGAGGAGGAGAACACGTGAGTTGGTAAGGAATTCCATTTTTTGGAAGTGCGATAAAGAAAGGATTTACCCAATTTCTTTGAGCGCCATGGAATTGATGTCACAGTTTTTGTATATAAGCAAATGCAATTTGCCATTTTAACGCACATAATGCCGGCTTAGTTATTATATTATGCATAGAAAATATTTGCATTATTAAGTAGCATCGTCTAGAAATTATTGTTTAGGGTTTGGTAACTCGCAAATAGCCACATTAATTTAAAAAGGAGTTATTTTGAAATCATTAACAGACAATTCAATTTTATTTATTTGTACAGATGTATAGATAAAACAATCTCAAAATCACATTAGAAAATGATATGAGAAGTATTTTCCGAGACATAAGGCGACGGTAATATTTATAACTGGCGAATAGAAGCGACTATTTCTCAACGGTTTAATAAAAGGTGTTACGACTCTCGTATGTATAATGGTAGTAGTTTTCGCGCGCGGCTTCGCCCGCTTGTTGAAATGGCATGTGTTAGGTATGAAAAGTAACATAGTATATCATTTTTTAGGATTTAAGCTTAATATCAAATTTCATCAAAATTGATTCAGTGGTTTACCAGTGAAAGCGTAGCATACAGTCAGATGTACTTTTGCTATAATTTTAATATAGATTACGGTATCATGCAATCTGTATTGTAAAGGTTAATATTAAAATCTACAAGGATTTCCGAAATACTTTAAAATATAACGTTCAATATTTATCACAGCAAAATTGTTGACAACGATTATTAAAAACTATTTTCGCGATTACACACCATGAATAATGCATTTGTCCAACGACATTACGTTACAACGTGCTAACTAGGAACGACAGCAAAATTGCTGTCCGCAACAACCTTTGCATTCGAGCAAACAACAAACGTTTTTCAAATTACAAACAAAATTACTCACAACATAATCTAAATAGATTCAAATTATAGCAAATCATTTTACAAGATTTAATTTGAAGTACCACCTCTTACCACGTAATATAGATTCCACCGAGAACAGAATAGAAATTCTGTAGTTACTATTTTGCATATAATATAAATACAAACTATATACATACGTACTATACGAACCATATGAGAAGTCAAGACAAATAAACAACTTTGGCATTGAATTAACGCGATATCATTGGTCGAGATCTTGAATCATTTATGTATATATATAATAGTTTTGAAAAATGGCGTTTTGAATGTTGTTGTTCTTTTTTATAGAATAGGAAGGCGGACGAGCATATGGGCCACTTGATGATAAGTGGTCACCAACGCCCTTAGACATTGGCACTGTAAGAAATGTTAACCATCGCTTATATCACCAACGCGCCACCAAACTTGGGACCTAAAATTTTATGTCCCTTGTGCCTGTAATTACACTGACTCACTCACCCTTCAAACCGGAACACATAAATACCAAGTACTGCTGTTTTGCGGTAGAATATCTGATGTGTGGGTGGTACCTACCCAGACAGGCTTGCACAAGGCCTTACCACCAGTATATCGGGAATGTTACCGGAACTTCGGAAGTGCATAATATTATAGAGCTATTATTATTATATTATATATCAGTTTAAAATCAGTAATAGCTAATTAATTCTTTGTAGATGCGTCAGAAGGATCAACATTCAAATTGTATCATAACTTTACGAAAACACAAAATTATTTTTTAAAACGATTAAACTTACTAATAGGGTATGAACAGGAGATACGCAAACATAATTTTCTAAAGATAAAATCGTATTAAGAACTTGGTTGTAAATCGCAACGGTAGAGTAGGAGTACATTGAAAACAAAAAAATGTCTCGTCCTTATAATACAGAACAGTGAATAGTGCTGTAATTAAAGATATATAAAGCACTACAAGTACGTTCTATTACGGCGGGAACGGAGTAATGAGACGGGGACGGCGTTGTTAAATGTAAAAAATATTCAAATACTTGTCTGGTATAAGTTTTATTCACATTTTATAGACATTATAGTATAGTTGAACATTTTTTATATTGGTAAAACGCGAGTAAGCTTTTATTTTTTAATTTACAATAGCATAGAAGAGGAAATAAGTCACCAAATGGTGAATAATGGCTAATTCACTGCCCATAGATATTGGTACTAAAAACAATATTAACTATTTATTCCGACAATGCACCACCAGCCCTGGAAACATGTACACAGTTTCCATACTGTTTAACAGTAGCATATAATAATTGCGATACATCTACCCAGATGAGACGAGCTTGCAGCAAGTCCCAAAACCACTTCGTAATCACACCCATTTAACTTTTATAAACTCTGAACTGTGTACGAAACCGTCATCAGTGTCGTTTACCCAAGAACTCTCTCTTGTTTTTGCCTCGAAAAACAATACAAACATTGTTCAACTCGAGTAACGAACAGTTTAGCGAAACAATTCCTGCCTCTACGGAGATCAAAAGCATCTGCATTTAGGGTTACAGGGTTCATACTTTCTTTTAATTCATTGCATTTGTGCGTCTGTTATTTATTCGATTTTCTCAGCTTCTCTAAATATTGTTTTGAAATATCTCTTCATTTGTCTAGGGAAAGGTTTGTCATTTCTTAAATCTTATATTCGAATTGGCAATCAAGAATTAAGACTAACTAGGTGGAGTCACATATATATTTATATATATAACGGAAGAGGTGGTCGATGTGAGCGGATTTCCTCACCATCAGACATTATGTGTGTGCGAAATGAGTGTACGGGTAACAGATAACAAATCCAGAATCACTCAAACGCTTTACTAATCACTTTTAGCACAATTACGAATCGTAAGACAGTTTCTAGACGTGTTGTCTGTACGGTGGCTAGCACTGAAGTGTCGTGTCGCCGACTCGCACCGTCCCATGTAGACTCCGTCGAAGCGTTATGTAACACTGACAACGCTTGCGGCTCGTCAAAACAACTCCCGTATTGTTGACATCACCGACATATAAAGTAAGTAATTATAAGAAATAATTATTTTCTTATAATTACTCTTAATGTTTTTTTTTTAAATTAATATTTAGGTTTTGGAGGCACTTATATTATAACACATTCGGAATAAATTATATCATTTTAAAACCGACATGCTGCTAATCGCCTACTATAATTAAGTAATCCGTATCACTTACGTTATCTATCGAGTAATGCGCATTAATAATAATAATAATAATATGCTTTATTGTGTCAAAATAGTTACATAATATATACAATACAAACACAAACATAAAAGAAAAACGAAAACTATTTTGAACAAAAGGCGGTCTTATCGCTAAGAGCGATCTCTTCCAGACAACCTTTTGTTAAAGGACAAGAAATACATATATAAAGCGGTAAGGAGGTGTACAGATCATCTTAATTTTTATCTTTATCTCTTAAATAAATATATATATATACATATAAACAAATAATATATACATAAACATACATATACATATATAAAATATACGTAAACATACATATAATATACATATATATATATATATATGATAAATTATAATAGTAAATCACAACAAAGCGCAGCAGACAACAAAACAACACTCCCCGATAATTACAATGACAAATAATACGTCCTGAGTCGGATTTTAAACGTATTAATTGTTTGAGATTGTCTCAAGTGGTGTGGTAAGGAATTCCATAGTCGAACTGCTTGGACAGAGAAGGAATTGGTATAGAAGGAAGAGGAGTGAGAAGGAATTTTAAGGATTAAATTATCTTCAGATCGTAGAGTGCGACCATGCGAGTCCTTAAGGAATTCAAAACGGTGTTTAAGATACTGAGGAGAATTCGGATGAAAAAGTATACAGTAGAGAAGAGAAAGAATATGAGTATTCCTGCGGAGACGGATTGGGAGCCACTCGAGTTTTTTGCGAAATTCAGAAATGTGGTCAAATTTGCGGAGTCCGAATATAAACCGAATACAGAGATTTTGAATACGCTCGAGTTTATTTAATTGCTCCTCTCTTAGATCAAGATAGCAGGTGTCGGCGTAATCAAGGATGGGCAAGAGGATGGCTTGAGCTAACGCTATTTTGGTAGGGATAGGTAGAAAATTACGTAGTCTACGAATGGACCCAATCGAGTGAAACATTTTCCTGCTCACTTCGCTTATTTGTGACATCCAAGAGAGATTTTGATCAATATATATTCCTAAATTTTTAACTTTGCTGCTTAATGGAATTATAGTATTGTTAAAGACAACAGGTGGCAAACGGGAATAGTCTACACGGGGTAGTAATTTATAACTGCCAATTATAATAGCCTGGCTTTTAATAGGATTTACCTTGAGACCAAAAGAAAGACTCCACTTTAAAATTTTGTCTAAGTCAGAATTAATTAATTGAATAGCAAGTGGTAGGTCAGTAGTTGTGGAATGAGCATAAATTTGGAGATCGTCGGCATACAAGTGGTAGGAAGAAGAGATATGTTGAGTTACAGAGCTGATGAAAATTGAGAAAAGAAGAGGAGATAAGACACCGCCTTGGGGAACACCGGCATTTATCGCCAACCAGTCCGAGTAAGAATCTTGGATTCGAATACGTTGACGGCGGCCATTGAGATAACTATGAAACCAATTAATTACCGATGGAGATATATTAAGAGAATTTAGTATAGCCAGGAGTATGTCGAAATCTACAGTATTGAAAGCATTACTAAAATCAAGCAATGATAAAATTGTAACTTCCTGGTTATCCATAGCTAATCTGATGTCGTCGGTAATCTTGACTAATGCAGTAGCCGTACTATGGCCAGATCTAAACCCAGATTGAAAAGGATTTAGCAAGTTGTAGGAAGACAGGAAGAGGTTAAGTTGTTGATGTACAAGACGCTCAAGAACTTTAGAAAGAAATGGAAGGATGGAAATAGGACGGTAATCACCATAAGATGAAGGATTATTTTTTTTAGGTAGAGGGATTATTTGAGCATCTTTCCAGGAGTCGGGAAAGGTACAGTAATTAATGGAATTATTGAATATGCAAGTTATAGCTGGAACTAAATAGTCAATAATAGGCAGGATCATTTTACGGCTAATGCAGTCAGAACCGACGGCATCAGAATTTATAGCTAAGATATTCTTCTTAATATCACATTCGGTAAAAACACGAAAAGCAAAGGGCAAAAAAGTCGGAGTTGATGACGCAGAAAGTTGAATTATGGTATTAGATTTAGTTGTATTATTTATGGTAACTGAAGATGCAAAATGATGGTTAAGTTGGTTGAGATCCAGGGTACTAGTGGAGGTATCGATATCTGACTTGCCAACTCCGAGAGACTTGAGAAATTTCCAGACTCTGGAAGTGTTGTCGTCTTCAACAACAGATTTAAAAATGTGCCTTTGATGTGTATCCCTACACAGCATGTTGCAACGATTCCGATATTTTTTATAATTTAATTTGTTCTTATCAGATGGATTAGCCTTATATTTCGCTTTTGCCAAATTTTTCTTAAGCTGGAGTTCTTTAATTTTAGGAGTAATCCAGGGTGCTGGTAAGTGTTTTTACGTATACGCCTAATAGGAGCATGTACGTCGTACAGTTGAGTCAGAAGAGAGTTAAAAATGTTAACCTGCTCATCAACCGTAACACCGTTCAAAGCTTCTAGCCAGTTTATTTTAGCAGCATCCTCTCGCAATTGCTCCACACACATTCCTCCGAAATTGCGTTGCAGGAGAATTCTAGGTTTAGCTCTAGGAGGTCTAATTTTATAAGAAAGGAAGAGGAGATCGTGGTATGAAAAAGCGAGTGCAGCATATTGCCCATGTTTTTCAACATGAGCAAGCGATGACACAAATATCAGATCAAGTAAAGAAGGAGTGGAATTTGGAAAGGAATGAGTTGCAGAAAGTGGCAGAACATTTAAGTTAGCACCATTGATGATAGAACATAAGCGTAATGATCGGGTATCGTTCTTGAGAAGGCAAGTATTAAAGTCACCCATCACCACGGTATGAGTGTACAAAGGAGTAAATGACTCTAGTAAGTTCTCAAAAGATGGAAAGTAATCAATATTCTGCGACGGGCAATAGTATACACCCAGGAGTAACTTTGAGTGAGAGAGAACAACTTCAATAAAAAGGTGCTCTGGCTCTCCAACTGTATTCGAATTAGAGGAGCTTACAATTGTGAAGGGTATATGTGGTCTCAGATAAAGAAATAATCTTGCCATACGATCATTACGGATCAGATGGAATCCAGGAAGGGAATAGGCTGTCGAAGGCAAACACGGCTTAAGCCAGGATTCAGAGACTAAAATTGCATGTAAATTTTTAATTTGAAAAGAGGATAACATGTCCGGATAATGTGCTGGAATACTCTGTGCATTTATATGTATAATGTTAAAATTATTAACAACGTCGGAAAATTGGGAGTCAAGGGAATCACAAAGAGAAGGAGGAATACTGTAAAAACTACTGTCTGTGTCTGTGTTCGAGTCATCGGATGATAAGGAAAGAAAGGATTCGTTGTCGCTCTTGATTGCTGCCATCATTGTGATAAGTATAAAATACCATAAATATAGAAAAAGTCCTAATAAATAAATAAATACAAAAATAATAATAAAATAAAAACTAATAATAATGATTATAAAATAATTACAAAAATATTAATAATAAATAGATAACAAAAATAAGTATAATATAAAATAAATGAACATTCATTGAATTAATCAGAGATTCAACTTCGCATAAGATATCGTATTTATAAATAAAATTATATTATACATAATAATAATTGTAAAGTTAAAAATAAACATTTACAATTTGTTGCGTATTTAACCGTAACAGTAAACGTATCGTGAAATCTAATATTAAGGAAGTCCTGAGAAATGTGCCGCCGCAATAAAATAGCTTTACTTAACCGCTGCAAAACACGCTTCTAGCATTATCTGGGTATCGCGATGCATACATTTTCTTAAAACAATTCCTGCTTTAAAGAGCCTACTCATTCCTTAAAGGACGGCAACCGGAGGTGGGAAACCATTCGGTGGTGTAGATATCCATGGGGGGTGGTCACTTTTCATCAGGAGAGCCTCACCCCCTATTATATTAAAAATAAATTATTTTTTGTATTTCTTATCTATGAGTTTAGAATCTGTTAAAGGAAGTATACTCTGTATGTATGTACAAATCCTATATTATCGGATGTATAACTAGAAAAACGAAATCATCTCAAACAAAATTTACATCCGAAAAATTTTGTGTTGGCGTTCATAAACAAATCAATCATCGTCGTATGACTAAACAACGTTAAGTACTTGGAACACGTAAAGCAATTTAGAAGCTCATATTGTTACAGCATCGTATAGTAAATCAATAACTCTTTACAGTCATCCCCGATAGTTTACTGCTCGTTAAACAATGAAAGCATGACTCGGTCGCTAGTAATCAACCGAGACCATAAAATTAGCACTCATTCACGTTCGTGAATCACATTTGAAATTTGAAATTCGAACGCGCAAATGTTGAGACACATAATTTTGCAAACGTATCAGTTATCTACAATTTAAAAAAAAACCAACCTGAATTATGTATGAACATTGATTATCACATCTTCGTCTAGAAAACTCAATGCAGGGTTCGATTTTTAAAAAGATAGAGCTAGCTTGCGTAGATTGGAATTGCAACTTTTAGGTGTTTTTTTTAAATTATTTCTAAGGTTGCGTTTAATCTTTTTATATATGAAAATGGATAGTTATCACCTTACGTGTCGGTATATAGGTAGGTCTTGAATCTTTAATTTGATTAAGATGGCTAAACCAATGGACATCGTCACTAATAATGTAAAAGCGTAAATGAATAAAGAACAAAACATAGGATACCTAACTACGGGGCGAAGTCGCGAGCGGAGGCTAGTTTCGAATAAATATCAAACTCATTCGACTTGAATGAAGTAATAGATGACACGGAGATAATGTCTGCCGTAGGCCTTTTGTCATATTAATTGGGCACAGGGTTCCTCAAATTGAGAGCGAAGATTGAGATCATTTAAAGAGCCGAGACCTTTAGGTCCTAGTGTCGTTTAAATTGAAAGATTTATGTCATATATTAACCTTGGGGAGTTATCTCTATATAATCTGATGTTATTGTAGATCATTACTAAAGAATAGAACAAACATTTTTATATTTTATTAGGTAATTTTATTTGTTCTATAACTTAATTAGTTACATTAGTCGTTGTTATCACCTATTATTAAGATACTTCTTAATTCTAAGCTACGAGTATATAAGTGTTGTAATACTAACACACTTTTATTAGTATTTAGTTATTATTTTGTTAGGGATCAAATCAAAGTAAGAGCCTATCTGAGTCTTGTAACGCTCACCCAAGAGAACCGCCCTCACCCAAGAGAAACCAAGTACCACCGGTGTTTAGTGGATATCCTGGTGCACCACTTCATGTGTGTAAAACGAGTCACTGTGTTTTTCCAGTTAGATAAAAATAACGGTCTTATCGTGAGTTTAAATATGCGCACGAAATTATGCAATTAGAAGTTATTTTTATTTTATTTTACTTAGCCAGAGCACTCATGTGTACTGTTATGTTACAACTGCAATGGTCGCATTGCAACAGTGGGTACGGACAGTGCGCAATACTTGTAATGTAACACGATACAGTCTCGATCATTACGATCGACATTGCCAGGATACTACGACGAATGCTCGTCAACGCATCAATCGTTTGTAACATGTGACCGTAATGTAAAACTCGAACTTATACTGTCATGTGATGTTTGTTCAGGATCGGACCCCACCCTTAGAATATAAATTATCTGTTCTGATGTAACTTATATGTTTCATATAATATTGGTCAAGCTGATAGACCGCGACCCTTTTTCTCAAGGTCTAATCTATCAGATTCGCAAATGATATAAGAACCCATCAAATATCCGATGCGTGAGGCGCACGCGCGTAGGTCGAATGATTTATGTAAATACCATTTTATTTTCAGTCTCTGTTCCGATATTATTCACGTCAATGACAGAAAGGAATTATGCAGTTACTTATAAATATGACGTTTGAAATCTCGGCAGAAACGCCGAGATGGCCTAGTGGTTAGTTCCCCGGGCAAGCACCACTAAATTTTCATGTGCTTAATTTGTGTTTATAATTCATCTCGTGCTTGACGGTAAAGGAAAACATCGTGAGGAAACCTGCATGTGTCTAATTTCATTGAAATTCTGCCACATGTGTATTCTACCAACACGCATTGGAGCAGCGTGGTGGAATAAGCTCCAATCCTTCTCCTCAAAAAGGAGAGGAGGCCTTAGCCCAGCAGTGGGACGTTAACAGGCTGTTACTGTACTGTTATAAATATACAGATATCAGCGGTTAAAATTAGTTACAGTTAACAACATAAGATACAATTGATTTGACGAGCCGGCTGGCGTGGTTGGTAGATACTTGCCTTTCACGCCGAAGGTCGTGGGTTCTATTCCCACCCAGGACTGACATTTGTGCGCATGAACATGTCTGTTTGTCCTGAGTCTGGGTGTAATTATCTATATAAGTATGTATTTACAAAAGAAAAGTAGTATATGTAGTATATCAGTTGTCTGGTTTCCATAGTACAAGCTCTGCTTAGTTTGGAATCAGATAGCCGTGTGTGAATAATGTCCCAGGATATATATATACAATTATAGTAGTATACAGCAATACATATCTACAATGCTATTTTCTATTATAGATAAGTTGATACAAGCAAGCAAAAGGTCCTACTAATGGAATGTGTTCACCGTCGCCCATGGACACCTGCTATATAAGGGGAGTTGCTGATGCGTGGCCGGTATTCAAGAACCCCCGAATTTGAGTAACAAGCTATTTTAATACGCGTTTCCTTAAAATGTTTTAATTTTATTATAATCAGAGTCGCATATATCACTTTCTTTGACGATTCATTTGTACTTGTAAAAGTATATTTGAATAAAAATATTTTGACTTGATCCACGATTCGTGTTCTTACAAAATATCTACCGAGCGAAAAATGGGCTGCCCTTTACAGAAGTGATACCAGGAATCAGATCAGTACAAATATAAACACAATCTCATCAATAAGATCACTGTTAATCTAAGACCAACCTATGAAGTCAATATAAGTTTGTTTATAAAATATTCGACAAAGCTTTTAATATTTCAAGACGATATAGGTTAAATATTTCAGTAGCCGGCGCGTAAACAGGACGTGACATAACAAAAGATAAAACAAGCATCTACACAGTTGTATTGTTTTGAAAATATTCAATCAACTAATATCTACAGGAAGCTACGTTAATTGATTTGAAGGGAAATCGAACGGAGAATTGTCTTGGAACGTATATCCGATTCTACACATTTATGTACGTATATTTGATTTTTTTTGTCATAAATTCCAAATAGAGGAAGATAGTTGTAAGACAAACGAATTTAATATTTATATCAATATATATGATTTGTTTATAGAATAGATAGGACTGGCAAATTAGCTATATTCACCCCCATAAACATTGTGTCAATATGTTCTAGATATTCGTAGTTATTTCGAACAAACGAAAACATATATAAGAAACAATATTTGCAGTAACAGATATACGTATAAATCCAGTAATATATTACCAGTGAAATTATCATTGTTATTTATATATTTTAAATACCGTATGAAGAATTCTATTCAATATATATTTTGTGAGCCTCACGTACATTCTGTTGTAATTGACTTGTTCAGAAGTTTTGACAGAACAGTGCTAATTACTCGTGTCGAAACGATTTTAAAGTGAGTGTATCTTTTTTGGGGCAAGGTGTTCGTATCCACGAGACTCGCAAGACATTTCTATATTTACTAGTATTTTAAATTTGAAATAATGCTCCTATATCTGTAACTTCGACACGACCGAACCATCAAATACATCGTAATTAAATTTTTGATAGAGGTGAGTTGACAACTGAATAAAGGTATAGGCACATAAATTACAGTTTACCGTAAAAGAGATCGACGCGGATGAAGGCTGACGGGCAGACTAAAGGATAATAAAATACCTTACAATGCTACATTAAGCTTGAAAAAATTCAGAATTTATATTTTTAACTTATGTTTATATGTCTGTTTCTAAATCTTACATAATGAACTTACTACTTAAAAAAAGTTCATTGACATGTAACATTACAGTACTATAAAAATATATCTAATAGAAATCTAACTTAGGCGAAACTATACCATCATATATAATATGTGGCATATTATAAGATACACATATATATAAGATATGGCCCGATATAACTGTAAATCATTTGCAGAACACGATCGCAATTGAATCGTCTAATACGATATAACAGTCAACTATAAATATTATCAATCGTTGCAGGTTTCGAACTCGCTATCTACTGGCGTCTCGCCAACTGAGTCATAAGTGATTTACGATTTAATGCGAAATCAACTACCAAACAAATTAGATGTACTAAATTATTAATTCATATTACATACCGTGGGATGAGATGGTCGGTCCAATTAGTATTGCTCTGATAAGAATTGTCAATATTATGTTTAAGCCGTAACAACGGTCCCAAAATGAAGTTAACTTTTCCTTTTGTCATTGAACATTTTCAATGTAAATTATTCGTAATCCTCTATTCTAAGAATGATAAGTGCAACTGATATTATTATTAAAATGAAAGTTCATAACAAAATACTATTTGTTTTCGTTATCGTTAATTAAATTAGTAAGATGTAATCTATGATATGATTATTAGATAATACTAAAAAACGAATGGTGTTATGTGTCAAAAATCTCACCATATATGGAAGAATCTGATATTATCATGAAGGATAGTGAGTTCCAATCACCTAATAAAATACATCACCAATCGCTTACATCACCAATGCGCCACCTACTTTGGGAACTAAGATGTTATGTCTCTTGTGCCTGTAATTACACTGGCTTACTCGCCCTTCAAACCGGAACACAACAATAACAAGTACTGCTGTTTTGCGGTAGAATATCTAAGGAGTGGGTGGTACTTACCCAGACGAGCTTGCACAAATAATAATATTATGTCTTACTTATGTAAAGCTTACTCGTTTGTAATCCATATATCAACTTATATTTATGTTTAAATAAATAAACTTGTTATTATAATCGTGTTGGTCCATATGACACAATATATATATTTAAATTATGTGCATTGTTCGTATATATAGACTTGTCTTGAGTTGATTGATAAACTATCTAAAAAAACATTAGACGTGGAAAGACTAAATCGTGTAGAAGGGAATAACAATTCGAAACGTGTTCAGTGAATGCAACACAAAGTGCAGCCCTGACCGAGTACAATGCTAGTGATATCATACGACCTCCTTTACATACAGCAGGTATGTTGTATTATAATTTTGAAATTCTCACACTGAATACAATAAAACTGAGATCACAGCGCTGCAGCGCAATATAGTAAAGAAACAACCTGGGAATAATCCCGTGATGGGCAGAGCTGTTGGCGGACGACCCAGGACAGATATTTGTGTGCATGAACATGTCTGTTTGTCCTGAGTCTGGGTGTAATTATCTATGTAGTATGTATTTACAAAAGAAAAGTAGTGTATGTAGTATATCAGTTTTTTGGTTTCCATAGTACAAGCTCTACTTAGTTTGGGATCAGATGGCCGTGTGTAAATAATGTCCCAGGATATTTAAAAAAAAAAGGATTTCGAAGCTTCCTCCGCCACGCTCGTTTGTTTCGGCGGATACATATTTGACAGTATTACTTTCGGCACAACAAGTTTCCTTAACCAAGCACGAGATGAATTAAAAACACAAGTTAAGTCGATGAAAACGTAATGATGCTTAGTAAACACAGAAAGATTTGGTGGAATATTGATAATCGATAATAGTTTAGTCGCGACCTTGTTATAAGTTTATTATGTGCGTATAATTTAACATTGGACACCAGTATTAAATATACGATTTATCGTTGAATGATCGTTAAAACTTCTTCCGTCACATTTAAACTATAATGGTAGTTTTTTTATGGCAGTACAATAAAAAAACTATTAAGACTTCCCTTATGCACGCAATATTCATAAATACGAATTGAATTCATAGAGTGTGTTATATGAGTTTTAGTCTAACTATGATGGTATCAGGAAACTTACAAATGAGTCTTAACATAAAGTTCAGAGCGAGATAATCTTTCAAAATCAAAGCGAATGAGTTAGTTACTAACATGGGATATAATACGTACTGCATTAGATGTTACTGTAACATCTAAGGCAGTACGTTACAGTAACATCATACATACAGAAGCGCATTGACCAGCTGAACTCAACCTGCGTGGCTTTTGTGGTTAAAACAGCCGCTTGTGGTGGACACAGCAAAGTTTTTGAAACGTCATGAAATGATAAAAATATGTCAAAATATACGCGATAAATGTTTGCGGGCCGCGACACCATGACTAACACAATCAAATAATGTTAAAAGAGAAACGCCAAATAGTGTGGATACTTTAGTGGAAGCTGAGACCAGACCAGAAACTCAGAGCATTAGACAGCAGAAGTGTCCATCTATATATCAAATATTAAATGATACATCAGAACTAGTTTCAACTAGTTAACAACTTACAGTACTTAAAATACAGCCGTGACCACTGCGCTCACTATGACATCACGCGACCTCTGAATAATCTAATGATTAACTTTATGTCTGTACGTTCGCGTGACTCATTAGCAGTCAGTTATAAAAATTACGAAATTTATATTTCAGGGAATGACATAATCTGTTATGGTGTTTATTTTATGGGTTCATAAAATCGAGAAATATAGGTTAGGGGACTGGTCGTTATGTTTTGTTATTTTTACCGTCTAGCGTGGCTCTGTCTCAAATACCAGCGCAATGGCTGTAGATTAAGCTTTAGTACAGTAACAGTAACAGCCTATTTATGTCCCACTGCTAGCCTACGGCCTCCTGTCCCTTTTGAGGAGAAGGTTTGAAGCTTATTCCACGACGCTGCTCCAATGCAGGTTGGTAGAATACACACGTGGCATAATTTCAATGAAATTAGGCAATTAGGTTTCCTCACGATGTTTTTCTTCACCGTCACTAGATGAATTATAAACACAAATTAAGCACATGAAAATTCAGCGTTTCGCTTGTGGCAAATATTTACCTTGCTAATATTAAACGAATCGCTAATATATGTATATATATTTTTGTATGTAAAGATCGTTTTTGAAATACGATTTCTTAAAAACCTGTGTGTGTATGTTTTACTGACAAATATTTCTATTCTGACTCAGTTCATTTAATCCTCAAGAAACACGATACAGAGGGATAGAGTTCTATCCCCGTCGAAAATCCTTTCTTAGGGATATAACGAAATTCAATCCCGCAGGGCTTTACGGGAAACGTTGTCTACAGATTTGTTAGAATCCAATCTTTTACGATTCATTATTTGTAAGAAGGTTAAAAACCGAAAACAATGAACCCAACCGTGTGAAAGTTTCTCAAAACTGATATTTATATTTAACGATTTTAAACAACGATAAATACTGTTGATGTTGTATTATATCTTACGTTTCAGGCTTAGAAGTGTTAAAATAGATCATTAGAAACAAGTCATTAAAAATTATCACTAACAGACTACGAACTAAAAATATAAACAAGTTTCTATTCGGGCCGTTACAATTACGCAAATATTTCACTATCTTTAGATTCTTCGTATGGTGCTCGAGAATTTTCTTAAAATAAACCTTCGTTAGACAAAAGTATTTACAAAAGAATCCGGACTTCTTAATACAAAATTCAAAGTTGGAACTTGAAATGGTTAAAATATTCACACTTCCTAATAACTTAATTAATATGTATCTGACGTGTTTGGTACAGCGCTCGTCGATAGCGTCGGCGCCTTTAGCTATTGTTCTAACGCCATACCACGCCATAACATTGTCAATTTCATCAAACTATGAACATACTTTCTATGCGAAGTTTGTAACAATTTTCCTTTTTATCACGCCGCTAAGAGAATATCAGAGAAGCTTTATACTGGATCTGGCAGTTTTAGATTAATTTATATTCTAACTCTGGTCATTATAAAGTAGGTAGAATATTCATATACCAATAACACCTATATTTAAGCAATATAGGACTTTTTAAATTTTTGTGCTGCGATAGTCCCACTTTAAGCTACTATCGGTTTAAAATATAAATTATGAAAAACATAAGCATCGGTAAGAAATAAAGTAATTATCCTCCAAACCTCACTATATACAAAATCATTTTAAATAGTCCGAGACGAAAAACTCAACGACGAAATTGTGAATCGGCTATTCCATACTATTTATTCTAAGCATAATCTTCTATGTTTGTTAGATATTTCAATTAATCTGAAACATATACATTGATAAAAGAGACGGCATTTCGTTCGTTATTGAAGATTGTATTTCGCTCAAAGTAATCACTAGTTAGGTATTAATCATGGAAGCCAGACTCTTTCCACGGTACTGCGACAAACAGAATGTTGGCGCCGCGTCGGCCATTCGATAAATTAAATCCTAGTGCTAATGCTTTTAGAGCTCTCCGCTTTTATAATACCCTATCTTTCCACGTTTGTATGTAACTCACAGTTCGTAGAATGATGTAGCATTAAACAATATGGAGTTATAAAGAATGCTGAGACGGTCTACCGGTAAGAACACGTGGTTCTTTTTAGAAATTCAATCAATGAATATTGAACAGTCGTTAACTTTATATAAATCAATAATTGTTAATTTAATCTCATTGTCTGTGGTTACGGTTTAAATCGCTTTTGATATCTAATGTTTAAACAGTTAATAACAAATATCGATTCGTGTGAAATTTTGGAAAATACTGCTTAGTTCTTTAAATCCTAAATTAGTGATGGTTAGACAGTTGGATCAATACTTAGAGATCTAGATAGTTTTTTTTTAAATATAAATCTCACATAAAAGTAATAAATACGGCAGTATTTTCCCGCATCAGACGCCTCTGACTCGGCTCGAAAACTCCAACCAAAAATAAAACATACACTTATCTTCCCTAGAAACTCTTAATGCATGCGCCGGCAATTTTATTTAATTATTTCCTCTGCAACTTTGGTCGATGCCACTTGAAAATAGGGCTGGTTATAGTAAATAAATTGTAGTCTGTCTGATCTGTAACGATAAAACTGGGACGATAGCGTGACAGGAAGACATTCACAACTTTGTACATGTATACCATACCCAAAAAAATTTTGAAAATCTTAGCTTGTTAAGCAGAT
The DNA here is from genome assembly GCA_905147175.2 of Nymphalis urticae. Taxonomy (NCBI): domain Eukaryota; kingdom Metazoa; phylum Arthropoda; class Insecta; order Lepidoptera; family Nymphalidae; genus Nymphalis; species Nymphalis urticae. Next base: position 9,110,766 of record LR990007.1, read on the forward strand.
GTAGACGTATTTAGAACACGTGAATCTTAACCAAAGAATGCCGGTTCAAAGCCGGAAAAGCACCACTGATATTGTATGTGATTAATATGTTTATAATTAATCTCGTGCCCCGCGATGAAAAAAGTAATACGTGAGGTAAACAATCGTATGAAATTTAGCTACATATGCAACCATCAACCCATATTGGAGCAGTGTGCAGCGGGACAATTATAATATTATTTTTATCAGGCCGTCCGTCAGTATCATGCACAATATTAATGAAAACTCAATATGTTAAGAATTCTAGATTTAAACAATAAATATATCCAGCAACATTCACAATATCTATACCGCAACAACAGGCAAATAAGCTTAACCACCAGAAGATAATTTTAAAATATTAACTTCGGTTAAACTTTATCAAGACAATTGTTTGAATGTGAAAACGTATTTGATAAACATTTCGAATTAGATATCGCATTTATCTTGCTTTCTATCTGGGAATTGCAAATCCATTATTCGTTTACCACGCAGCGTAAACATATGTAATGGGATCGTTAGCAAAACGTCTGTATTAAGTTCACTATATAAATAACTGGTGTTTAAAAATTCTTATTTCTTTATAGTAGATCGAACAACCAAATTGCATGTACTTTTATATTATACATTACAAAGCCTTATGTATCATTATCCATAATTATTATTGAATGTTTTCTAGATTGTCACTAAGCAAATCAATAGACTTATCTTTATAAATTAATTATAAAATCTACTTAGCCTTAAGTACTATAATAGTATTATCATTATAAATTAAATTTTTAACTTATATTATACCTATGTATGTAAATTATATATGAATGTATATTTAGATTGTATGTATCTTCGATAAATCTTGGTCTAAATTACTGTTCGAAGAAATCTCTGCAAGGAATACGCAAGACTCTCATTCAAGTATCAATAAAGTGTTCATAAAAATAATTAACAAATAAATATTCAGAGAAAAACATTTATCCAAAAATCACTTATTCAAATTACTTCGAGCTTTTTATAGAAAAAACTAAAAAACAATGTTAAAAATTGAAATATTCGTGTTAAAATTTTCAAAACGTCGTCAACCCTACACCAAACCCGCACCATATTTACTGCACTGTGAATAACCCTTCCATTTGATGATATCAACGTAAACAACACCGGTACACCCCTCATTATAAAATCTCTGTTACTATTTAAAACTAGTCTGAAATTCATATTTTCATAGCGTTGTAAAATCTTTTCATCCTTTGACTTTATAAACGTTCAAAACATCGGTAGTAATAATAATAAGCTGCTTATCTGATTAACGGATTGTCCAACACGTTGATTAATTATCCAAACATAACAAATGCAAAAGTTAGTTTGTTTATTTGGTTTTTGAAATTAATTGAGGTGTTTATTTCCGAACCGGTGGTAGATTTATGACAATCAATAAGTAAGTGTAACGCTTCTGTATTTAATAAAGATTTTTGACATTCACTTTTGACTAAATTTCACATATAAATTGTCAGGGACATAATGGGGTTCTGTCACTTTGTGGAACCAGCTTCCGCCAGCGACTTTTTCGAATCGATATGATATAGAAACTTTCAAGAAAAGAGCCAACTCATTCCTTAATGGCCAGCACGCTCATGGGCTTGCATTAATATTCCGGTGTTGGTTGGTGGTGGTAGTCACTTTCCATCAGGCGAGGCTCCAGCCCGTTTGCACCCCACGTAAATAAAATAAAAATCACCTCCCCTCATGTGCGGGCGAAGCGCATGTAGGCGAAAACTATATGGATGTATATTTAAGTTAATTTATATAATTGAGATAACTATAACTTTAAACTTTAAACTAAGAGTTTTTCTTTAAAATGTACAAAATAACATTGCATTTGAGTTGTAGTTGTGTGGTATTATGGATACGAGTGGCGGGGTTTAGTGCCGATGGAGACGTCTGCTTCATTTACTATTCATGGCACTTGAGACCCGACAAACCTTCGGCTTCCCGAGTCTGAGGCTTTATTGCTAGTCGGGGAGTATTTTTGCTGCATCTGTATATAAATCGTTTTAACGTCAGCTCCCACTCACAGTCATCACTCCGCTCTTTGGAATCCCAATGAAACATAATCGAATTAAGATTTGTGTAGTGCGATACGAACAAATAATCTATTTCAATTACTGGTTTAAATTACGACGCTCGTGTTAAGACTAGAGTTCTTTAAAAATAATAATCTTAAATATGTTACGATATATTTTTACTTTAACATCTCTATTCTGTATATATTGATGAAGATTTATGTATGAACGCGATAATACCAGGGTCTAACGGTCGGATTTAAAAAAAAACTGTTTGCGTTCGATATGCCATTTATTGAAAAAGGTATAGAATACATCACGCAACCATTCACATCATCTACGGTGGCTGAGTAACATTTAACGCGAGTGTAATCCGCTGTTTATATTGATGATGAAAATATAAAGAAATAACCCTAATGACCTCGTTGAACAGAAACGACAAATTAAAGGATTTTATTATAGGGCTGTAGGCGTTTGAATAGAGCATCAGCGTTCTCAACTACAGTGATATCGTTACACTAATTTAGTTAGACGACAATAATAATAAGTTATTTTCCTACTGATGGTTTTTTTTTTATTGCAAAAGATAGGCAAACTGATGGCTTACCATGGCCAGCACTGGACAGCACAGGACATTCATTTGTTGCTATACCTTTTTTGTTGCATAATGTAGCGAAACAATAGCAGAATAACTTTGAACTATAATAACACACAGTTCCACGTAAACATAAACTCCTCCCATGAACTATTAGCATGTCGACACGCGAAGCGAACTTTTTCAACCGTTCTGATGAATTCCAGCACGTCACGTCTGCTTCGTTAAAATTTGAAAATAAAACCATCTTTTTTATAACAAATAATTTTTCGTTTTAAAAATATTATTAAAATAATAATTTTATAGACTATCGTGTTATTTTTTGATTAACTTTAGCAGTTCCCAACAAATGCCGAAACTTCCTCAACAAATTATCTTTAATGATATAAACTTCAACCAGACACTCGGATTTCCAACCGTTTGAACTCTTCGAAAGAGATATGCACCCGTAAAGTAGAAATTTTCATTAAACAAGATATAGTCTGAAGGATTATGTCTACTTTGTACAAATTAATGGCATGAAATGAACAGATAATACAAATGCAAGTATTGAAGAATAATTTACATTCCTATTTGAAAAACACTAATAAAATTTTATAAAGGAATAAATACTGTCAAGTACATGAACGATTAAAAGCGGGGGTCCCCAAGAGAAGGACCAAATTAATTTATGAACTTATTTTTTTATGATATTTATACCGAAGCAACCGACATAGCCCGAAGGATTGCTAAATTGAAGTAGCAGTGGGCGGGGCATATCGCTCGCAAAACTGACGGCCGCTGAGGCAGAGAGGTTCTTGAGTGGTGACCACGAAACGGAAAACGTAGCGTGGGCAGGCCCCCTACACGGTGGACCGACGACATAAAAAGAGTCGCGGGAAGCCGTTGGATGCGGGCAGCGCAAGATAGACTAGCATGGAAATCCTTGGGGGAGGCCTTTGTCCAGCAGTGGACGTCTTTTGGTAGTCATGACGATGATGATGTATATAAATATTTTATGTGGGTAAATATATATATATATATATATATATATATATATATACATATATATATAAGTCGAAATGGCCTAGTGGTTAGAAGGCGTGAATCTTAACCGATGATCGTGAGTTCAAACCCGGGCAAGCACCACCGAATTTTCATGTGCTTAATTTGTGTTTATAATTCATCTCGTGCTTGTCGGTGAAGGAAAACATCGTGAGGAAACCTGCATGTGTCTAATTTCATTGAAATTATACCACATGTGTATTCTACCAACCCGCGTTGGAGCAGCGTGGTGGAATAAGCTCCAAACCTTGTCCTCAAAAAGGGAGAGGAGGCCTTAGCTCAGCAGTGGGACATTAACAGGCTGTTACTGTACTGTTACTGTATGTGGGTAAAAATTATCGAAATAAACTTTATTCAAGTAGGCAGGTGTTTGTAAGAAATTTGCACCAGTTCAAGATATAATTATACACCTGTATGAACATCGACCGACTACTAACTCCGAGCTTTACATATAAAATTTTATTTTTAATAGGCACAAGGGACATTACATCTTAGTTCCCAAGGTATGCGACGCGCTGACTTAATATTTCTCACAGCGCCAATGTATATATAGGCGAAAGTGACCATTTTACACCAGGTGGACTATCTGCCCGTCCGCCTTGCTGTTTTATAAAAAAAAAGATGAAATAGTTTTGTCCATCGAGTCCATGTAAGGCCAATAACGGACAATGTCCTTTGTTTATCATTTGCAACCACTCAAAAGATATCGTAGCACTCTGAATATGTTATGATAGATATGTTGTACTCGGCGATTCAATGCATGACAATTCTAAATGCAAGTGTACTCCTGGGGTTTGCTGGTCTGCCAACAGCCGCACCTCGTGACATAATTAGACACCGCACCTCGCTTAACCTAAAAACATATTCGATAATAGTAACATAGAATTTAGATTACAAATAACGAACGTTGTATAAACACGAAATTTTAACACATGCTTGTAACCAACAAGTTTCACTGTAATTTCAATACATCCTTTCTTGGAAAGTATTCATTCGCTTCTATAATAAAATTCCACAAAAAGATAAAATTTTAGAAAAAATGGTGGGTGCTCAATGGCTGCGATTAGTAAAGGACCGGGAGAATCGGCGCGCCTGTGAGGAGGCCTATGACCAGCAGAAGATTAATATGGGCTGAATATGATGACGATGAAAGTTAAAATAACTTTTCCAATTAATAAACTTAGAAAATATAATAATTTTAGAAATAAATATATATACAGGGTGACTGGTGAATTAGGATCAATATTTTAGGAGCATAATCGGTACATGATTCTCATTCGAATTATGTAAAAAAAATAGGTACTTAATTTTTGACCAAATTTACAAAAAATTTACTTTAAATAAATAAAGTGTGGACATATTTCCGCGGCGCGTGCGGCGTGGTGTTTGCCCCCCCGCAACCCCTGCCCCGCGGCTTATTAGTATTAGTAGGTTAGTAGGTTAGTCGGGCGAGCGCCGCCGTAAGGTTCGTCCATCTTCCCGCGCGCGCGCCCCTAGCGATCGATCTTACGCGTATACCTAATGTTTCGTGTGTGAGTGTGACCCGTAATTAGTAATTAGGTATGGCTTATCAATACACAAATGCAGAATAATGTGAGTACTGTGAGTAGTAAAGTGACCCATTCGTGTTAAAGCGTGTGAAAGACAATATGCGTAAACGTGCCGAACTGTGTATCACACGAGCAGGAGCTCACTTTGAACATTTATTAAGGTTAGTGTAGTTATGTAGGTAAATAGGTAGTTAAATGATTGACAATCGTTGTAAATAAGTATGATTCAATTTTTAAATACGCCGGAAATACCAAGATAGGTAAACAGTTAATTTTTGTCCCAAGTTCATATCATTTACCTAGTCAACAAATTTGTTGCTTAAACGAGTGAAATATTTTGGTATTTTTGCCTGTTCTAAGCCAGGTTTAAAGTATGAAGGGGGATTGGATCATGCTTGTTTATCAAAGGTAGCCTGCTACCCTGTTAACACGCGGCGGCGTTTGGACGTAGGGAAAGTACCGCGCGATAACTAAATGTACCTAACGGTGTTGTGTCGTCAGCGCAGCTAGGGCGTCCACATGACGCGTAATTAATTACATAACTTTTGGTTAACTTTACTTAGAAGTTTATTAATATTTATGTTATATGTATTTTTTTTTGGTCATATATGGTCGTCAAATATCACGTCCTTAAGTATTGATACTAATTCACCAGTCACCCTGTATATATATATATATATATATATATATATATATATATATATATATATATATTCTTCTTCATCGATTTTGATGACGGCAACCCTAGAAATTAATTATTATTTCTAACATGAGCCCTAATGTGGCTCGCTAGACCAAATTCGGTTTTATAAACCCTACGACACGTGTTGAAGTACTGTATTATGTATTTTAGAAATACATTAATAAATAATACGTATAATTCGTGATAGAGGTTATATATGATAAAATATCGTGGAGTTAGCAGTCGTTGATTTTCGTGCAGGATAAATAATAATTTGTTTTTTTTTTATGTAAAATACCTTTATAATTTATAATTTAATTGGTGGAGAGCGGGTAACTAAATTTGTTGTCGTTGGAATTTACATTCCGCTCTAGTTAAATGACGTTCTAAAAGCCCCTGTATGAGGCTACTTGATTGAGCATATATATTTTTTTATTAAATAGTAAGGCGGACGGGCAAATGGGCCACCTTATGGTAAACGGTGACCAATACCTAATACATAGTATATATTTATAATATAGAAATATTAACTACCTTACATCGTCAATGTGCCACAAACCTTAGGAACTGGCTCACTCATCCTTCAAACCGAACACAATAATAAAAAAAGCTGTCTCGCGGTAGCATATCTGATGAGTGGATGGTACCTACCCAGACGGGCTTGCACTAAACCACAAAATTAATATTATATTTTTCCAAGCCAATTCAACGCTTATTTATTCGATATCTATTGAGACCGTTGCCTGTCATTATCAATGTTTATATCGACACTTATCAATTCTTGTGTAGACTTATCTGTTCTATAAGTAATAAGTAGTTTTACACAAGTATCCATTCATAATTTAGTTTTGATATCGGATTATATTATAAGTTAAATCGTTAATCGATAAACTATTTAGAATTTTTTAGGAATATCAATTGAAATGAATAAGTAATTACATAAAGTAATATTAATATAAGTTTAAAACGTCATTACCACCAAGTTGTGCAAAATTTCAGCTCAAGCGATTGAATGTGCTCAAGTATCAGCCTGATAATGCCCCACGTCTAGACTCGGCTCCTTTTGTATAGATGGATTAGAGCATATTCCAACACGCTGCTCTTTTATTGAACACAAACTAAGCATATATTAATTCAAGAGTGTTTACCCGGATTTGAATCCGAAATCTTTGGTTAATCACGTACTCTTATCACCTGGCAATGACGGCTTATAAATTCGCCTTGTATGGAACTGGCTTAATATATATATTTATATATATATATATATATATATATATATATATATATATATATATATATATATATATATATATATATATAAATATATAGGCTAGCGCTTGACTGTTATTAGACCTGATGGAAAGCATAGATACAGTCTAAGGTCGAGCGAGGTTGTCTAGAAGATGTCTATTCACTCGGGACTTGAAGGTACCCATATTGTAGGTGGTGGGGAAAAGGGAGGTCGGGAGGGTATTCCAGACCTTAGTTAATTAATACTAATATCAATTTGGGTGAAGTGAAGTTAAAAAAGACGATTCACGTGTCGAATTAAATATACATAAGCACAGCTAACCGTACATAGTAATGGTCTCTTTAATTTGATTGATTACTACATTATATGGCATATTATCCATTTCATTCAGTAACATACCAACGAATGAGTTGAACGTGCCAAAAGGGAACCGCGAACACATTCTACGACATCACTTTCACCTTAGTTGTGTAAGACGAGGTGTAACGGTCTATCTCGTAAGCTAAATAATTGTTTTTTTAGTGAAACCTAAAAATAAATACCACCTTTAAAAAAAAAAAGAAATAGACGGTTTTAAATTGTATAGTCATCAAACGGTAAGTGATTTCCGTTCCGTTAAATAACAATGCTTAAGGCAAGTGCTGTCAAAATTGCACGTAGTGACTTGTAAAATTACGTTCGCGTTCCCCAATCATTTATAACATATTACGTAAACATATCATGCAAAAAATAACAAAAGAAACGGTTTTCATGTTTATGAATCAAATATAATAATTCGAACATACTTACGTTCAAAAATAATAATACGTAAAAAAATAAGAAAAATTGAACAAAGCATATTATTTTGATTATTTTTTTAATTTCATGGACGTTATTGTAATGTATGTATACAGTCGGCACATAACTAATAAAATATATTTTATATACAGACGTACATGAAGAATGTGTCAGTTTTCTAAATCCATTGTAACGATTAATGAGCGCTTTATTCTCTAAAATTAACTGTTATTAAAATAATACTTCCTGCATACCAAAACTGGTTAAGTACTCAACCCACGTTGGAAACGTTATAATGAGTTCCGCTGGTATTCTAACGCCACTATAGAATTACGTCACGTCGTAAGTAGTGAGATGGATAAAGCAAATAAAATACAAAGGACCATTACATTATGTAGGTGGTAGGCAATATAGCAATTGGCTACCCGATGGTAAGTGGGCACCACCGCCCGTAGACATGGGCACTGTAAGAGTTGTTAACCATACTTTATTACTCCTGATTCTTTTACGGTTCATCTTCGACCGAACCGCAACTGATTCGTTGTGTCGTAGAATAGGAAAACGGTTAATCAGCCACGACAACTTTTAGATTCGATTGCAATAAAATGACAATTCATTAGTTTCATTGGCCCCCAGGAACTATAAGGAATCCCGTCAAAATTCCATGATCATTATCGTTCGCCCATTGATTAATCATTATTATTGAAAATTTGAGGAATATTTATATTTTTTATTAATAACACTAGAGCCCATCTATAGGTAGCTATATAACAATAAAATCGGTTGATAAAGAGTGTAGGAAAAAGTAATAATATACTAAATATATTTCATCACAAAAAATTACATATTTAGATTTTAATAGGTCTCGTAGAAAAACGCCGCATATTATGAACACCAATGGATTAATGGCGTCGACACCATCACTGACGTGTTCACACCTGGCCGGTTCATTGACCCGGAACGCAGCTCTCACTGAGTATACAGCCAATAAATCATTCAAATCAATCACGCTTTAACACGAGATTAAATTTTGATTCAAAAAATTGTTTAAATTAAAAAAAAAAAACTTTCGTTATTTGTGCGCTATTTATTCATTAGAGCTATGGGTTGAAGACAATGATTGTGAGGTAGCCTGCACGTTTCCGAAGTAACACAAATACGCCTCGATAAGTCATTACTCTTGTGCAAATAAAATTATTAGTGAGCCAATAGAAGGCAGCAGTTATGCTTTATTTATGATTCTACATAAACAGTACCCAGTTCGGTACTCCATGCTCGTTAGCGTGACAAATTCCATGGTGAGAGTTCATTTCGTTGGGGTCATAGCTATATATATATACCCTAATTGCTTACATTTAGGTTTCCCCTGTACTAACGAGTCACAACATCGTAAACAATCAAGTTTAAATGTTTGAAAATGCTTCATGTATCTGATCTCTTGATATTAATGAACTTTATTGTTTGGTCTCATGTGCTACGTCAACATAATCATTTATTTGGGTTTTATTCTCATTTCAATTGAGTTAACTGCCTGTAGCTTTACATTTAACTCAACACTATAACACGACGATTCAAAAATGGCCTTATAAGCCTACTTGAATAAATAATTATTTGATTTGAGTTTTAATATCACAAATAATTTCATCATCATAAAAAGCATTAAGCAAATGCTACATAAGCATTAATCTAATATGTATTATTATATTTCGTACGCTTCATTCTTTGATATAAATATATACAGTAGTCCTTTTATTGTGTTGGCAACTTCGCACGGTTTTAGGGATAAAAGTAACTAATTTGACTTTTTCCCCTTCCATCATCATAGCATGGTGCTCTTGAGCTTGTCATTCTTTTATCGTGCGAGGCAACGAAAACACGGTTACAAACTGAATACTTAATTTCAATTTAATAAATATATCTTAAAGTTATTATTTGAACAGTAAAATGTCTAAACGAAGTGCTGAAGAAAAAAAAAATTGTTACTATAATACAAAAACCAAAAAGTTGAAAGCTAAGCAAACACGTAAAACATATCATCGTGTGATAGCATATTCTTCTTCGGATTCCGAAACAAACTTTGGTAAGTTTATTTAATTACTACTTTCGTACAAGTGAAGTGACAATACATATATTATAGAATATTTTAATAAACTAGCGTCAGTAAGCTTTCCTGGGGGTTAACTGCGAGTTAACACGACGGTTAAGCAGACGTTTAACAGAACAAACCTGGGGGTTGACTGCGAGTCAACACGAAGGTGTAAATTAGAAGTTAACAAGAGTGTTAAATAGTTTTAAAAAATATGCGACACATATTTTTTCTCAACTACCCTACAAAAAAAAACACATTTAATAATTTATTAGTTTTGTTTCGCTTTTGGAATAGAAAACGCAACCCAAGACAATGTCATGCCGCCATTACGTGAACTCGAATCTCGTTCACCGACACCGGCACCGTCGCTGCATGTGCAGACTCCACATACTCGGTGCTCGCCGTCACCACCACATACTATCGGATGAAAATATTTTACCGGCACTAGACATAGATCAAGATTCTGAATTTCAAATCGATTCTGATTTACTAGATGCTTTGGGTGATGCTTCCGAAGAGTCTCCAGCTAATGGGCTTAATATTCATAGCAAGTTAGCACAACGTTGGCTCCCAATCCTTAAAAAAGGCTTACCGTCTGAAACAAAAGAAAAGCTTTTTAAAGAATTCACCATCCCTGATAACTGTAAGTTATTGAAAGCACCGACCGTGAACTCAGAGTTTACAGCGGCTGTTACTGAGATTGTCAAAAATCGAGACAAAAAGATTCAAATGGAACAAGACCAACTGGGTCTGGGTATTGCCGCAATTAACCGGGCGATGACATTACTTTTAACTGAGGCTGAAAAGGTTCTAGCAATAAAAATGTTATCAGACTAATGCAGAATCCTGACTGATCTCCATTACGTTCTAACACAAGTAAGAACAAAACTTATTACTCGGGGGCTCGACAAATCTTTCCTTGCCATTATCCAGGTCCAAGATCGAGACGATACTTTATTTGGTAAGGACTTGCCAGAAAAAATAAAAGCGTCTAAGGCGATCAATAGACAGGGGCTTCAGATTCGAAAAGCCCCAACCACGAAGCCGTCCACTTCCAAAGCTTCTATTCAGTCAGCAGGGATTCGCTACCAGGGAAACTAGTCAGGCCCCCTCGCATGCAAACGGTGACCAGGGGGGGGGAGGCGGATTACACAGTTCAGGAGCCAGTATCGTCGAAATCCGCAACCAACGCCTCCGACTGCGCTGTCACAGAACACGCGCTCTGCGATTTCAACAACGAGCAGTAGACGTGCCCCAACGCGGCATTGACACAGGTACATGCTGGTAGATTGTACTATTACTATAATTGCTGGTCACAAGTTACAAATAATTGTAAAGTACTTGATTGGATTCGTAACGGCTATTGTATACCCTTTTCATCGAAAGTTGTTCAGTATACAATTCCTCAAAATACTTTTTCTATTAAAGAAAAGCAGAATATGATAACAGCTATTAAAAATTTATTAGAACTTGGAGCAATAGTAGAATGTAAATCGCAACCTGATCAGTTTATCTCCAAGATCTTTCTTGCCAAAAAATCTAATGGAAGTTTTAGATTTATTCTTAATCTTAAACAACTAAATAAATTTGTGACTGGTTACCAATTTAAAATGGAAGACCATAGGATTGCTAGTAAATTAATAACAAAGAAGTAGGCCTTCTTTGTTGTATGGCCACCATAGATCAAAAGGAATCTTATTTACATGTCCCAGTAGCTTCAAAGTACCGAAAATTTTAAGGTATCAATTTGAAGATACTAATTTACAGAGACGGACTCATGACGGACGAGTTTACCGCCATGCCATATGAGGATGCCATCCATAGGAGGTCTTCTGCACCTCGAACTTTCACCAAAATAATGAAAGAAGTAATAGGCCAACTAAGGTATCGTGGCTTCCAGTTTGTTATATACTTAGATGATATTCTTTGTCTATGAAATACGTACAATGAATGTGTCTTGAATATTCAAGAAACTATGAAAATGCTATATTGTCTGAGCTTTGTTATTAATTTTTATAAAAGCTGTTTGGTTCCACAACAATGTTGTAAATTTCTTTGATTCATGTTTAATTCTTTAAATAGGACAATATCACTTCCCTTAGATAAACGATATAAAATACTTTATCTAGCACAAAAATTTATTTGTATAAATTCATGCACTGTTCGAAATTTTGCGCATCTCATTGGTGTCTTAACATCCTCTTGCCCTGCGGTAAAGTATGGGTGGGTGTATACAAAAGTACTTGAAAGACAAAAGTACTTAGCGCTAAAAACTAACAAAAATTACGATATAAAATTTAAGCTCCCCAAAGATATTATACTCGATTTAAAATGGTGGACCAAAAATATAATGACAGCATCAAAGCCGCTTTCATTTCAAGATTTTGAGTTAGAGATCTTTACAGATACCTCTAAAACTGGTTGGGGTGCCTATTGTAATAATAACCGTATTGACGGAGGTTGGAAAGTAGACGAACGCAATTCCCAGATAAATTATTTAGCTGTTTTCCTGGGCCTTAAATGTTTTGCCCGTGAAAAGCATAATACAAATTTACTTTTACGTGTTGATAATACAACTGCCATCAGTTACATCAATCGAATGGGTGGTATCCAGTACCCCCATCTAAATAATTTAACTCGAACTAATGAGCAATGGTGCGAAAAGCGTAATATATGGATCTACGCGTCCTATATTAACACAAAAGATAATGTAGAGGCTGATGAAGAATCACGTAAAGTAAACCCCGATATTGAATGGCAATTATCCGATATTGAATTTCAACAAGTAGTTAAAAACTTTGGTGAATCGGAAATCGATCTTTTCGCTTCTCGCACGAATGCCAAGTATATAACTTATATTTCTTGGCGACCAGATCCTGACGCTGTAGCTATAGATGCTTTTACCTTAAGCTGGAAATATTTATACTTTTATGCCTTCCCACCATTTCCTCTTATATTAAAATGTCTACAAAAAATTACACATGATAAAGCAAATGGCATTTTAGTCTTTCCCTATTGGCCTTCTCAACCCTGGTTTCCTTTGTTAAATAGTTTAATAACGTCTAAAATCATATTCTTCGCTTCTAATTTTATATTTTCTTCGTCATCTTCCAGCCCACGACAACACAATCTGATGCAGTTTACCCTGGCAGCAGCGAGGACGGCTTTCACCGCAAGGGGAACCCCAATACAAACATTATACTTGATAATGGCATCTATTTCCAAAAATACCCTAACTCAGTACAATGTTACCTACAGGTTATGGTTTGAATACTGTAATTCTCATTTACATAATCCTTACCAAGCTAAAGTTTCATTAGTTTTGCCTTTTTTTTAAATGAACAGTTTCATAATGGTTCTACTTATGGTTCCTTAAACAGTCACCGTTCTGCTTTATCCCTCTTGATAGGAAAGGAGATCACTTCTAACGACCAAATAAGACGTTTGCTCAGAGTCGCCTATAAATTAAGATCCACAGCACCTAAATATTTCTACACATGGGACCCACAAATTGTACTTGATTTTATTGCAAATCACGACAAAGTTAGTGATTTTACTCGCTTTATCCACTGCACAACGAGCTCAAACTCTTTAGTTGATCAAAATTAATAACATTAAAAAAAATAAAATAAAAAAATCCCTTCTGGCATCCAAATATTTTGCCCATGTGATAAAGTCTTCCGCTGCTAACCGCGATCAGCCGTTATTATATTTACCTTACTTCACACAAACGACCTCACAAGCCAGCCACTTCTCAAACCATCAGCAGATGGGTCAAACAAGTTCTCGTGGCATAGACATAATGACGTTTAGCGCTCATAGTACGCGACATGCCGCTACATCCACGGCACGTATCCGCGGAGTGTCATTGGACCTAATAAGAAAAACAGCCAACAACAGATGGACTGACCGATCATAGTCATTTGCGCAGTTTTATAACCGAAAAATAATACCCGACAACAACTTTGCAAAGTCTGTTTTCCTATCCAACTAATGTAATTTGATATGACATTTACATTGTCATATTTTGATTTACTATATACTTATTGAATAAGTTGATTGTTAAAATTATTTGTTTTATTTAAACACAAAATTTTCAACTCTAAACATCTACTGTATATATTTATATCAAAGAATGAAGCGTACGAAATATAATATATGATCAAACGAACTTACAAAGTGAAGTTCGATCGATATTATATGAGTACGCTTCATTCGAAGATATATCAATACCCACCCAACCCAAATCCCAAGAAGAAAATTTTGCGTGAATTTATAATTATCTCTAAAGAATGACAAGCTCAAGAGCACCATGCTATGATGATGGAAGGGGAAAAAGTCAAATTAGTTACTTTTATCCCTAAAACCGTGCGAAGTTGCCAACACAATAAAAGGACTACTGTATATATTTATATCTTCGAATGAAGCGTACTCATATAATATCGATCGAACTTCACTTTGTAAGTTCGTTTGATCATATATTATATAGTTATATCCCTTCTCTCCTATACTAATAATATTATAAATAGTATAGATTTGTTTGTTTGTAATCAATAAACTGTAAGACTTTTTTCAGCAGTAGATAGCTACTTTATCCAGAAGTAACATAAGCTCGTCTTTATCTCAGCGATAATAAAAAATTCAGAATGTATGTAAGTGCACTTTTAGTCACAAACTGAGCTAAGCGTGCGAAGCTATTTAAAAATAAAAGTTGCTACAACATAAACTTAATCCGATACAAAAAACCACTGAGCCATCTTGGTTCTTTTTATTAGTATCGGGTACGAAAATAGACTAAAGTAGATATCACCCGTTAGATAAAACATTTTCTTCAATTAGCACACAATGGACGAATCTTTATATACATAGCAATAAGCATCTATTGTTGTACGTTCGCCGTCGATCAGTAAGTTGTGTTTACATCATGTGTACCAGTTGTAGAGACGTAACAACATTATCAGTTCATGTACAATTGAAATTGAAAAGTAAATTCAATTCCAGTTATTTTTTTGTTGTAAGTCTTCACCACCAACCCATAAGTCATCATAAATATTATCTATTCCTTACAACGCCATCAACCTTAAGACCTCATATGTTATATCCCTTGTACCTGAAGTTTATTTATTTTCCTATGTAGTTTGTTTATTATTCTATGTAGAAACATTATTATATTAATAAGAAGTAAAAATTACTATCGAGAAGTATAATAGCTTATCTGAAACGAAATATTATCTAGCTTGGTTACTATATTTTAAAAAATAACTATTCGTTTTGCTTACCGATAGAATTGTATAACCGACGTTTACAATGTCTATGAAACAATAGTATCTTTAATATTCATACCCTACTCGTTAATTTTCCGCAAGTAACAAGCCACTAATGAAATACGCCTCGTAGACAAATCTACAACCTATAAGCAACCGGGGAATACTATAAAAATACGCGATTGTTTCATTCCAAAGATATATCAATATCGAATTAACTAATAGTAGTACTACTTCAAAATATGTCGTTTTTATTTTGTTATTAAGTATATATTTTTTTATTTTCGTTCTACTTTACCTTTCGTTTTCAAGAACGTTAGTTATAGAGGTGACACTTAGGGGAAGTCCCTTGGGAAATCTTTTGTTTTGCGGAATAGAAAATGTCTTAAATCGACGGATTTATGATAACGGCGAGAATCACTACGATCAATTGAATTGTTTCTGTGCGAAGCATATATATACGTCAGGTTTTCTCACGTTGTTTTCCTTTAACAAGTCAAGATTAATTATTATAAAAACAAATTAAGCACGTATAATCTCGACGGTGCTTGCCTAGATTTAAGGCGCTATCTTTATTTAAGAGCACTGTGTTCTAGCTACGGTTTTCTACGGCTGAAATAAGAATTTTATCCACGATCGCAGCGCCACCTGCCGTTTTCAATCTAAGCCATACGACACACGTTTAGAAGAGTTCTGTTACATACACATCTACAAAAGAATTATTTACATAGGCAATTTCACCGATACTTCATTTCTTACTTTTTAAATTACTCTCGTAAACAGACCTACAAGAGTTAATGCTTAGACTGGCGTATATTTGAAATCATATATAAATAAGGTATTTGTAACGGGGTCTTTATTTAAAAGTATATTTTGATTCATAGAATTATTTAAAATTGTGTTTTTGACAGTTAGACAGAGTAATAAAACGATATAAATTGAACTCAATATATTATTCCTGAAATACTACAATAAATAAAGCGAGTATCAAATACACAAAGAGCATTTCGCCGTACTCAGTATAATGTATTGTAGTTGACAATGGCGCAATGAAATATTTTCATTTTAGAGCGACACACAGAGTTAATGCAGCTGTGGCCTTGACATACTCGCATTCATTCGCTTCCCCAATTAAAAACATATCTGTGAGAGGAAACGAGACATTCATCTTCACATGACACACTGGACTCGGAAGGAACATTCATTAATGCGAAAATATAATAATTAGTCACTGTTCAAATCACTAAATCAGAGACTCCTTATTTGACAAGCATCAATTTTACACTTGGTGAATTTACAATGAGAAACATTTTCGGCGAAGCGACGCAAAAATAGTAAACTAAATACAACCACCTACCTCATATCCTATGAGTTATCACTTACTCCGTTGGTTGCCTGGAAGAGATCGCTATGTAGCGATAAGGTCACCTAAATTGTATGCTACTTTTATTTAGGCTGTATCCATGTTTCGTATTCTTTTTCTCTTTGTGGTGTACAATAAAGTATAAAGTATACAAAATTATTTATAATCATTTAAGATACAATGTAAAGAATAGCGTGAGAACAATTGTTCTCTCTACATGGGCATTTTGGAAAAAAGTAGCGAAAAATTCGAGTGAAAAATTAATAATTATGATTGTGAAATTTTTCAAGTTATATTCTCATAATTCATCATCATGTCAAGGCAAATGGATTACAAGAATACGTGTGAATTAAAAGAAACATCGCAAATATAGTGCTGTGTTGGAAATGAGCCAGCTCTTATGAATCAATTACGTCGGGTTCAATAACACTTTATCATGTCGTCTACCTGTTGGTGCCAACCTTGAGTTAAATATACGGAC
Organism: Nymphalis urticae; assembly: GCA_905147175.2. Taxonomy (NCBI): domain Eukaryota; kingdom Metazoa; phylum Arthropoda; class Insecta; order Lepidoptera; family Nymphalidae; genus Nymphalis; species Nymphalis urticae. The sequence continues at coordinate 9,127,935 of LR990007.1, forward strand.
TATTGGTTCAAGGCGTAAATACACGATTAGAGAAAGCTAATATATTTAATGTATCTTTCTAATTACATTAGGATTAAAAATTGCGCGTTTTTAATCTTAAAAATATCCAGCAAGCAATTTTGCTCCAGAAAGAATGCTGAACATCCAATTGAAATTTTCACCCAACGTTGCGTATGGAAGCATGAGTTTCATTTGAAAAGCCGCCAACATCACATATTCCACGGAGACGCTCCGACGGCTCGGGATATTATATCCGGAGCGTGTCGCTTTTGTTTCGGCTCGTTTAAAAGCGACTCATTTTTACAGATATTGGAACGACTAAGTAATAACTCCTGATGCACATTCAATGCAGACCTGAAAATCCGAAATAACTTCGACAATATTGTAAGAAGTTACAACAATCTTTATAAACATTTTTTACTGGCATAAATACATTCAGAACTGCTGTTACATATATCATTATCCCTTGTTATATACTTATATACTAAATATATATGATAGAACCATCGCTTAAACCGGAAACTATAAGAGCATCTCGTCCTATCGTTATTACATTACGATTTCAATTACCCGACAATCTCCGCTTTATATCGTCAATAACGTTCGTTCCAGCTAATAGTTCCAGGCTATTGACGACGTGCAATAATTTAGTTTGTCAGCCATTAGTCCATCAGAAACTGGACAGAATATGAACAGAATATAACCCTAACTATAAGTAGAGACTTGTTTTGATGTGCACTTAGGTAAGGTTTGTCAAAAGATTAAAGACGCAATTTAAAACGTTTAAGAAGCAATTTATTTGTTCAGGACAACCAACAAATTATATACTAAAAGAAGAAATACTTACAAATAATAAGACTGTGCTCTCTAACTTTAAAGGGTTATATTTCATATAATTTCATAGCATAGTCGTTCTGAGATCAAAATCTTAACATTCCTATTTACAAAAAAGGCGATACTGGTTATTATATAAACAATTGTGCTGATAAAAAAAAAACAAATTCTTCATTAAAAATTAATGAACAACCTTAAATGTTTTATCATAGGGTTGGGCAGTTTTCGCAGAAATCCTTTTCGAGTTGTAATTCAATATGTTACCCATTGGATATTGGGTCATTGAGCTGGAGCATCGATTGCCCGGGACTCGCTCCGGTCAACTCCAGGTCAATTTTAAAAGTACGCTACATTTCCTATCTTCATCTGATTCACTGCAACGGTAGTCAATTGATAATACAATTCAAAGATTTTAAATTGATACCAGTTACTTGCAATTCTGCATTGCCAGTAATAACTGCAAGAGATTATGACTTAATCTAATATTAGACAATAAAGTATTCTATGTATTATAACAAAGCTCTAAACACAGTTAAAATATTGGGAATGCTAAGTTATTAACTGATGTGTATTTTAAAATTCTCAATCATCTCAAAGGCACCAAAATCTTAATTTGTTTAAAATATTTGCTCTGGATAGATAACCAATAAAACAATCTACTCCAAATCAAATGGGCCGTTTTCTGCCGGTTACAATAACAAGACAATAAATAAAGAACGTATCGTTCGTAATACGAAAACTTTTGTGCCCTGTCTTCGAAAATACGCATTCAAGTCGTGATTGCTTACTTAATGGGGCGAGACGATAGGTCACGCATTGTAACTCCTTTATTGATCAAACCTGAATAGACGGGGAAAGTTTTGTAGATTGAATGGTACACGTGTTGAGCCGACTGCAAAATTATGTTATAACTTGTACGATATTATTTATTATAAAAAAAACATTAAAATCAACAAAAAAATGATAGAATACTAATCGACGAGATATTTATTCGTAAGGAGAGTTCAAGAATAAGATAATATATAATAACAGACAGTCAATGTCCCATTGCTAGGCAAACCCCTCTCCTCTTGAGGAAAAGTTTGGGAGCTTCTTGCACCATACTGCTCCAATGAATATAATATACTACAGATTTTCGTCCGAAACGTGCGCGATGTTTTCCTTCAAAAGTTAATTAAAGAGGACGAGGTTAATTAAGTAAACACAAATTAAGCATATGAAAACTCACTGGTGATTGCCTGGGTTTGAACCCATAATATAAGCACAGACATGATAGGCAGAGGACTGTACTACTATTACTCCATACGAAAACTATGAAGTCATATAAACCGACTAAAACGTATTTATCTCAAAATTATAATATTATCTTTAGTAAACAATACAGTATATATCAATTCGATGACACTTTGGTGCAAAAGAATTTGACACTGAGACAATACTAGAAAAAATAATTAACAAGCCCATATCAACCGATCAATATTATAAGAGTTTCATGTTTAAATGAAAAAAACAAGTCTGAATACCAACAATACGTGCCTGAAAAACTGCTAAGTTGTACAGTACACCAAAATGCATGTATCCATTATTAGGTAAAAAAAAGATTTGTATTGCGTGGTTTTGTTTTTCATACACAATACAAATCAATATTTGTGGTCTACTGTATCATTCAACACTGTAGCTGTACGCGTACAAATATGCCACATCTACTGATGGAATAAGGCCTATATTCGCACTAACGTTGCAAAAAAACACTCCAATTTCCAACAAAATCCTTTATACGACGGAGTAGTTTCCTATGGAAATTGAATCTGTATACATTATTGCCTTACGTATTAATAATGGAGAGGATAATAAATATAAAGTAATAACGAATAAAGTGTAAACTAAAACAACAAACAATCGTTTTATATTTACATAGTTACCAGCAAAGAATAATAGAGACATTCCATCTCATCTCCAGAATAAGGGATGAAACTGGTATAAAAACCTTCATTTAATTATTATGAATACCATCTATATATATAAAAGAAAGTCGTGTTAGTTACACTATTTATAACTCAAGAACGGCTGAACCAATTTGACTGAAAATTGGTAGGGAGGTAGCTAAGAACTGGGAGAAGGACATAGGATACTTTTTATCCCGTTCCCGTCGTTCCCGTGTGATGTGACATAAAATGTGGTATAACAAAACGCAACTGACATGTAATAACAAAACAACTCAGTCAAAATATAAGTCAGCGGTTCATTTGTTAAAAATGTAATAACAAAACGCAACTGACAGCTGAGCATATTTTTAAAAAAGTCCGGTAGTATATAACAAAAAGCCACTGACAGCTGAGAATATTTAAAAAAAAAGTCTTGCCGGTTGATTAATTCGTATAAAACAAGGAATATAAATACTCTGTGCCTGTTTAAAGTTTCTAATAAAAAGAAAGAAAAGCGAACTTCAACTTCTAATTTAATTTTTTTTAATATCGTATTGCTGTGCAATTTATCATCAATAAAAATACCATGCCGAGACCAAGACGATCAAATCTTTCTCGACAAAGCCGTAATGCAAGAGTAATTCGAAACATTGCGAATGAAAGCACTGAAGAAGAGCAAGAAAATGCACGTGAAGAGCGCCGCCTTAGTATGGCTCGACTACGTGCTTCTCACTCACAAGAAACGGCTCGGTTGGCAATGCGAAATCGTCGAGCAAACCTCAGAGATCAACAGCTAGATAATTTACGAAGCACAAGAAGAAATTCATCAAATACTAATTTGAATCGGGCAGCGTATCAATACGATTGCACGACTGATTACTGCTTGCATACTAGCGTTCGCATTAGGCCAATGGACGTTATTTGCGAGTATTGTGGCGCATTAAAGTTTTCCGGAGAACGGCCAGGATTGTGCTGCCTTAATGGCAAAGTGAAATTGCCATTATTGACTCCGCCACCTGAGCCATTAAATTCATTGCTTCGTGGCGAAACACCCGAATCCCGTCATTTTCTTGGAAACACCCAAAAATACAATAGTTGTTTCCAAATGACCTCATTTGGGGCAGACATTATTGAAGAACGAGGATTTAATCCGACATTCAAGGTATTTATATTTATTTAAACCTTCATGATTATCACTTATATTGATTTTAGTATTACGGGACTTAATCGCGTGTGTTATTTAAGCTAAAATTAATATTCAAGGTATTTATTTGTTTTTGTACTTATACACAATACAGTAGAATAATAACATATTGTATTTATTCCTGTAGTGTTTGTAAAGTAATAATGACTGTTTTTTATTTTGTAGATACAAGGACAGATTCACCATCGAATTGGATCATTGCAACCTCTCGATGATGGACAGCATAAATTTTTACAAATATACTTCATGGGCAACACAGAGGAACAACTTGATCGACGTCAAGAGATCAATACAGCAACGAAAAGAGCAATTCTTCAAGATCTGCAACAACTGCTTCAAGAACATCATGCGTTGGTCAGGTTGTTCAAGAGTGCATTGGAGCGCATGCCAAATGATGACTACAAAGTTGTGATCAGAGCGGATAAACGACCATCTGGAACACACGAGCGCATATTTAACGCTCCAACAATAGATGAAGTTGCCATTCTGATTGTTGGTGAAAATTTGGAATCACGAGATATTGTGCTTAAACGTCGCGATACTGGACAACTGCAACAAATATCTGAAACACATCGTTCATATGACACATTACAATACCCGCTGATGTTTTGGAATGGAGAAGATGTCTCAAGCCAAACTGCGTTCTGATGAGTATATCCATCTACGTGATGCAATTAGTATAGAATCAAATGCAGCTGATATTGGTCGATTAACGATTCTGCCGGCGACGTATACAGGTAGTCCGCGTCATATGCATAAATATGCGCAAGATGCAATGACATATGTTCGTCATTACGGTCGGCCAGATCTCTTTATTACTTTTACGTTTAATCCAAAGTGGATAGAAATTGTTCAATTGCTGCTTCCCGGACAAACACCGAGTGATCGACACGACATTCATGTGTATTCAGGCAAAAAATCGGGCCTTGCTCTTGATCGAAGACATGTGTTATCTCATGTGCGGTAGTTTATTAGTCAGGTTAGGAATGCCAGCGCCAAATTGTGAAATGAATGACGCATTTAATCGAGAATTGGAACGGGAACGTGAATATGATCACCAGGAATTAGATTTAGTAGTTCAAACGAATGTACCCCTGATGAATCCCCAACAAAAAGAAGTTTATGATACAATAATGAAGGCAATTGATGATCGAAACGGTGGTTTATATTTCCTGGATGCCCCTGGTGGAACTGGTAAGACATTCCTCATGTCAGTAGTTTTAGCCACTGTTCGTGCAAGATCCAACATTGCGGTTGCAGTTGCTTCTTCTGGTATAGCAGCCACATTGCTAGAAGGATGTCGTACGGCACATTCTGCATTGAAATTGCCGTTAAATCTTCAATCTATTGAAGAACCAACATGCAACATTACAAAGCGCTCCGCTACGGCCAAAGTTTTATCAGAATCGAAGATCATCATCTGGGACGAATGCACAATGGCGCACAAACTTGCATTGGAAGCACTTAACCGAACGTTGAAAGACGTAATGACTCGAGATGTTTTGGAGGAGCAATGATTTTACTGTCTGGTGATTTCCGCCAAACATTGCCAGTAATTCCCAGATCGACTGCTGCTGACGAAATAAACGCTTGCCTTAAATCATCGAATCTATGGCGCTATGTTAAGAAACTTCAGCTAACAACAAACATGAGAGTTGCATTGCTGAACGATACATCTGCTGAAGATTTATCTGAGCAGTTAAAAATTAAAAAAATGTGATAATGTGATATTGCCTTTAAGGTGGAACAAAGTTCACCGGGTCAGCTAGTAATACTATAGTTTCTAAACTACTCGCACAATGCCATAAACAACTCCTACCAGCAAGATTATAGCCATATCACTACCATGCCTCTTCTGGTTCGAGAAGTGCAATATATTTGGTAGTACATACGTACCGACAGCAGTGTTTCCTGTAATTAAGACACGTCGTGTACAGACACACTCATTTACATTTTATGTATTGATAAGCCGATTAAATGGGAATGGGAAGTCATGTCATTGCTCATGTTGCCTACCTTTGATAAAAAATAGTTCATTGTATACTAGTTTCTGTTCACAGCTACTCCCATGTGATAGGATAGGCATGTGGTGGTAGATGTCAATTTTGTACCCCGGACAATGTGCATCACTGCAATAGTAACAAACAAATATCCTGGGACATTATTCACACACGGCCATCTGATCCCAAATCAAGCAGAGCTTGTACTATGGTAACCAGACCACTGATATACTACATATACTATTTTTCTTTCGTAAATACATACTTATATAGATAATTATACCCAGACTCAGGACAAACAGACATGTTCATGGACACAAATGTCTGTCCTAGGTGGGAATCGAACCCACAACCTACGGCGTGAAAGACAAGTATCTACCAACCACGCCAACCGGCTCGTCAAATAAACAAACTCACTTTCGGATTAACCATATTAATTAAGATTGCTTTTATTTTAATAAAGTTCCTAATTATAATATAAAAGGTTAGTAAATTGCTATGTAAGAGATATATTTTTAAAGAGAACTGGTTATGCCTATTTACAAATAAGCGTAAAGCTTGTGTTGTTGTATTAGGAGACGGAACGACTACATGCCAATTCTATATGTATAATAGGTCTACTCACTAAGTCTCATTACCGTTTGTGATAAACAATTTTAATGAAAGTGAAAAGGCGGAGGATTGCAATTTGTAATATAAAATTTTCGCTCACGGTTTTGCCCTCTTTTTAGGGAAATGAGCTCGGGTATTAGGTAATAAAGTAGCCCATGTACTTCCTTGAAGTTAAAGCTTCCTAGATACCATTTTTTAGAATTTTATTAAAATCGGTTCAGCGGTTTATCCGTGAAAGCGTAACAGACAGGCAGGGTTTCTGTCCCATTTATAATATTAATATAGATATATAATACACAATAATAACGGGTACCCTAACCCTAAAGGACGAGTATTTATATAAATTCAACGTTATCAAGCCGAATCCTGTCTTTTATACTTCATATTGTTTATTCTTGCCATTTACAGTCTCTCCGGGCACCGGTCCCCCGTAAATATACGAAATGTCTTGTTTACGCCTGAATTTTGGTGACGAAGATTTAAACTCTTAAGTTCATATCGATAAGGTTCAATTTGTCACCGGTTCCTTGATGACAAACTTTGTCTATCTATACGCTTTATTCTTTTTCAAAAAAAGGGGATCGTGGTTTTTGAACGGGTAACTCGGAAAAACATGGCGTGTTTACGGCTGCGGGAACAACTTTGGAGTATCTCTTGTTCGGTGTGCCTTTTTGAATAAAATATCAGTAATTTTTTGCTAACGGTATTTATTTTTAAAACTTAATTGTATATCGTCAGATATTATTATATTTTGTGATAAATGATGTTCATTGGGATTATAAAAAAATATGACTAAATCAAATGTCACAAGTAAGTGATAGAGCTTTGTCCAAGCCGTCTGTGCTCACTCACGCTACACTTACTCAACAAATACTCTGGCGCCAAACAGCAATACTTACTATTGATGTGTCAAGGCTTAAAGTGTGAGTGAGCCACAAACAATCGCAAGGGCCATACCAACTTAGCGTCTAACAAAATAAAACTTCCTTAGGCGGCGGCGGCGCATTAGACTATGTGAGGAATGGTTAAGATTTCTTACAGCGCTAATGTCTGTAGGTGGTATTAACACCTCCACCATGAGGTGGATTGTCAGTCTGCCTACCTATTTCAAATAAATAACAAAAAAAAACCACACCACATAACCACATTCCAGCTATATTTCCCCCAAGTTTGATACGTCCCTTGGTCTATATTCGCACCTATTTCTACAACCCTAGCAGAAAACTGAAGTGACAATTAAAAGCGGAAGGGAATGCTATGTGGTATTCAAATGAATAAAGTTACGGCTTGACTGTTTTCTAGTGGTATACACTTGTGGTTAAGGAAAACGTCTTGAGAAAATATCAATCTTTATCGTAATAACACACGAACAACAAATTCACAATTGTTTTAGTGCAATAAAATCACTCATGGGTAATGTATTTACATGACTATTTTACAAGGCGCGATATTACCACGTCGAAACTCATGTAACGATTTACGAACAAATTATTTCTGCTACATACAAATATCCACGTATAAATATTTCAAGGTCAAACTGTATACGGGTCCTTAATTACAACTTATCTTTAGATATGTTGGAGAGAATTCACCCGCAAAATATATTACCTGCAACAAAAACAAACGAATATTATAATTTTTATTTATTTTAAAGAGGTAGGAAGATTAGAAAACGGGCCACTTAACGGTAAGTAGTCACCACTGCCGATAGCAATTATGGCAATGTAAGAAATATTAATCACCACTTACTAAGATGTTATGTCTCTTGTACTTGTAGGTACACTGGCTCACCCTTTAAACGTGAACACAAGACTATTACGTATTGCTGTTTGGCGATAGATATGTGATAAGCGAGTGGTATATAACAAGACGGTTTGACGAGCCCCTACCAACATGTTAAAAGTTTAACTCAAAACAAATTTGTCGGAGTCAAAGACCAAGTTCAAAGAACCCATTATTTAAAATCGATAAGAAACAGATTTAATCGTAGTGTAAACAAATGGGCAACATAATTAATGACATTGTTATCTAATTTTTACTATCTGTGTAATGAGAGTGAGAACTTATTGTGATTAGGTTATCAGTGCCCTCTGCTCACTCGCACTATCACGTACATGGGACGTTTGTATGCAAATGAAAAATGTATATATATGTGCCTATAGAAGCAAAGAGGCCAGTGGGCAGACCACCCTCTCGATGGTCAGACGAATTTAGCAAAATGGCGGGTGCTCAATGAATGCGATTAGCACAGGACCGGGAGAATTGGCGTGCCTGTGAGGAGGCCTATATCCTTTCCTATATTGATATGCGCGAGATGACCCAGTGGTAAGAATGCGTGAATCTTAACCGATGATCGTGAGTTCAAACCCGGGCAAGCACCACTGAATTTAATGTGCTTAATTTGGGATAATAATTCATCTCGTGCTTTAGGTGAAGGAAAACATCATGAGGAAACCTGCATGTGTCGAATTTCACTGAAATTTTGCCACATGTGTATTCCACCAACCCGCATTGGAGCAGCGTGGTGGAATAAGCTCCAAACCTTCTCCTCAAAAAGGGAGAGGAGGCCTTTAGCCCAGCAGTGGGACATTCACAGGCTGTTACGGCTACGAAAATGATGATAACACAAATTCCAAAACATACTTGTTAACTGACTATCAAGACAAGTCTTGACTGATTTGATAATCACAGACAAAATTAATTAGTGCAGAACGGTGAAATTTGAAACATCGATTTATTTTGTAAACTAAGCATCCACTAAGAAAGGAATTTTGGTAATTTAAACTTTAAGGGGAGTAATGGGAGTGGTAGCTTTGTATAAAGTTCCTTGTACAAAGTGACAAGTTTTCTAGAAACTTGAAAATATTTTAACCCTGCGAAGCCGGGGCGGGCAGTTTTTCGTAATTGATATTATATAAATGTACAAATGTATTTTGGTAATATCACCCGGTAGCTCATATAGTCGCTTTGTTATATTTTCATGTCGACTTTCATAATAATTAACAGTGAAGACCTTAGCGTTTACCAAGCAAGAACAAAAAAATTAAAGTAACAGAAAATGCCATTCTTCTGGACAAAGGCTTCCATTTCATTCGAGATAGAATTTTATTTGACACATGCCAACACAGCGATTCCCTTCCCTGTGAATGCGCAACTTTCAGTTCTAAAACACTCTCACGTCTCGGCTCGAGAATAAATATTCAAACTACAAAAAGTGATTTACCACTATTATCTGTGTTATTACATATTATATTCTAAATAATATGTCCATGATCCAGTAATTAATGAACATTACTAGAGCACCAGATGTCTAAACATTAAAAAAAAAAACACCATAATTTTAATGACACACGTGTTAACACATACATTACAAGCATTATATAAAAGAACAATATATACGAAGAAGATGAACGTCATCCCAATTAAGGTCAATAATTCTTTGTCGAACTGTTTGTTCTGCCGACACAATGAACACAACGACGAACTCCTGTAATTAAATCGAAACGATGCCTCCCACGCGGATCTTGAAACAATATAAATTGTGTATTAACGGACGAAGTGGCACGTGCATGGAATAAAGTATAATCAATCCGAGAGCCGAATTGACCTGATAGCCTGGAGAGTCAGTTCAATATCCGAGCAAGAGCCTTGCAAATCGTGAAGTATTTTCCGCGCTTGATGTGCTATTACATATTCGAATGTAATATATTTTCGAAGACTACTTCATAAGTATTACAAACTAACGATTCTGTAGTCGAGAAATAAGTATATTTTGATTTTTGAAATTATTATATATTCGCGGGACACTGGAGGAACGTGGTAGATTACACTCTCAAACCTTTGTAACGCGAGCGGAGTTTTTTTTAAGCATTTATATAAGTACAAAAAAGTAACAAACTAGGGATAAAATAAGAGTAAGTAATATTGGTATCAAATCTATAAAAGGCGATCATATAGAGCTCATAGACAGTATATTATTACGTTGTCGACTGCCGCGTTAGTATAGTCGCCAATAAGATCGCAGAACAGAGGCTCTTGGTTTAAGTCCCGGCCAATGAAGTTATTTAGTTTTTCTTTAATTCTTAGCAGCAACAGAGTCTGGAAGTTGGATGTATTCTCCCTCATTCCTCGGAAACTACGTAAAACCTTTGGTCCTGTGCCCTATCTAATTGGATTGGATCGCTTAAGAATGGCAAACGTGGCCGAAATCGGTCAGGAAGACATAAGTCACTTATATCACTTTGCAAAATGATACGACGAATATTTCCGGTGATTTTGCGAAAACCACAAATCGAACCCATTTCAAACAATCAGTTTCATAAATAGACAATAATTACAGAACAAAACAGACAATCCGTGACATCAACATAGCTTTTAATACAAAAATCTGATGGAGAAACGTATAATAGGACAAAACAACAACCCGTTCCGCTGTAAGCACTAACAGAAGCAGGATGGACGCAGTACATACACAATGCTCGGGCGAGTATTGTGTGGACTGTATGATCGATCATAGTACATTATTTACTAGATTTTATTTAACTGTTCATAAACAACATAAGTTTTATACCAGTAGAGTTACAATGTAAGTACAAACATGAAACTTATCGCAGGAGACGATCGTGAAATGTCAGAGCGTGACACGCGACATTAACTCTTATATTACTCTTTACATTTAAAAGGATATATTCAACAATACAGTCTCATCATAAATCGGAGTTTATAATTAATATCATGTTTAACGATTAAGAGAAACATCGTTGGAAATTATGTCCGATGTGAATCGACCACGTGTATGTAACCTACATTAGAGCATCGAAGTGGAATAAGTCCAAACCTTATCCGTAAGGGTTGAAGGCTTTAGCGATTTCGCCAAGCGATGGGACATTTACAGGCTATAATTACAATTAGAAAAAAACAAGGACGTTGTACACTGTATGTCGATTATAGTCTGACATTGAAACCATAATTGTCTTCCATAAATCTACTAACAGTAAAATTACATACTTGAGAATACAATTTAAACGTTACATTTTAAGAACTGAACACATTGTTGAAGAATCTTGATGATATCATACCAAAGAAAAAACATATAGAAAAGATATAGATAGCTAAATCAAAGAAAACTGGATATGCTAATAAAGTAGTAAATTAAAGTAAAATATATATATATACTCTAATGTATATATTTTTTCATATTTGCATTAATATAGATTATATTTGCACCATCTTATTTAATTATAGAAACATTACTAAGTAAAACAGTTTTTGTTTTTTACTTTAAATAAAATCTAATCATCGTTCTTTTTTATATATTACTCATAATTATTGTACATAGTTATCAGTCATGATTATTAAAAATAAAAGAACCCGTCTTGTTTTGGTAACCTCCTAGTAACGGGCTGGTTCGTTTCTCGCACGGAAAATCGGAATTGCGATTCAACGGGGAAATATTGCTAGCATTTATTTCACCGTTTTATGCAGTCATGACTTGTACGGTAAAAATTTAAATTTTGATTCGTATGTATACTTATTAAAGTCTAATGATTATTATAAGAAAAACATTATTTTTTTACTTTTGCTCTTTCCGGGGTAACGACTTCGCTCTCTCTGACATTATTGATTTGACATTCGAAACAAAAACACATGATATTGTTTAACTACTAAGCCAGTAAACAACGTTTATAAGTATATCTGTTAATTCATTAAAAAAACATATGAATTATCGCAATTCTTAATTGAAGTTTAATTTTAACATAAGACCTTTTGTATTTACAATAGTAATGACACTGCAAGCAATCAAAGTAATAAGTTGACCTTCAGCTGATGAGATGATGGCGTCGATGACGAACAAGATGAGATCACTCTCATTCATCATCCTGTTAAAGGTTCGGTCGAAACGAGAGTTGATGATTTAATAACTCCAATGAAAAAAAAAACAGAAACCAAACACACGACTTTTACTCGCAGATTAAAAAACGCTGATCAAAGTTAAAAAATAAAATGACATTAATCTGAATGGCTGTTGGTCGGTTTGATGACGCAAAATTTGACCAATGAGCATTCAGATTATAATAATAATAATAATAATAATTAATGTTTATTAACAGATAAATATCCATAGTGTTAGTTACAGGCTTAAAAACTATGTTAGTAGATATTTTAACTATTATTTAGCATACATAAGGGGTCTAGAACAACGAGTAGATACATGAAGTTCCCCCCAATGCTTAACAAATGGACTATCCATTTTCAGCATCAATGCATTCAGGATACCGTTAGGAACTCTGCGCATCCTAGCCATTATAGATGCTGCTCTCTTTCTAATGATGGCATAGAAATCATCCACACGGGCTTCAGCAAACATCAGTGAAGCACTGCAAAAGCGCGGCAATCCCAACAGTATCCTGAATGCATCGTTATACTGTACGCGCAGCGCATTGAAGGCCCTCAGCGTATACTTTATCCACAAGCTACACGTGTATAAGTTTTGACAGTACGCTTTAAAAAGAGTAATTTTTACGTCATTCGTACAACGTGCAAACTTGCGAGCTATCATACCGCATCGTACCGCCAAGGCCCTGCGCTCCCTCTCCATGTCAGCATCGTCAGATAAATCCTCGGTGACTATGTGACCCAGGTATTTAAAACTCTTAACTCTTTGGAGTTGTGTTCCGTTTAGAGTTACAGAAGGGATATTATCTGATATGCTATTTCGACCCTTAAAAATCAAGAGTTCACTTTTCTTTTCATTGTATACTAGCCCATGTGACACAGCATAGGACTCACACACAATAAGTAATTTTCTAAGACCGCTAATTGAGGGACTCAGCAAAACCATGTCATCCGCGTAACTGAGGTTGTTTATAATTGTACCATCTATCGAACAACCTACACCTGTTTTGCTGAGCTCATCAATTAGGTCATTTATGTAAATATTAAACAGGACTGGCGAAGACAGCCCTCCCTGTCTCACACCACATTCCAATTTATAAGTTTCCGAGAACTCACTTGCCCATTTAACACGGTTAGTCTGTGAACTGTACCAAAATTTGAACATATTAACTACCTCAGAGGGCACTTTCAGTCTTTTTAATTTAAGCCACAGTTTTTCAAAACATACAAGGTCAAAAGCCTTGGAGAGGTCGAGAAAAGCCGCATATACTGGCGTCTTTCTATCCGTATAATATTTAACGGTCTGCTTCAGCGCGAGAATAGCACTTTCTGTGGATAGTTCTCTTCTAAAACCGAATTGAGCATCATTTAGCTTTACATATTCACCCAACAGACGGTCAAGCAAACCATCAAATACTTTACCTAATATAGTAGTTAAAGAGATAGGCCTGTAGTTACTTTTGTCCGCGATATCACCAGTTTTATTTTTAACAACAGGTATCACAACACTCGCCATAAGTTCCGTGGGTAAATACGTATGACGAATGCAAAACGTATACAGCATCGCTAGAATGCGATAGACATGAGGTCCAGCATATAATAGGTGCTCGACGCCCAAGCCGTCATGACCCGGAGACCTCCCTTTTGCCAAACTTTTTACAGTTTCCTTAACGTCAAGGGCCGTAAAACTAACGGAACTCTCCGAGTCAGACACCCCGACATCAAGCATCTGCTCGTGAGAGCACTGAGTAGGCTGAACTCTAAAATAGTCTTTAAATATGTTAGCTATTTGATTTGCATCCGTCACTCCATCAACGCTCGCAGGGAGGCGCGGTCGTGGATTGAGTTTATTTGTTTCTTTCCAAAATTTAACAAAATTTCTCTTTTTATGATGTTCTGCTATGAGCTCCAACCTAATTTTTAATTTATTATTTTGACAGAATTTTAATTTATTTTTAAAGAACTTTTTACTTATTTTCATGTCATCATAGATTGTGCCATACGCAGGCATACCGTTTGCTCTCCACAAAATATATTTCTCACGGGCCTCCCTGTGAGCAGATTTGACGTATTTATTCCAACCCACCACATTATAGCTAAAGTAAATTAAAAAAGAAATTGGAGTTTAATCTATGAACATATTACTTGAAAGCGTTAAGCTGTAAAAGCATCGAAAGTTCTTAAGGGGAATCGTAACGGTTATTTTTCTCGATATAGTATTATTTAAGATAAAATAAGATGATGAAATTATGGATTGTTTCGATAGTGAAACAAACGTACCGAGATGATGAAATACACATCATAGCACATAGAACATGTCTAGGGAAGACGAATGCTAGACACAATAAAGCGAGTAACAAAACTTCGAGAAGACATTATCGTTAGTTTGGTCATAAATTTGTAAATGTAGTGGAAACGCAAGCTTTACTACCATTAATGTCTTTTGTGTCGTTTTCGGCGTCACGCAGCCATAAAAGTGGCGTGTACCGTGGAATCTTGTAAAAAGGCCATTTAAATTCTAAGAGGAAAATTGGCTTTCATGTTGCAAACACTGCGCCATAATTGTGTTATAATTACTTTTTCTAAAACAATATTTAATTTATTTCTTGTAATTTAAATGTAAAATATACCAATAATAAAGTAATTTATATTTGATATATAATAAAGTTATTGAAGAAATAATGACAAAACTTGAGTAAAACTATTCTTTAAGTTACATAACAAAATTTTTAAGCTACCGAATATTATTTTTAAAGATTAATGTTGTATAATTTTCGCGAGTATTTATTGATGTTACGAATGTTATGGTTTGAGGTACCATAAAGAAGCCAGATGGTGTTATTATCAGCATTCCGAACTAACTCGAGCTGGGCTATTACGATGGGCCCGATTGGTTTAGGGAGATGACGTCAACTCTATTACGTCACACAGACAGTTCTGCGCTTGTAAAAATAGTAGCTGATTCATTTGAACTGTGTAGAATTTATAGTAATATGATTTCATTTATATTATTATAATATCATTTTAACATCACTATACAAATGTATCAACTTATATTTTTCCCTCTAAACTACATCTGTTTCCATCATGTTTTTTTGGAAATACCTTAAACTTAAAGAAAGAACAAATATAAAAAAAAAACATCCAGGCTACACACAAAAACCGTACACATACCACTCGTACGAAGTCACTGGTGATAGTTAGGTTAATATTCGTATAAAAAACCAACTAAATTACACGTTCATGCTCCTCAGCCGTGTGTCGTTGCGTGATATTTTAGTTTGTAACCTTTCTTAATAAATACACTATCTAAGAAAAAAAGATTTTTTCAAATCAGACTTCTATACCTTGATAATCTACTGGTACACAAAGCCCTACGCTTTGTGCAAGCTTTTCTGTGTAGGTACCACCCACTCATCAGATATTCTACCGCAAAACAGCAGTACTTGGTACTGTTGTGTTCCGGTTTGAAGGGTGAGTGAACCAGTGTAATTACCGGCTCAAGGGACATAAAATCTTAGTTCTCAGATGGCGCATTGGCCATGTAAGCGATGGTTGACATTTCTTACAGTGCCAATGTCTAAGGGCGTTGGTGACCACTTACCATCAGGTGGCCCATATGCTCGTCCGCCTTCCTATTCTATTAAAAAATAAAAGGGGCAAATGAACAAACTCTTCAGTTTTGTACATTGGTATCTATAAAGTACCTGAGTGAATTTTTAATATTTAGGTACCGCTGCGATCGCATTAGTGCCGCCTGTCATGCAACTTAGATGCGATGACATCACGACTTACAAAAAGACATAAGAAACAAAGCTACGAAACTATCAGCTTAGCTTTATATACTTAATGAACTATGAGGGTGGGATATATAATAAATTAATTTAAACATTCCCGTGTTATTAAATTCTCCGTAAATATTACATTTCAATGTGAATAAGACAACATAATGGTTGAACCGATTATCTTTAGCGTAGTAACCGTTTTAGATGAGGACGTGACATTTTATTCAAAACAGGTATTATACTCACCTGTGTTAGTCAATTCAAGTCTTATCAAAATATACATTCAATGAAGCGTTACGCTTATTATAACTACTTATTCATTGTCAAAAAAACTACCATCAATTCGGAAATAATCAGAATCGAGAAGAACAACGAACAGACGAATAGAAATTAGTAGATTTTTAGTATATCGAATATAATCATTGTTTTAATATAAAATAGATAGACTTACGGGCAATGGGCCACCTGAAAGTAACTACGGAGCGCCCATTGACCCCTGTTACAAATATCAATAGTTCCTTACAACACCAATGCGCCACCAACCTTGGGAATTAAGGTGTTATTTCCCTTGTGCCTGTAGTTACACTGGCCCAATCAACTTCCATGCCGGAACACAATACTCGTATTATTGTTGCTGTTTGGTTGTAAAATGTATGATGAATGGGTGGTATATACTCGGATGAGCGTGTACAAAGTTCTACCACTAAGTATTAATATACTTAATACACATTATACAATAATTAAATTATATTTTCATCTGAAATAACCTGAACGAATAATCTAAAAACTCACTCGTTCATAATATCCTTTACAACACAAACGTTCCTTAACGATTTTATTTAGATTTTATAACTAAATTTATAAATCTAAAAAATGACTTAAAGATGTTTAATATATGTATGCACGTACGTCACATTTTATAGCTGCTTAAACTCATAGCACCAAAGATAGATAAATTGATTAAAATTAAACGATCGTATAACATCGATATTAGCAGTCATCACTAAGGATTGCACATGGTCTGCATATAGAAGAATATCATTAGCCCTAAATGGTAGGAGGCTCAACGGTCGAAACTCAAATATTCATTCAAAACTCACCTAGCGCGTATTATATAACCACGCAAATTTAAGGAGCGTACCAAGAGCGACGGCATCGTATTGAAAAAAATGTTTTTTAAATCGATCGCGTAACGTCGGTGACATCATCCGTATAAATACGGCGACGACCGGTCGGACCAGTACCGAAAACTTTTGCATTGCAATTAGGGTTCCGAGATATAAGTTGAATTTAAAGCGAAACATATTCCTTCGGGTTCAGATTTCAAAACAAACGTGATCTTTTATCTGGACGTCTGTTGTGAAATTTATATACACAGATAGTGACGTTATAAATTTGCCCTTCGCATTTATTGTACAAGCACTTTGGAAGGGGGCTCAATTTTATATAGTATTATCCTGACGTGTTTTCACAAGTGTACATAAAAGGTTAACATTGAAGAACAAATTTATTTATACAAATACTTTTACTTGTTTTTGGGAAAGGGCATTCATTGGCTGGCGTACGCTGAACAGGAAAGTTTCATCACAATCAGGTGAATAGTTTACGAACGCACACAAACGAACACACAAACATTCATTTCTATTAAAATTCGATAATAGATTAATATTTACAATATTTACAACGAACGAATTGATTTTATTCTTTGATTTATTCTCAACTGTATAAAAAAAACCATTTTTGATATTTTTATCAAAAAACTTTTACATTTATTTATTTATTTGAAAAGGCCCATCTACAGTACATATATTAAACATTTGTAAATTCAAAACAATTAAGTATAATCCATCCGATATATGTACCGGATATGCACAATACAGACATAGTAACATTCTGTCTAGTGTATTTAAGAGTCGTAGAAACATTTACAAAAGACATTTCAAAATGAATCTTAGCATGTTATCGGTAACGGTAAACGATTAAACCAAATGGACGCCATTCCTTTCAATGTATTAATTGGCATTGATTAGATGGAATGAGAAGTAAAATTGATTATATCGTCAGTTGAACGACCCGAGCGATTATCGCGTTCGAGCGGAGCGGAATCAGAACCGGTGGGCTGTGTGACCTTAACCGGTGTGACTATTATATTTTATATTTAAGCTAGCTCCGCTCGTAACGTGTATGATGCGCGTTGAAACTATACTTTCTATATTATAAAAACTAGACTCAGGCAAATGGGATGATGGTCAGTGGTCACCAGTACCGATAGAATTTGGCAATGTTATTCATATTTTTGCCGCCTATATTATGTATCGAGTTTTTTTTTATTTGCAATCAATTTTAGTTTTAATTCTTCATTATCTTCATTAGTGAATACATGATGTAATTATTATGTTCGCTTCTCGAAAACAAAATTAAAATCAATGAAAATCGTCAATGAGCTATGTCAATGTGTCAATGAGCGTTGGTTTGGCCACATTAGCCGCAGACCGCCAGACTATTTCGGGAACCGATGCCTGGACTTTGTTGTCGAAGGCCCTAGATTCCGCGGCAGACCCAAGAAGCGCTGGCTCGATATTGTGAGGGACGATATGGGAGAGCACGATCTCGCTAAGGAGGACGCATTACATCGGGCAAAGTGGAGGCATAGATACAGGAAAGCGGACCCTGGCGTTATTAGGCCGAGAAAACGCTAGGAAGAAGAAGAGAAGAAGATCTACCATGAGATCTAAGATTATAGATATTACACTGGCTCTAATTATTATACTGACTCACTCACCCTTTAAACCGAAACAGCTATACACATAACTGTTTCACACTAGAATAAATCTTGAGTGGATTGTACACATCCCGACCTGCCTGCACAGAGTCCATCACTAAGAGAAATACAAAAATGTCATTAAACCATACTTTTTGAAACAAATAAAATTACTCCAAATAAGATTAAATTTCGAATAAAACTATTTAACGATTAGAACATTACATATATAAGTGATATGTTATACAATTCTAACGGAAAAAGTATTTAAAAATATAATACCATTATCTGAAATTATATAATACTTGCTGCGAGTAGAATTAGGGTCTACGTAAAATGTTTATATCGTAATACATATGTCATATATAACTCTATTCTATTCAGCATATCAGTCATATTTCAGCCAATTTAGACAAAACTTTAATCAACCTTAACCATCCTGATTAAAGTATGCCTCTTCCTCTGTTGACATATAACAAACCATGTGATAATTAATTGTTTTTGAGTTTATCGCGTCCAGACAGAGGCTCATCGGGGACTATGTTTTATAATATTGGCTGTTCCTGTCCGCTATCCTTAAGAGTACATCAATCTTGAGTTTGTTCAAACTATAAGATCTGCGTAAAACTTAAGTTGTTACGAATTTATTTGCCGACTCCTCGGTAACTAAGTTTAATTGAAATTCTCGCGCAGCAGAAACTTGAAAAATTATTATACACTTACTTGTTAAAATATTTATTTAAAAAATACTTTCATATTATGATGTTAGTTTAAAAAGTGCATTTTTATAGCTTAAAAGAGATATCGTTATCTACTTGAATTTCAATGGAGGATTATAAAATTCCAGATAATATATAAATGTATCACTTCATCGTTCTATTTATATATTATCGACAAGGCACTGACAAACCGAGTACTACGCGTGTTCGCGTGTAAACTGTAAGACATGTTTAAAATTGTTATTCGTTACATATATTTCATTAAAACTCTAGTTCCCACCGCCATAGAGAAGCTAAGTTAAAAAAAAAACATACACCTTACACACACACACACACACACATCTACGTACCACACGTACACATATAAAACACGCACAAACAGATATACAACACCAAAAACATTATTAAGGAATAAAAATCTATTTTTATTATTTATTTTTTGGTTCTTTTTTATTGTTAATTTCTTTTTCTGGTCATTAATTTGTACTGTATTTTATCATAATATTACATTTTCTGTCATATTTTATTTAAGATTATCTACCCTGTTTATTTTATTATGTGAAATTTGTTAAATTGCTCTTTAAGTGAACTATATGTTCTTTGAGTGATAATAAAGATCTTTAAACTGAAGTTGGGGCTGAAGGTGTTCTCAGTGTGATCCACCCTTGCCCCTCAAGGCAAACCGTTGGGGCGTCACAGTTTGACCCGTAAGTGATCCGTGGCGTCTCACCATGTCAAGGAGGTTAACCGCTGCGGTTTTTAGAGAGTAACCAATTGTGTATATACAATAATTTCAAAGTGATTTTTTTATTAAGTAAACCAATATTAACGTTTAATTTCATTACAAAATCAAAAAAATATTTAAGTACAAGCGTTACTGTATCATTTTACAAGAATAAACGTAAATCGACCACCGGTTCGGAAAGTAGATTCTATGAAGAAAAAACACGGTCTTATTCACAAAATGAAATCACACGATAGGCAATTAATTTTCTATATCCTATATAATCTCCAAATATATAAGCTCCAAACCTTCTCCTCAAAAAGGGAGAAGAGGCCTTTAGCCCAGCAGTGGGACATTCACAGGCTGTTACGGATCCTATAGCTAAATCGATTAATAATACATCATCAGATCAATAACTTTTATTACCATTGCGAACTTGATCTTCGATCCAATGTACATTTCTTTGAACGTATATAATTATTATGTATTGATGATATCAACAGATGTCACCAATGAATCATTGGAGGTTATCGGAGTAGTGACTACTGTGTTCTCGACACGATCGTGATTAGGGCTCGAGCCTATTGTGTCAGAAGCTATTTTTATACGACTTCTTGAGTCAGCTCGCTCTTGTGTATTTTATTTCGGTATATCAAATAGTTTTGTTGCTTTTCTGTAAAACTGTGATATATAATTTTAAACTTTCAAAGATCAAGTGAAGTACTAAAATAGCTACATACGGCTTTAGATCAAAAGGATAATTATAAGGATAATTTATAAGAATTACGTTTTATTGGGCTATGATTGCAGTAATCGTGCAAGACTCTCTATAAAATCTCGTTATAAAAAACACAACAAAAAATATAATGCGTTTTAAAAAAAATACTTAAAATGAAATACAATAAGTTAAGTTTCATGTAATTTTAAATGCGGAAAATTGGTCATAATTTATTTTTAGCTTAATTGAATAATAATTCTTGGAAATTTCCTGCAATGATCGAGATATTCAAGGACTCGTATTAATAATCGGGGTAACTGTTACAAATACAAAACATGTGCTCTAATATATTTTAAAGTTGTAACTGTTAAAGAGCCCGGTAACGACCCACTGCTGGGCGAAAGATTCTTGTCCTTTAAAGGAGAAGGATTGAAGTTATTTAATCACTATATTTAGCTGTGTGTGTAGCCACATGTAGCGGAAATGATTCCGACACGTGTATGTTTGTCTTGTAGTGTTTCTTTACGATTTTTTTTCTCCACCGCCGAGCAAGAGATTAATTATAAACACATCTTCGTTTAAGATCTACGCATGCTGTCCACTGAGCCATTCGGCTCCAACATCAATATTCATATCTTCTTTAAAACAATATATATCTTACAATAAACAAAATAAAAACAAAACATTTGATATCAAAATATTTAAGGCTTGTGGATTAAAATATACGTATATCTCAGCTCAACCTCGAGGTTATGTTTTATTTAATTAATTAATATTTACCGATTAGGTGGACGATTTACATAGTATCCACAATATCACAATAATAATAATTTTCAATCATATCAATTCTCGGTATGCGTTACAAGTTACTTTAAAAATTTCCGCCCGCGGCTTTGCCCGCATGTAAGAGGAGTGGGGCAGGTGTGTGGTACCCCTATGTTCTTACCTCTAAAAACGTGTATTCAAACAAACAAACTCATAATCGCAATTATAATATTATTAAGGATGTAAACTCACTGGCGCTTACACGTACTATGCCAAACCATACAAGAGTCAACGATACTACAGAGTCAACGACATGAACGCTGACGAGACAAAGAAAGTAACTATTTCAGTTTCATGTATATGTGGTGGTATGTTTATGAGGTTAAATGACTTCGTCACAGTTTTACCGATTACTGAGAGTTGACATATTATGATTTTTTTTCACGGATGCTCATTATAATACTCGCAGCTAGATCGTGCTATAGCCCATTTTCTATAGCATTCAACCGATCACCATGACAATCGCTATACATATACAAAGGCAGGACGTCTGCAAGGATTTGCTAGTACTTTATATATATATCGTTATGTTTTATTGAACAAACTCATTGTAAAGGTTATTCACTTGTATGATCTTGTTTATTTACATTTATAAACACTTATATTCAATAAGTGTTAATGAACGCAACGAGCCCGTCTAGGAAACCTGTGTTCCGCCTACACAGGACCCGGTCCCGGCCAAACGACGTCGCGTGGGTTGCCTAAATTGTTACATGTGTCTCGGCTATATAGCATTGTTTTTAATTCGTCTTGTCCTCCTTAGGCCTGGATATTTCAATTAGATTCGTCGCGATGTGCACATCTTCCTCATCAAATCTCGTGACAAACTTTTGTCTGGGTCACACAGATTATATTTGTTGGATCCAATATATGCTTTTATTTTATTTTTTCGAAGATATTGAAGTCCACGAGAGAGTGAGTAAACACAGATGGACTCTCTAATTACTCACTTAATAATCCGATGGGACGGTTAGTCGACACGACCTGAGAAAGATCAGGTACAGGATCAACTATTGATCATTGATTCTGCTCGATTAGAATTGGAATTTAGAATTTTGGGAAATTCCAAGATTATGTCTTACAGCGTATTACCTTGAGGTAACGCTACAGATAATCAAACAATTTTTAGTTACCAAAATGCTGTCCAGTCTGTTTTCTGTAATATGTCGTACTCTGAGGAGGTCTTAAGTTTAATCGCATTCATAAAACCAAGACGAATCGTCAAAGTAAATAAAAAGGTATTGCTATCCGCTGGTTGGGATAACAAAATATTTAGTCGTAACCTTGTACTTATAATAAGTAACAGGACCGATGTAACTGTTTATATCGAACCCCCATGGAGAGTTCCTGTTAGTAATTGATTAGATCAATTATACATTGACGGGCAGGCTGAGAGACGTTTCCTCTCCTCGATATGGGCATACGAGTTGATTGAATGAGATCCAAGAAAGTCGACTAGCGGGAGTGTGTCGCGACGTGGTGACGACTAAACGCTCTCGTTATGACTTAGCTAACCTGTATTATTTTATTTTATGAAGGCAGACCAGCTTATATATTAGTCGATAAGCGGCATTTCGCCCAAAACTATTGGCACTATAGAAAATATAAACATCCAAGAGGTTATAGTTCTAGTACTTGTTCACTCATTAAAACTGGAACACAGGAAGACAAAGTTTTGGTGTAAGGCGATAGAATAGCTGTGGAACCCAGCCGGATGATCCTGCACTGAATACTATCTACGTTTGCGATTATTTGCAATAACAATGAGTTCATGAAACGTGTTCATGTATGTTATAAGTGTTTGCCGAAACCTGTTTTGTTGACATAACCAGATAAGATATTTATTTCAATATCGATCTTATTCTGGCTAATATTAGCTACTAAATATCGCTTCTTTCCACACTGACAAAAACAACAATGATAAAATAGCAATAGACATTTCATATATTTTTCCACCAACCTGCATTAGAGCAGCTCCAAAACCTTCTCCTCAAAAAGGTAGAGGAGGCCTTAGCCCAGCACTGGGACATTCACAGGCTGTTACTATATTTTATATTTATATGTATTTAGACACCAGATATTATTTCCAAAACGTTATCTTTCAAAAAGTAATTAAAAGATCAAGATAATAAAATACATTGAAACCATATAACAGTTACGCGAAGACTTCGTTTTCCTAATAAAGAAAGTAATAAAAAACGAATTCATAAAACTCTTGACCGACTATAAAAAGCGGTCAGAATTTTTAAGTAATCGCTGCAAAACTGGTCGAAGAGGAAGACAAAACCATTTAAAGACACAAAAAAGCTGTGATCTTTTTGGTTGTACGAACATTTCCAAACTGGTTTACGTTTGAAATTTGCTGCGACCGTTGATAACCGCTCTTGCATGTTTGTTTATTGATTGTTTCGGTTCACAACAATTTAAAATATTTATGTCTCACATCGATGGAATAAAACCCTTTCCAATATTAGGATCACCAATACGTTAATTTTGATATATCAATGATATCATCTAACTATTTATATAAAAAAATAATATTCTGACTAATACGAGTTCCATTTACACTAGGTGAGCACTAAGGAAGGATTTTTAAATATAACTTTTTAGGTTTGTATAAAAGTCATTAATTTTTGAGGAAAATCCTATCAGAGAAGGTCAATAATTCTGAACTGTATTCAGCAATTCTGAACTATGACGCAAGCGAAGCCGTCGTTAAAAAGCTGATAAACGACGTGACAATTGAAATAAGTAAATTAAATTTATTATAATAAGCAAAATGTTTGGTTTACCTTATCTTTATAATTTTATAAACTTGTCATGTTATTGTATTGTCTTATACATGTGGTGTTAAAAGGAAGATAAAATTCTACCGAGCATAATATTTTATCTCGATGATGTGCAGTCAGCGCTTAACGTTCTTAAAAGCGTCTATCTAATTAGAAGAGGTCAGCTGAATGCAAAATGTCACGTTCCAGTATTCGACCTAGAGACCTTTACACCGTCACACGTCGATCACAATGAAGACAATACGATATATTTATAATATTATGTAAATTTGTATCTTAAATGAGAAAAACATTTGTTTTACAATGTTAAACATCTATATCTGTTTAACAATGTTAAACATCTAAATGTTGGATGAGAAAATAAAATACCATCGATTCAGCCGATTTAGTAAAATGTTTATCATTATTTTGAATATATAAATAAACAGTATTATAAACAATATACCAATGCTACAAAATTGCATAACGTATTAAACAGCGAAAAGAAAAAAGAAATTAAATGGAAAGAATTAAAGAGACGATATTCTGAAGTTCTTTGTCCGGAAACATTCGTGGTAACTTTAACGACCAACGGCTTACAAAACATTACCGCAGAAATAATGTTTTCAGATAAAAGAACGACGAACGAACTTACTAATGTTACAAAAATGATGGCCTTATAAACGTTACATAGCGACTGTTTTGTTAAACACCGATTTATATCTTTCTATCATTACTGATTTGACATTCGAAAGAAAAAGACACAGCATCGCTTAACTAATTACCCGCTAAACAACGATTATAAGTAGGCTTCGCAAAGCTTCAAATTAGAATAAATTAATTTTCAATTTTGTTAGAAATTAAGACGTAGAGCCTGTCATTATAAGTATTTATATTTTTGCATGAACAATAAGTTTTTCACCTTTTTTTAATACATTGCATTAATATCCCTTGGCTTGATACCAAATGCATTCAAGAACATTTTTCTGAATCAACCATATGACGAGTTCAATATACAGTTGATTACAAGACGCTAAATATTATTTATGGATGCATCATGAAAAAGAAATAAGAACGAAATGTTTATGATTTATATTATCCGGTTACTTGCAACAAGCCATTCGTTAATTCGATTGCATCTGACATCACATCGACGTGAAAGACCAAAAAAGTCTCCATTAACATCAAAATATAATTTATTCAAGTAGGCCCTTATGAGCACTTTCGATTTGTCACGTTACAGGATTAAATTGAAAGCTACCACTGGGAATGTACATCCTACCGAGAAGAACCGGCAAAAAAGTCACTAGTTACCCTTTTTCTTTCATGAAATACGCAGTCAACTGGTTTATGTATAACATTGTGTGTAATTTTAGTTGCAAACTCGAACTCAAGACAGGCATTACGACATTTTCTAAGTGTGGAGCAATTGCTGTCGCCCTTTCCTCTGTATTAAATTTTAGTGTTATAAAGAGCAATATTTTAAACTATTGCATAGTCAAATAGAAGATAGATATGGCTTCTCCCTGTGAGACAAAGGTTTTCTAAAGAACATACATATGCATGAATGCATTTATAATCCAGGCAAACATCACTGACCATTCATGTGATTAATTTATGCTTAGATTATGGGATATTTATCACGTGCTTTACGATAAAGGAATGATAGTGGGAGAAGGTACCAATCTTCTCCTTAAGAGATCAGAGGCTATTACTTTACTAGGTTATTAAAGACAATATATTACAAATAAATTATCCCTAAATCTACCATCCCAATTGCTTAATACTACTTGTGATAAAATGTAACAAAATTCTGTACCTTACAATAGAATATAAAAAAGCTATTAAACGTCCAAGAATAAAAAAAACTTTTCAAGTCACCATGGAGTCGTTAAAGTTATGTAATTACGAAGACAACAATGGAGCTTGTGATAGCAACCTTGAGAGGTTCAACTATAGGAAACTGTCACATCGGTCAACTTGAAAAACGGTGACAAAATGTATGTTCAGATAAATGCTACTGGGTAACTTGTTCGGGGTTCAATACCAATTTTCGATCCAAATTTTAAATAAACATTCGAAAAAAGTATTCTTGTAACATTTTGATGACATAGCGAGCTGCTAAACTTTCGCGTGCACGTACAGGTTTCCTGGAATGATATCCTTCACCACCACAATATAAAACAAAATTGAGCACGTTATCAGTGATGCCGGCCTGGGTTTTAAATTACGATCATGCTTGTCACGTTTAATTCCATTTAGAAATAAATTGTGATTAATATCACAAATCCATTAACGTTAATCCTGTACACTGAGGTCAATTAGAAATCGCTGTTCAAAATCTTGTAATCTAACAAATCTGGTTTCATCTACAATCTCTCTATAACCTCACTTTATTTAAAAGGACTTTAATTAATTATTTACGCTTGTACAACATTTTATAATAGTTTGAATTCATTCGTTAAAATTAGACTTTCGAGTTGAATGTTTTAAGTTAATTTGTATTTAATTGACTGTAAATAATTTAATTATAATTTCATAATATAATTTTGCATACCAGATATAACTGGATGTTTAAATTTATAGTATTATAGTATAGATAGGCGGGTGAGCATATGGGCCACCTGATGGTAAGTGGTCACTAACGCCCTTAGACATTAGCATTGTAAGAAATGTTAACCATCGCTTACATAGCCAATGCGCCATCAACCTTGGAAAATAAGATTTTATGTCCCTTGTGCCTGTAATTACACTGGCTCACTCAACCTTCAAACATTCAAACACAACAATACTAAGTACTGCTGTTTTGCGGTAGAATATCTGATGAGTGGGTGGTACCTACCCAGGCGAGCTCGCACAAAGCCCTACCACTTAATTTATAAAGCAATAAGTTAGTATATTATTACAGAAGTAAATAGTATATAATAGCTCCACACGCGACTTAGTTTAGTTGTAATCTTTTCTTTACTACGGTAGCGACTACGATAAGACTATAGATCCCGAGGTCCTGTGCTCAAACCCTGAGTCGGACCACTAAAAAGCTATTGATTATTTTTACTGCTACGAAATTATTTGCGAACCTTTTAAGTGCCGAGCCTCGATAAGCATGTAAAGCCGTTGGTGCTGCACCTGAACCTCATCCAATCGGATCACGAAAGTGAGGGAATATTTAGTTACCTATGTTTGCGCAAATACTTGAGCGAAACTTAATATCCTTCGCTTGGGAATGGACACCATATCTGTGCTAGTGATTGGTCAGGAGTACATCTTCATCATCGTGTACTTATCGAGACAAAAATAACAAATTTAAACAAACAAAATCTTTCACATTTACGTATCTGATATAACCACGAAACAGTTTATATCATACTATCATAGTATTCTGTGGACAAAAAATTAAAATAGCAAATAGAAGGCGGTGCTTGAATAACAAAAATAAACAAGTCCATCAATGGCGCACTTACGCGGTCATGTTTGCTCACACATTGAATTTTTTTGCTCAGCAGGTAAGCATAATGACCATGATAAATATTTATCATGATATATTAATGTCTTTCAATGCAAGGTGTGTCAGTTGATAAGTGCGTTAGTTTTTTTTTTTGTCTTTACAATTTATTTTTTGTATTGAAATGGAATAAGGGAGAGACTATGAAATTTATTTTATTGAATATTAGTTATTGAAACATGTAAATAATATAGATTTGTTTATTTATTTACACAGTAACATCCTGTGAATGTCCCACTGCTGGGCTAAGACCACCTTTCCTTTTTTAAAGGAGAAGGTTGTATTTAGACATTTCATATTTATATTATACAAACTAATACACATATATTTTACTACCTTTCTATGTAAGCTCTAACATCACTACACCCAAGGTCGCTTGCAAGAGATCGCTATTAGTGATAATGCCACTTGTTCTTGAAAATTTATTTGATATTTTCCATAAAACTTATTATTTTTGTAATAGAGTGCAATAAAAATTTTATTTGCTTTTATGTTGTATTTTATTTCCAATGCTAAAGTAAGACTCACATTGCGATCATACCTCTTTTTGATATACCAACCATTACCATTTTGATATACCAACTGCACTTTACTTCGGGTAGATCTTTGTGAAAGCCAATTTTTTTTTCGAATATGAAGTAAGTGATCACCTGATGGTAAGTGGTCATCAACGCCCTTAAACATTGGCATTGTAAGAAATGTTAACCATCGCTTACATTGCCAATGCGCCACCAACCTTGGGAACTAATATCTTATGTCCCTTGTGCCTGTAATTACACTGGCTCACTCACCCTTCAAACCGGAACACAACAATACAAAGTACTGCTGTTTTGCGGTAGAATATCTGATGAGTGGGTGGTACCTACCCATACGAGCTTGCATAAAGCTCTACCACCAGTCAGGCGATAGGTGCCATCCACTCATAAAAAAATTTCTCCCGAAAAACAGCAACACTTTGATTGTGTTCCGAAGGGTGATTGAGCCATTGATAGGAACAAGGAACATAACATCTTAGTACCCGAGATTGGTAGCGATTGATAGGCTGGTTAATATTTCTTACAGCGCCAATGTCTATGGTCGGTAATGGACACTTTTATCATGAAATAGGAGATCAGTGATAAAAAAAAATATACTACATAAATCAATCAGTAAATATATGTACATCGCAAACATTTAAAGTGTACATTAATATTTCGATAAGAAACTCGGAGATCGAGACGTTACACTTAGAAGTTCTTTCACACAACACTACGATATATAATTATATATACATAAAGAACGAAATCTATAATTTACTTCGCGTAAAAACGAATTTAGAGTTAGTCTATTTTCTGACACGCTGCCCCGGTTACGATTTCGATCATCCAACATTTTATCGTCGTATAAACACCGCCATTAGCAAAATAAACAAGCGTACACACGGATCGTAACGCATTCCTTGTACTGAACTATAAATAATTTATAACACTAATCTCATTACTCTGGATATGGGACAGAAGGTGAATTATAGATTACTGGTTTCCCTATTAAACATCTTTTACATACCCTTTCTTTCTTTTGCTCTTTTTTTAGGTATTATTTACGCACATTACGGGTATTACGGGTAGTGACCCACCTGATAACATCAATGGATATTTAGTGATTATAGCTGGCAAGGCAAATTTGCAGAACCAGGGGAACTGCCAATATGTTACTGTTCTTTTAAGGTGTTTGTTTATCCGCCTCTTGAATATTCACATTTTGTAATTATTGGAGAACATAGTAAGGTTCCAGAGTCAAAAAGATAAATTTGGATCTACAGTCAGAAATCTTAAATCCATTATCATATTCTTTGAAATAATCTTACTGACCCGACCTTAATGACATAATGTTTGTTCTGAAGTTTCTTGACTTCAAGTCGATTACTTTATATTGAATATCTTTATTTATCAAATTGTTCAAAGCTGAAATTAATTTAAAAGGTCGTTTCCATAGTGTCTATCAATTGTATTATAGTAACATTTAATGCCTCATATCAATGAGGCATATGAATAAAACTGTCCCATTAGGCAACAAGCCTATCCCAGGGATCCAGACTGATCTTCCGATTTACATACACAAGAAATTTTAAATTGACTATAATATAATTGAATAAATCTCACAAATAAAATATATCGGAATGAAAAAAAAATGTACTGATATACATTTGGGCACAAAAGCTTATTGATGACATCAGGGAGACTAAAATGGTCTATGATCAGTGATGTCATTTGGTCCATTCTAGTTAAAAGGTTGAGGTTAAAGGCAAGGTCCAAATTGCAAGGTCCTTTTGAATAAAAAATTTAATATGCATAAAATGATAATGATCTTATGTTTTTTTAATATATTTTTTATTTAACCAGTATTTAAAAATTTTCAATTTACACCGTTATATAAAAAGATACATTATTTAAATAAATTACATGTATGATAACTGTTGGGATAGTAAAAAACTTAAATTAACAATTTTACAAGTGTTTATTTTTCTTTTTTATTCCTCAGAGGAAAGATTACAAAAATGTTTTAAAGGTACTACAGATGATAAAACATTAAAAAGATACTTCCTTAATTTATTTATTATGATACAAAGTATAAGAACATTGTATTTTTCTCTATTTATTACAGTAAAAAATATTAAATAATAACTGTTAAAACATGTTAACATATTTTAATTTGTTATATTACGCTCACTTGGTTGTTTTTTTTGTTAAAAATAATTAAACATTAATTATTATGCACTAGCAACTGGTTCGTAATAGCTTTGGTCATTAATGGCACTAACTTTGAATACTACAAGATAAGTTACACTTGCTTTAAATAGGTATCTAAGTAATTTTTATCACCTGAAAGTTTGTTCAAAGAATTAAATAAAGTGCATATGTATTTATTTGATTAATATTTTATTAAAAAAGTAGACATATTTATAGAACATTCTTATCGGATAGTAGGTACTTTACCTACAATTATTTACAGTTATACGTCGCGAAGTCAATCATGGCTTACGTTGTGGCCCAGTAGTACTTACTATAACAAAAAGTGGGACAACGCCGCGCCCAGCCCTAACCATCGCCCGTTCAACGTATTACCGAGAAATTCCAATACGAAAAAAAAAATACGAGACATACAATCACACACAACAATCTATACATTTAAGAAAACCAAACAGTTTACTATTTTAAGTAGTAAATACATACTAACAAAAGCCGAACCCAGAAACGGCTCTTGTTTTTAATTCCCCGTTTATATTTAAAAAAATAAATTAGCACTGACCTGTTAATTAACAAGATCCCATTAAAGGGCAATTCAGAATACGCGAAGATGTCCAAGTTTTAACTGTGCCGTATTTTAGCACGTAAACATGAGTTGTAGACGTTGTAGTTACAATTAAAGGAAGAACTGGTTATTTATCACTTACACCACGAATCCACCTTTAGAACTCACAAGCACAAACACTGTTTAGTAACGTATATCAGTTTATATGATAAAAGTTTTTAGCGACTTTTTACCGAGATTATTATTTTCATTCATCGCAAGGTGAAATCATTCGAGACGAGTGGCAGTTACGTTGCCCAACCGAAGAAACTACGATTTTACGGGGCGCGGGCGCGGGAAGAAGGGTAGCTCGCGTCATCCGCCATATTGAAAGATTACGTCACCGCTTAACAATGCCAATTGCCAAATGAAAAATATTCGAACCACGAAAGAAATATTTAAACTAAAAACCGTTGGTGTTAAAGAATGTTTAAATAATTTGAAAAAAAAACATTAGAATAACATAAGTTAATGTACCTGTAATAATTAAAACAGATTAAAAAACAATAAATAAATAATAAATTCTTAATAATAAATTCTTGCAATTTTTATAAATAATTGATTGTGTAATGAAGCATTTAACTATGATATCTTTATCATTTGACATCAATAGTTAGACATGATTTTAGTAAAAAATTAAGAATTCAAGCCCGTTTAAACTATAATGCTTGACAACTCATAATTTGCCAGATACCATCTTACGTGTCTTACCCCGTAATGGACATAATTTAATATAAAAAAACCGTAACATAATGTTAAAGAACTAACAATATGAAAAAAGATTTTTCATTATCTAGATTATTATTATGAGGTTGAACCAATAATGCAAGAAATCCTTTCTACATTAGTTGATATAAGAGAAAGTGGTTAGTTTTCAGTTCTGAGAAATGTAATTCCGAATCGACGAGCACTTACAACTACCATTCTAGTCACCATGAAATAGTCAAAATCACAGTGAAAATCATTCACAAATTTAAATATCCATGTAAATAATGTAAACTTTGTGATAACTTTTATTATTATAAACTATGTACAGACATTTTTATAATATACAAAATTGTAATATAATATATAAAATGTAAATAATTCATTAGTTTACCACTAAAAGACTTCTAAAATATTTAATTTTTCAAAGGCAAAATATTTTTGAAACGGGCAACCCCTGTCATAATTGTTATAGAAAAAAAAACTCTTTTTCTTGTCAATTTGTCATTTTGTCATTGACAAATTTTCTATGTATTATGTTTGGTTGATTGTTCATAAATCTTAAATTTAAATGATACAATTATTACACTTTTATCATTAGTTATCTTAATTTTGAAGCGTATGAGTAATTAAATAAGTTTTAACTGTGTTATCCGTTTTTAAATCGAATTATGCAAGGTAATTGTTTTAGTTTTCATATCGTTTTCTGTTAACATAATCCTTTGTTTTTCTAAATAACATCCTTATCTTTATTAAACAGACACTAGGCCTGAACTATACGAAGAGGTGAAGCTATATAGAAATGCAAGGGAACGAGAAAAGTAAGAAAAATTAATTCTTAAATTATATTTTAGCTTAGAACAGTTATTGCCGGATAATAGATAATTTATTTAATGCTTAATAACTCGTAAGTGTAACTAGAAACTGGGAGGGCCCAGTGGTTAGATGCATCGAAACGTGAGCGTTTCAATCGGAGCAAAAAATTTTTACAACCACCGGATGCTTTCTAAAATCCTTTTCTTATGAATGCTTTCAAATCTAATATTTCTAATAATTTATTTGCATTTTGTCTTTTGTTGTGTCTAACTTTAATTGTTTTAAGTACTTATATAAAATTTATAATTTTAACTAAATTTTGTTGAAAATGTTAGGTTACTTCTGAGCTCGCAGCCTTTCGGATGGGGGGGGGGCCTATCGAATTGGGGGCCCATAGCATTTTGCTAACCATGCCACTGCCTAACTGTTACATGTTGCTTTTAGGCATGACAATATGGCGGAGTTATATGCAGTGGTTAGCACACTTCAACATCTTGAAAAGGCATATATGAGGGACTGCGTCCGTGCTCAAGAGTACACTGCAGCTTGTAGCCGATTGCTTGTGCAGTATAGAGTCGCCTTCAAACAGGTTCAGGGTGATGAGTTTCCAACAATTGAGTCCTTTGTCACTAAATTTAGGGTAAGCTGGAATTATCAATTACATCATTCAATATATGAATCATGTTGTTCCCAATGATGACATTAGTTTTTTTTTAATTAGTAATCAATTTAGTATTTATATATTACAGCTTGATTGCCCAGCAGCTTTAGAGAGGATAAGAGAAAATAAACCAAACCTAATCAAAGATGACAAGGGCAACACCAACAAGTACATCGCTGAAATTGTTTCTGTAAGTTTATTAATATTAAAGCAATACTTTGCTTTATTCTGGTTTAAATGGTATCCACCAGGTAAGAACAGAGCATAGAATCATCATCATCATCATGGATAGAGTAAGGAGTGGTTTATATTACTCATTGCTTAAAAGCCATCAGATAATCACGTATGTTAATGTTTTTTTTATCCTGTACGAACATCAACGAATACTAACTCCAAACTTTTCTATCATTTATATAATTTATTTATTTTATTTGGACAACCGACAGTAGATACATTAGATAGACAGTTAAATGGAGGTTGAAAAGGTTTTTTGACAAATGTTCTACTAATTATAGGTTATCACATCATTCGTAAAAGCATCACATTATACATAGTCATTAAATAAAGTTAATCAATAACAATAACAAGTCCATAAAAATACAAATACATTAATATCATTAAAATTATTAAAAAGTATTTTGCAATTAATATTAAATTTGCGATCGGATATTTATATAGACTTACAATAACAAAAGGAAAAATAAATTTAGAGAACAACAATAAGAAATGTCATAATGCTATATAAGTTATATAGTTATAATCCTGTACAGTATAATAAGCTTTATCTATAAAAAAATAAAAATTATATTTTATATTTAAATTAAATGCGGAATTACTTTATAGAATGGGATACCCTGCCCCAGGTATGGTTTTGTGTCGGTTTAAAGAATGAGTAAGCCAGAGTAACTACAGACAAGGGACCTAACATCTTAGTTCCCAAGGATGGCGACGCTTTGATATGCGTAATATTTCTTACAGCACCAATTTTATAAAAAAGAAAAATACATACTTGCAATATGTTGATTAAAATCCATTGAGAATGGCTGCCATGACCTCAAGTCATTAGTTTAAGTATGATTAATAGTAGTAAGTTATTCATTTCGTAGCTATACATCACACTCATGGACAAGCTGCGTCTAGAGCTGCGTGCCATGGACATGATACAGCCAGAGTTGCGTGATCTCAAGGACACAATGGATCGCCTGGCCATGCTGCCCGAGGACTTTGAAGGAAAACTCAAGGTAAATATTGCTAGTGTAATTAGTGTCTTGGAAATTGTATTGTGTATCTTTAATTAATCATCCACATAGACATTTAAACGTGACAGATTCGATTCTGCCCCCTTGGATTAGAGTCATCCCCACTCCTAACGTAAATATTATAACTTACTGCTAACTTATAACATTTTTGTTCTTATATATAATATAATGTATTTTATATAATCCTTACTAATTTTATAAAGGCGAAAGTGAGAAAGAGTTTGATTATTACGCGGTCACGTCGTAACTACTCAACCGATCATGATGAAATTTTGCATACACTTTTTTAGGAGTACAGAAAAGCACATAAGTTACCTAATACCCTACCACTCAACGATTTCACTTGATAATTATTCTCGGGAGCCCACAACTCAGGTTTAATAGTGTAATGCATATGGAAATAAAATGGTCTTATTTATTTATTTTATTGTACGTTATATTATAGGTACAAGAATGGCTGGACAAGTTAACAGAGATGTCTGCTTCGGATGAACTCTCGGAGAGTCAAGTTCGGCAGCTCGTGTTTGACCTGGAAACTTCGTACGGAGCCTTTAACAAATTCCTTCACAAGGATTAAAAAGGTATTAGACAATTATTTACTTGAATCGGTAAACTACACACATCTTAGCAGTTTTATACCTGTCTTAAATCTTATAATACTTTGAAAAGAAGTATTAATTAATAAACCAAATTGGTAATATGAAAATTACTATGCAACAAATGGTTGCTCTTAATATTATTATTGAATATTTAAAACAACTTTTCATCTTTATTAGAAAGGGTAAGTAAATTACTGAAGGATTCGGCGAATTATTAACATACGTTTTCGTTGCATTTAAAATATTATTATAAAGCATTTAGTATTATTATATTTTTATAGTTATAATATTAAGCTTAAAAACTTTTTCTAATCTGACAAGTGTCAGTGTATATATGTATATACCGCCCATATGGGGCGGTATTGACCACTTACCATCAGGTAGCCCATTTGCCCCCTGCAAACCTAATTTACAAATTATATATTATATTGGTTTGTTAGTCTATGGTTAAAAATATGTAAAAAAGTATAAAAAATAACGTGTCTTAGCTATTGATTTTCTTTTTCAGGTATAAAAAAAGCATTTTCGCGCCACGGAAACCATCTTGTTTTCTGTAATTATTATATAGGTACTCTCATCTCATATAAACGTATTATAATAAGACATAATATATATAAGATTTATTAATGTTAAAATGTAATTATTACCAATAAATCTTAAAAAAATACTATATATTTTTTTATTTAATTAATAATAATTGTGGATTTCAAAAACATTTTCGTTTCAACCATGTTTTGATAGGAACGAACTTTTGGCGCGAAAACCAGATAAAATGCGCCACAAATATATTGTTGAAAAATTTATTTACGCCATTGCCTGCATCTTATGTCTATGACAATACTCAAAATACCTCAGGACGATTAAAATTTTCAAACAAAACACAACAACTTCTTAAAATAAATATATGCAATTCCACTTTTTAAATAGTTTGCGTTATTATATTAAACAAATCTCTTATGTTGTTTTATGAAAACAATTCTCAATAGAAAAGTCTTAATTTAAAAAAATAAAATTCATGTATAAAGGCAATATAATTAAAAATCAATGCCTTATGACGTGATATGTATTTGATAGATATTATAATTAGGAACTGAATGTCAATGAAAACCGATCGACGGTGATACGCTATTTTGATACGTGTATCAATTCAATCTTATAATCATTAAAGTCAATATCGCTTATCAGTTTACATTACATTACGCTTACATTTGACGTTTGTGATCGGCAGTGAGTTTCACGGTTTAAATGAAACACGTGATTATAACTCGTGGTCACCATACAAACGCGAAGGTATAATTCACTTGCACGCAGTTTGGAATTGAATTAACATTTCCAATTAATGACTTTACTTCAAAAACTTATTAAATATGTCGTTAGAGTAACTACAAGGTATCTTGATAACTCAGGATAAAAAATTTATCATATTTTTTTATTCAGTAAAAAAATATAGATGAGTAATTTTTATACTTTGATTAAGTTTTAAAGTATTTTAAATATTAGTTTTATATTAATTTTCCTACGTGACATTAACGAAATAATTTGTTCTCCTTTTGACACAATTAAAAGGCATTCGACTTAGGTAAAAATTATATTAATTTTTAGACATTACATTTGAGGTGTATGATATAAAGCTGTAGACCGTTTATTAATATTATATATTGGAGTTTTAAATATTAAATAATTTATATTTCGCACCGGCAGTCGCTAAACGAAAACTAAGGTTCAAAATAAAGAAAAACAAATAATATATTATAATGATAAAAGTTGTATATTCAAAGAAATACATATCCACAAAATGTCCTTTTTATAGGTAACCCGATTCAAAATATAAAAATATCTACAATCATATTATATGTTGTGTAAGACAAAATCGATATTTCGTATTAAATTTTTTTATTGAATAAAATTTGTAATGAAGCATTTACGCAAAGTGAGAGATATAGTAATAATTTTACTGGCAATAGTTTACAATGAAGAGGTCATTCTAATTTCAAATTTAATTTCATCATAAAATAGTAGATTTTTAATTACTACTGATTTTTGAAATATTATTGTGTTAATATTAATATTTAGTAATATTTCCTATTAAATTAAAATGTTTACAAACAATACGAAATAATTACATTACCTTTTTATATTCAGTGTACGAGAAATAATTTTCAAAATATAGATGAAAAATATTATATAGTCTCAGAAGCGTACAGAGTGGCTAAAACCTTATTTATCCAAGGTCGCACAAACTATGACAGCTTAAAAAACGCATCCCTATACGTGATGAACACATTTTTAGACCTAGTGCACATTATGAATAATGAAATGGCCAAAGAGTTGAGAGGTGCCGTCATTAAATTTTATAAAATTAAATATTTTCACGACTTCAACAATTACGTGATAAGTTTAGAAGAGGTATGTATTTTTGGATAACTTATAATTACGTACAATTAATGTGTGTGTTGATAGTATAGTTTATTTATTGATATATGTGTATTTCATATAGAAGCCGAGATGGCCCAGTGGTAAGAACGCGTGAATCTTAACCGATGATCGTAAATTCAAACCCGGGCAAGCACCACTGAATTTTCATGTGCTTAATTTGGGATAATAATTCATCTCGTGCTTTACGGTGAAGGAAAACATCGTGAGGAAACCTGCATGTGTCTAATTTCACTGAAATTCTGCCACATGTGTAATCCACCACCCCGCACTGGAGCAGCGTGGTGGAATAAAGGGAGAGGAGGCCTTTAGCCCAGCAGTGGGACATTCACAGGCTGTTACGGTTACGGTGTATTTCATAGTTATATTGATGTTTATTTATTGTTTTGTTCTTGTTATAGATTTATGTTATTTTATTTATTATTATTATGTATTAATAATGGTGCACGTGTACCACCTACCTCATATCCTATGTTTAATTCCTTACACCGTTCGTTGCCTAGAAGAGATCGGTAGGTAGCGATAAGGCGGCCAAAGTTTTATGCTAATTAAGTTATATCCATGTGTTACGCCTTTTTTTTAATATTTTTGATTTACAATAAGTTAAATTTTATCTATCTAAATTGCTAATAAGTTTTTTTATTTAATTCTAATATTATCACATCTAAGACAATTACTACGTTATAAATTAATTAAGCATATTACTTACAATAATAGTATATAGGCCTTTTAAATGAAATAAGTTCGTAAGTTAAACCGTTTGACTCATTGGTTATTGGTTTATACTAACCTACCTAGTGTTTGCCACAAGCTCACAAAAGTAATGTTCGGCTTAAATAAGGCTCTAGCGCTTTTACCAGCGCCGTCCCTGGAGTAGAGCGGGAGGAGCAGTCGCTCTAAGTGCATGCGAGAGGTGCGAAAATGTCAAAAACAATTTCCAGGGGGTACAAGCTTTGTTAGATGTTTATAAATTTGGAAATTACTTTTGGAAATTAATTTATTGGAAGTGAAAGCGTCGAGCAACTGAACTGAGGCACTGAAAGACAATCTGGCTGTACCCTAATCAAGGGCCACGGCCAGCGCTGGTTATTACCACATATATAATTATTACTATATATATATACGGTTAATATCTTTCCACAGGCGACAGAATTAATAGATCATTGTCTCATTGACCCTGTCGAGAAAATAGACAATACACGAAAACAGTTTCACAAAGTCATCAATAACTTCGAGGATATCAGGCAGTTTGACAGGGTCAATAAATGTATTGAAGAACTTCCGGATGAGGTTGCAGCTGCCCATTGTATCTTGCACCAGGCTGTTCTGTATGTTACTTGCTTTATACCTATCAATATGATTAAACTGGACTTAACTGTAAAAAAGTTAAATTAAGATAAATCATAAGTGCGTTTACAGCGTAATAGGTTTGTCTAATACCAAAAATGTTTATGAAATTATTTAGGGGTCCTGATAAAATAATTAAAGAACTGGTCAGTTAGGTAAAGAAGACTGATGACATTCAAGGCCGTCTTGAAACGTAGTAAACTAGTCCATAGGTACACACACACACAATATAACAAAATGATATCCCTGCGTTCGTCGCTCACGGACGACTATAGGATACACGTCGCGTTAAATATTCTTCGCATTATCTCATCCTGTCACTCACTTAGAGCAACGTGCTTAATAAATTGGTCCGCGCACATTGCTCACTTTGATAGCTATGTAGACTCTGGAAAATATTTAAAGAAAATGACTCCTCAATTGTACATCTTATTGTTTTATCAATTTAGTTTCAATGAAACAATGCAAGAGAGTCTTATGTCCATCGTGGAAATAAAAACTTATCAGCATGCCAAAAAGATGAACGCATCCATCTACCAAGTGCAGACTTGCTTAAACGATTTAGTACCATATTTCTTCGAACAATTGCTCGTGGAATCTTATACAGGTAAGGTGATTTATTTCGCATGAGTAATGCTAAATAAAACCCAAAAAAAAAACGAAAATGAAAGTCACCTGAAGATGACGGTATCCGATGCACGATTGTATCCATAGCTCATGCTGTTAATGCTCATGTGATTATGTTGAAAAGTAGCTGAAAGTGGGATCCCAATACTGATAAAGTAGAAAAGAAAAAAAGCGGCCAATGTAAAATATCATATAATAATTATATTTATCTTCATTAAGTAACTAAAACAATTGAAGATAAATAATAAATAAGATACTTCAAATACATTCATGCTATCTAAGCTATCTTTTCGATAATGCTCAGTTTAATTATAATAATATATTATTGTATTTTTATGTAGATAAATGTAAATTTCTGAGAGTGATAAACTCTTCAATCGAGGATCTATTGAAAGATAAATGGCGAAACAATACAAATACACAGTTCCCTAAGAAATGGAGCCCTCTGGTTGGATTCCTTAAAGAGAAGTATTATCTTTTATCTATTAAATATTATAGGTATCACGATTTTAGAAATACTAATATCTATCATCACCATCATCATCATCTTCTTCTTCTTGTATATTTTAGATTATACATCAGATTTTAATAGAATTTTACTAATATTGACAAAACTAATTTACCATAATAAATGCGAAAGTTTATTACAACACAAATATTTTATGTGTTTTTACTGTCTTTGCTTCGTCTCCTGTGTTTTAATGTTATTTGACTCTTGCTTGTGAGGGTTTTTGTAACAATGATTAAGTTTTACTTAACATTCCGTTTTGTATTTCATATGACTCATAATAATAAAAACTACTTTACATATTTAAAAATGTCTTTGGCTGTTTGTTATCCAATTAGCTTATTGACTGGACGAATTAAAATTACCGTTTGTAAAAAAGTCCATTATGTCATATTACATTTTGTTTCAGATCCTTTTCAACTCTTAAAAATTTACAGCAGTCCTTGTTTGTAACTCTATTATCTGCTAATTTAACGTCTTTGGATATTCTGAAGACTTTGTACTCTTAATAAAGTTTACATATTGAAATTATTACGTTAAACATATTATAAATCAATTATATTTTTAACTAATATGATCTAGTGTAAAGAATAAAATGATAAGTTTAGAAAATGATTTGTTATTTTTATTCGAACATGTTTTATGTTTTAGTAACATATCACTTTTTAATTTCTAAAACCGCTGGAAGTTTATTTGCATAAATATTAAAACATTAGTTATTTGATTTTATATATAGCATATATATATATATATATATATATATATATATACACGAAACACATACCAATAAACGTCTAACGGTTATATAAACCCGTATGACGTATAAAAAATATATATCAGTGTATAACTATTCATAGGCCATTGCACAGCGTTTTATAAATTTAAAGACCGTGAGTATTTAATTACTGGATTTAAATTTTTTACAAATGTTCAAGCTATAATATATTAACTTTGTACTTAATTGAAAACGTTAAACGTTATCAAACTAGCAACATCGTTGATATGCTAAGCTTTCAATAGTTTTTTACTTCTATTTCTAACTTCAGTGTCAGTCAGTAATTGTCAAATAAACAATGTAACAAGTGCTTGCCTGTTATTTACGCGATGTTATATATATTTTTATTAATGAAAAAGTACTCCTACCTTCTTTAAAATGCCGAAAGCAGCGCGGAAGATGCTTCAAAATGGATACTCTAAAGATGAACCGGATCGGATACCGAATAACATCACAATCACAAACTTAGACCTTATTTTGTACGTTGTGGCTATTGTCGGTCATTTTGTGGATTTGGGCCTGGATATAAATGTAGCAGTGAGATATTCTATATCGAGGAGAATGATTGAGTTCGGATGGACACTTGCATTTATACTTTTCCCAGCGTTTGTTAACACAGCAGTCTCTATAAGAATGTAAGTTCAATACACAAAAAATCCAGATCGTGACATCAGTTTTTAGCACCTTTGAATGTTTCGTTAAAACTGTATTTCTGACCAAAGCATTTGTTCATCAACCTTAATATTCATTCTTAATAAACCTTATATTCATATGACTATCTTTCATATTTTTTTTTAAATCACAGGTATTCACAGGATAAACAACAAGATTCAATATCTAACGAGTTTACAAAAAGACGATGGTTGCGTATCTTTATACTTGTTTTACAAATGGCCCCTATTTTACGATTTACTGATGCCTTGATGTAAGTATGTATTCAAAATATATATAAATATTTCTCATTTTATCCATATATTTTCCTTTGTCTTTAGTTTCTGTACATAAAATTATAATGCAGGTCTTTTATCAATAATGAGTCATAGAAGGAAATAATAATAATTGCAACATTTATTCTGTTACAAAAAATCATTTTTATCAGTATTTCAACATCATTGTAATATTCTGCCCGTTAATGTGGTCTTACTTGATTTTGCAATAATAGTTGGTGGGGTTATATATATTTCTTGACAGTCATATCTATACTAATTTTGTTTATGTGAAAGTAATTGTCTGTTTGTTATGCTGTCACTGCTAAACCACTGAACCAATTTTGATGAAATTTGATGTACAAACAAGTCCGAGAAAGAACATTAGTTATTAAGATTTTTATATCTAATATCTGTTATGGGTAACATGGAGCGGAGGCAGAGGCCTGAAAATAATTTTATATAAAAATTTAATTTACAACTTCTTCCATTCTTTACTCTATAAATAATTTATAAAAGTCTCCATCAATAGATTAATATTAGTACATGTGGCTCATAGTTCAGATATATTGTTAGAATATCCTTAGCAGATGGAAATACCAATTAATTATTAATTTTAAGCTATGCAATAAAGTCGAGACGGGCTGAACGAAAGAAGGATCCAACATCACAACGCTTGTATTATGGGTTGATGCTCAAGGAAGATTCCGATGCTGCACTGCTGAGGATTTTTGAGTGCTTCCTTGAAGCAGCACCGCAGCAAGTTCTCCAGACGAGCTTACTGCTGCGACAATATGACCATTTAGCAGGTTTGTTCAATTATGTTTATTATAAGAATTAGTTAGGTGAGCTTTTGATAGTTTTTTTCTGTTGTATGAATAAAATATTTTCGAAACTAATACATGAGTAGGGAGACTTATATGCAGTAGACTGTAAATGTCCCATGGTCGAATAAAGGCCTTCTCACCTTGTGGTGGAAAGTTTTACTTGTTAATGAATTAAAATGTTGCAAACTGTACTACTTGAGTTGACTACTTTGAATTATTTGAGTTGTGGGAGAATCGAGATAACGTCCTCGACATCTCGGCGTGGCTGCTTGCAGCAGGTTTCATTTTACTTCCGCAGGTTCTGCTTCTCCGCGAAAAAAGAGGGTCTTTTTTTAAGTTGTGGAAACCTTTAGAAAGGTACCTACGTCCCCTAGGGAAGAACTGGGTTATGTGAGATTTTTTCCCATTGTGATGGTCGTCACTGGATGGCAGAAGCTGTGGAATCGTGTCAATATAAAGCATCCGTGGCCCCTTCCGTGCTCCGGCAAATGTGATCTCCTCCCCATACTGAGCCATCCCAGCTGGCCGTCTCAAGGAAATCTTAAATAGTGCACTTCCACGCGAGACACCGAAATTCTAATGAACTATGTATCCAGTAATGTGTTCCACTGGAGTAAACCAACACGTACGATTTCAGTGCACCAAGTCCTGTCAATATGCTCGTCGGTGGTGGGAATGGGGTGGTGCCTGGCGGCCTACCAGCGAGCGGTGCGCTTCGCTCAGCAGGACAAGGACAACATGAGCTGGCCTGGAACTGTGCTGCAGACAGCCTGGCACTTTCTTGTTTCATGTATGTATGTTTGTATTAATTGTTTATCTTCACTCCATCTTCGATTGGAAAGGTCTGTAGAAAATTACAAGCCGTTATACTAATTCTATTTTAACTTAAAACAATTATTGTAATTTCCAGTAAGTCGCGTGATCTCCATATCGATAATCGCCCACCTGTTCCCCCACTGGACCGTGCTCGCCTGCGCGATCCACATCCTAGTGATGACAACGTGGCTGCAGTTCTTCGACAGGTCTCCGTTCTGCTCGCACAACAAGCTATGTGAGATAGCGTTCTCCTTCGCTCTCGGATCCGTGTACCTGTTTACATATATCCTACCCGTGGAGGGCAGGACGAGGTACCGTTACTCTGTGTTCTATTCGCTGTGTTTCTTACAGAACTTGACATGTGCAGTCCTATGGTACGTGTATACGGACGAAGTGACCGGGGCTGCTGTATACTTTTATCCGGTTTTGGTTCTAAGCGTTGTCCCATATGTGCTCGGTATAATGTTCATGATATTGTATTATGCTGTATTCCATCCGAAGACCAGTACAATATCAGATGTGACGGTCGCATTTAAATCCGATAGACAGGTCGCTGAAATTAGCTAACAATGATTATAATTATTTCATTGTCTATTGTTGATCTGTATTGGTAATTATATTATTATTTAATGTTCCGTTTCACTTGTTGTA
Organism: Nymphalis urticae; assembly: GCA_905147175.2. NCBI lineage: Eukaryota > Metazoa > Arthropoda > Insecta > Lepidoptera > Nymphalidae > Nymphalis > Nymphalis urticae. Next base: position 9,172,490 of record LR990007.1, read on the forward strand.
TATTTGTTGCACACTCGGTCTCAAATAATATGACAGATAGCCAATTATTTCAACGGCTACAGTTTAGCTATATTCCAATCGGAGGAGCAAACGTAAACAAATCTTAGATTTACAAATTGCATGCGATTTTCTAATTGTTCTGCTGTATTACGTACTATAAACAGTTCTTGGTTAATTAAACTTTATTTATAATACAACAATTACTTAACTAGTTATAACCACATTAATTTAACTTTCGAAATTCCGATTACAACTTCGCGGACATTGAAAACGCAATTTTTTCTCGACTCCATAGTGAATCATAGATTATTCAACATCTCGACCAATGATATCGCGTCAATTGATATCGGTGACCAATGACATCGGTGTCAAAGTTGTTTATTTGGGTTTACTCCTCTTGTGGTTGGAATAGATTATAGAATGCATTTAATATGACAACATAATACGGAACCAACGATATGCGATCTCCGTTTTTTAGGCTGAGGCTAGAATATCGCCGTATCTATGTCGTATATATGTATATATCTTATAATATAAATAATAGTTGGTGCATTTGGGGATTCTTAAAAGTAAGAATTCATTGTTCTTAATAGTGCCAATATTTATTTCATGATATATTGTATCTTTACTGTGTGCTTACCAAATATACCAAATTACTTATTGATTAAGTTGTAATGTCTCCAAATTAAATTAATTTGACACAAATACGAGCCTAGATGGCCGCAACAACAAGCACCACAGTATTTCCATGTGTAATTTGTGTTTATAATTCATCTCGTGTTTGAAGATGAAGGAAAACATCGCAAGGATCGATCACATACAGGTTGTATGTGCCTAATTTCACTGAAATTCTGCCACATGTGTATGCCGCCAACGCGCATTGAAGCAGCGTGGCGGTATAAGCTCCAAAACCTTCTACAAAGGAGAGGAGGCCTTATCTCAGCTGTGGGATAAGCTGTTACTGTATCAATAATTATCGCTATCTCTTTCCAATGTGTGTAAATAGACGCCAAAAAATATGGTTTTCTCTTTCTGACCTGGGGAGCTAATAATACCGACAGTGCCCTAGCCGTTAACAGTTGTTTGCGTCTTGGACCCAACAGTGGAGGAAATGTAATCTTATTAAATTAGTTTAATTTAGAGTTTCGCTTTAACAGAATCAGTCAATTTACATTTTTTTATATTTATACACGTTTTCAACTCAATATAATGGTATTTTATTCTTAATAACGGTGTTTTTGATACTGCCATAATAATTAAATATAAACAAAAGACTGGTTACATAATTTTAGTCAATAGTGATAACATATTTTATTGTATTTACAATGTAATGTCATGGATCAAATTTTATGTGTGAAGCCTAATCATTGAAGTCGTACAAATAGAAATTATAATTTCACAAGTAAATCTTTGAAACCTTGATTTTTTAATGTCAATAATTGAAATAAAAATACATTTTTGAATAGCAACACCAGTGAGAAGAACTTCGCTTCGTTTTTATATTACTTGTTACGAAATGAATTATAATGGAAGCTGGTAATTTAAAAAAATATATTTGTTTTTGTACGATTTCTATTCTGATAGGCTATTTTTAACCTATGGTATGGGAGTACATAGAATATGTATATTTAGTATTGGTCTGTTGATATTGGGCATGGCAACACTAAAACATGTTAATTAATTAACCTACGTATATATTATATAAACAACATAAGTATAAACCGATATATTTAAATATTTACTGTATATATCATGATAGGATGGAGCTTAGACAAGAATGCTAGCAACACTCATTTAATTACTGCTCCTGTCAAAAAATATGGTAAAGGACGAAAGCCTAATGGCTTAGTTTAATTCAGATGAAACTAGCCATAGACAGTTTACATTATATATATAACCAGTTAAAGCCCGCGGCTTCACTCGCGTTTGGAGGGATAGGTTTAAAAAAACATATGTCCTTTCTTAGGATTCAAGCTTGCCTCATAATAAAATCCATTTCATTAAATTCGCTTAAGCCGTCAAAGCTTAACAGACTGACAGTTACAATTGATTTTCCAAGTCAAAAAAATACAATATTATAAGTTTAAAAAAGATAATTTTTTATACAGATTGCATATTCTGTGAACTACCATAAATATTTATAATAATATTGAAATTAATTGTTAGTTTTGCAGTTTTATATACGAATCTCATACAAGAGTTTTCATTTAGTAAACTCTATAAAAGTACCTCGACTGTATTTTTTAATAAATTTTAGAATGATGTTTGTGTTTTATTTGCAATGACTACTATAAATACTCTTATCTACATTTAATGTTTATGTGTATATACAGACAATATATATTTCTATATTAATATAGATTTAAAATCAACAACAATAATTCTCAGACTCAATACAACTACATATAAAATAAGGTAGTTGACAAGTAAATTCACAAGAAAAATACTACAGACATTTTTAACTCTTTTATTTGATATGATAAAGGTTAAATGCTCCTGTTGGACATCACAAGCTGACTCAAATAATTAAAATGGTATGATGTTAGAAATGAATAACTTTATTAAACATTTAACATACACCGCGAAAGCAAATAAGTTAGTTTTAATTTTATATATATGTTGCAGTTTTTCGTGGGTTAATAACAAACCAAAAGAATACTTAATAATGATTGTTTACTTATTAAAAAATGCATATATAACTTATTTAGGTATCTGAAATTCTGTTAATTCAAATTACATTTGTTACCATATGAATGGAGCGCGCTCTCTCAAGATTTTTAAACCATATCTATTCCATTCACTCTGATTTATCCAGAGTTCTATTGCTGACTCTAAACAAGACATAACGGCTGCACCTTTCCAAACTGTACTAGCTGGGTCAATATCCTTCGGAGAGGTAACAATCTCTAATTGTTCAGTCTTATATGTGTAAGGTATTTGGAGAGCCAATCTATTTTGCAGCCATAGATTAAGTCCGTGAACTTTAACTCCACCACCGACTATTAAAATACTGCTGTACATTTTTCGTTTCAGCTCTTCACTAGTGCAACGATCTATGCTTTGTAAGATTGCAGCATCTAAGCTCAAAACCTGCCCTGGGGCTAATGATACAATATCTCCAGGACCCCCTTCTAATGTATCCACTACAATATCTTCATCGGGATTCGCAGTAGGCTGATTTTCATTTGCCGCCTCAAATTGTTGACTTTCATTAGCACTTGGGTCAGCAGTCTCACGTTTTCTACCAGTCTCCCTTAAAAATTCCGCATCGAAAGGGTCTTCTGCATCACTGGGCTGCCGATTTTGAATCTTTGTCGTTTTTTGGCCAGTTATTTTAAGCAAATCTGTATAGAATAATGAAAGAGGTGATATTATACATTCATCACCCACTTGCAAGGTATATTTGTTGACAACATCACCAGGATGATCAACAAGGAAGGTTTTCTCTTGTGGTCCACATACATCTAAGTTTACATGACAAAAATCTTGATAGAGATTACGCATAAGAATTACATCTCTGGGTACATTCTCATTCCAGTTCTTATAAGGGAATGCACTTTTATGAAACATCCAAGACAATGCTTGACACACATCCCCTGCGCCATAGTCCATTCTTAATCTGGTGGTCTTATGAGAAATACCATCTTCAACACATGAAATAGCAGTTTTTTGGTCACCAATATCTACAACACATGCTGAGCCTATTCCAGCTCCAAAAGTTGCGCCAACACTTTCTTGCACAAGGAAACAGTGTCCAAAACCTAAATCTTTAAGTAATAAAGAAGTTAGGTATTTTAAATGACTTCTAGAGTATATATCTGGAATGAGCAATACACACCGATACTTCACAAGTTCTATGAGAGGTATGTCCAGCTTGTATTCAATAATGGAACTCCAAATAGAATAAAGATCATTTAAGACAGAAGAAATAGATCCACCAACCTCCGAGTGTAAGTTGAAATCACCTCTTCGGAACGGAAAATGTATGTTATAAGGCAACTCAGGGTCAATATCGAGCACTAAATCCCCAATGACTACCTCACACTGTACTTGAGGCCAAGGTTCTCCATCATTTTCCGTTTCCGGTAACGACCTGCGGTTAAAAGCAGCTATTTGTTGGGGTGGCGTCGCATATCGCCTGGCCCCATTTGACTGCATACATGACTGCAGTGTGTGCGATATTTGTAGCCGGCATTCTTCTAATTCTTCAATAAGTTCTTTTGTTTTTGGTACACTAGGAGGTACGAATGGATCTCGGTATATTTTGCCACCAGGACGACGTTTCCTTGCGATGCAGTGAAGTTGCTTGACTGGTACTAAGTCAGAAGCCCGTCCTATTCTTACATAGAGTGAGCCCGGATGGATCACAATAATCCTGTTGGAAGGAAACTGTTGGAACTGTTCTGGACCGGGATCATGAGTCGGCAAACTCATTTGTAAGGAGTTATTAGGAATATATTAATAATAAATTTTCTAGAAACATCCAGGTAAATAGTAGGTAACTAATATGGTGGGTATTTTATTTTTAAAAACTCCGGCAATATTATAAACATAACCTAATATATAATGACATATGTCATAAGTTCATAACTTATATTCTATTTTATCATAAACAACACAAGTAAACCTAAAACAATAATTAAAAGATAAATTGTTATTTAAATACTTAACTTCAGTATGTGTATATATCGAAGGCAAAAATAACCCAATAACAACAAATCAAATTAGTGGTAGCAGAGAACAGTATTATTTTTGTATTGTAAACTGATGATGATGAACATAAAAAAATATCATAAGCCCACGGGATTCTACTATTTTAACTAGGATATTTGTCATCATTATTTCTTTAGTCAAATAATTAATATTCATTTATGAAAATCCGAGTGTTGATTGGGCTGTCAAAGTCAATCAATTTGTTTTCTGTCAAAATGATATTTTCGTGTGGCGATTGAAGATTATCAAAATAAAGATAGAATTATTATTGTTTTCAATTCGAATTATTAAATAAAATGGTGTCACGAAGCTTAACAGAGGTTTTTGTGTTAATGCGTAATAATGCTATACACAGTAAGCATATATTTTCAGATCAGGTGAGTTTAAAGTTATTGATTAAGTTTTATAGTTCCAATTTTACACAAATACTCCAAAATCTACTAAAGCTTTATAATTGTATGTATTATTTACTATAACGCTAATCATTCTCTTTAATACGTCCTTGTTAATGGATGTTTTCTCAATATTAAATCATATTTATTAATGTTTTATCAAAATAAAATCAAGATCTAACTTAACAATTTCAGAATAATTTAACATCATATGATTTCAAAATAAAATAATAATTCTATTTTTATTATTGACAATGTTCTATAATCTTTTACCATCTGTAAAGTTATACCATTCTCTTATAATAGTAATTTTACAATAGACAAATGACACGGAGAGAGTAAGATTGATGAGATCAAATTCTCATGAAATGGAAGCAGGCATGGAGCTTAAATCTGACTCCAATGCACCACCGCCTTGGAGCGACTCATTGGAGGAGGCACATTATATAGTTACGAGGTATGTAAAGCCATTAACATTATATCTCTTTAAAGAAGCATTAATGGAGAAATGGTTGCAACATGTATGTTTAGTGTACATGTGTGCATGTAAAGCCCCTTCCCAGATGATTTATTCAATAAATGAACACAGTTTTTTGATCTACTACATGTTAGATTAAGTATACAATTTCAGTGAAAACACGTGTTAATTATTTAGAAAGTGTACAAATGAGTGTAAAAATTTCTCAAGGAATTGATATAATTAATGTATAAATTTAGTTCTGGCGTGTCATATAATGTAATGTTTAAACATAATAGTGTGCGACTTTATAAAGAACATTTGATTAGTTACTATTATGGAGCTTTGTGTAAGCCACAATTGAACGAGCTGGTACTATAAGATGGTTTGTCTTATTATTGCTACCAAGTTAATAAGTAAATTTTTACTATAGTTAAAAAGAAAAACCTAATTTTAAATTTAAAAAGTTATGCCTGGTTACTATATTTATAAAACAATTTGTTTTACGTTTGAATTGATAATGAGGCGTTATTCGGAATACTGTTAGATTGAAACTTAAGGATTGGATATCAATAATGGATAGTAAAATAAGGTAATAAAAATTATATATATGTCAATTATACAATTCTCTTATGGTAAAAAAACAAACCATTTCTTGATTAAAATAACCAGGCTTTAAGCATTCGATGATCAAATATTAGACGGAACAGTGTTTTTGACAGGCATTCAGCCTTTTTAATAAATGGATGGATTTGATAATTTTCTGTTATCTATAATCTACTGACGCAACAAAGAGGTTTTGTAAGTTTGCTTTTTATTTTATGTTTGCCGAAATGTCATAGCTTTGTTTTAATATAATTTATTTTTTCAATATACACATATTCGGTAAACTGCTTATAAATAAATGTCCTATTATTTTAAAGTTTTTATTTTTTTACGCTTTATTTGGAACTAGCAATCCTTTATATATGTTTTGTATGGGTAACTCAGCGCTAACTAATACTAAGCTAACTAAGCACTCCGTTTTTTCTCAAAGTATAAGAAAAGAATGTCGTAAGTACATAACAATATTGTTTATAAAATATGCAATTGTGTCTCTTATGGGAGGTTCAGTAACATTATAGAAAAATTGCAAAAGCTTTTTATTTCTACAAATATCTAGAATTTTTGTTTAACATAAAAGGATAATTTAATAATACTTTTTTAATTTCTATACTATGATTACTCGGACGGGAAGCAATAAGAGTAGTGCTTTACAAGGTTGCTTGAAGTTGATGTATCTTATTATTATAAGTACTATGGGGGAAATTTCCTCCCTCCCCCTCTTTCTTATACAAATTTATATCTCTTGCATTGCAAAATAATGAACTTCCATAAGAATTATTAGAAAGTACTTTCTTCACCTACGATACATTAACTAGGATTTTAACATTAATTAGGACTTCATAATTTTATAGTTTTAGACTTACCGACGAGGCTGAATGACTTTCGTGCATTGACAAGTGTCAATTAAAAGAAAATATTTCCTTTTTTCACTTAGAATTTGTATTAGTTTTTTTTTATAGAACAGGAAGGCGGACGACCATATGGGCCACCTGATGGTAAGTGGTCACCAAACGCCCATAGACATTGGCACAGGAAGAAATGTTAACCATCGCTTACATCGCCAATGCGCCACCAACCTTGGGACCTAAGATTTTATGTCCCTTGTGCCTGTAATTACACTGGCTCACTCTTCCTTCAAATCGGAACACAACAATACCAAGTACTGCTGTTTTGCGGTAGAATATCTGATGAGTGGGTGGTACCTACCCAGACGAGCTTGCACAAAACTCTACCACCAGTAAATAGTTGTAAATTAAACGTATTAATATTAGAGAAATAATATAATTCATACCTTTTATGCGTATTTTGAGATTATTTAAATAGTTACCGTTTTATTAATATATTGAATTTAATTCGTACGCTATGACATTGAAGCTTAAAGTATAATCATTTTGACCGACTTCTCATTCCAAATTTTGTACTCAGGCTAAGGACGAAGCTGTCCGAGCTACAGTCCCGTCACGAGCGCCAGATCCGAAGGCCAGCATTGGACGACAGCAGCGAGCAACAGCAAATCGACCGACTATCGGCCGAAATTGGCCGACTTTTTACTCAAGCGCACGCGCGAATTACTACTATTAAAGCTCAGACACGACATGGTATGTTTTTTCTTTTTTTATAACATAAAATTTGATAATGAAAACTTACTGAAATATGATATAAGGGAATTATTGCGTCTAATATATATGACTGGTAAAAGAGTTTTTGCAAAAATAATATATAGCATTGTATTATAGTGTAGTGTAAGCATTGAAATTTGTATTTCGGACCTTATATATCGAGTATTCTGAATTTATGACGATAAATAAGAATAAAAGTAATGTGGTGGTTATGTCAAAGTGTATCCAAATTCTTAATATGAGTTTTATAGTGAGTTATTATTTCACGGCCTAATACGCGTTCATGTACAACACAATAAATCGTCCAAATATTTTATCCAAAAATCTTTCATTTAAATTTCTTCTCTAGAAAGATTTTATTCGTCTTAAAATTTCGGCTAAGTGTCACGTTTTCTAACAAATTAAAATATATTTCATTCAAGTAGGTTTTTACAAACACTTTTGAATTTTTTTTTTTTAATTTATTCAATATAAAAAAACTACAGATGTAAATGTTCGTGTATTGTATGGGAGTTGGATATCAAATATTACCGTTATCACTGATTACCTTTCTTCCAGGCAACAGCACCGAACAGAAACTAACGAGAAACGTAGTTCTAGCATTAGTGACAATTCTTCAGGATGTGAGCATAACTTTCCGCACATCTCAATCCAACTACCTAAAATCATTAACCTCCAGAGAAGAAAGATCGAACGCGTATTTCGATCTACCAAACTTCGAAGAACTCAACTTACAAGACGACGATCTTCTGCCGGGATTGACGAACAATCAGACAGACTTATTATTCTCATTACCGAGCACATCCGGCTCACAGAACTATGACGAGGAAAATTTAGATGGAATGTTCCAGAAGCAAGCGATGAATCAAAAACAACTGTTACTAATGCAAGAGGAGAACAGCAAGATGATCGAAGAGAGAGAAGAGGAAGTTAATAAGATTGTCAAATCCATTGTGGATTTGAACGATATCTTTAAAGATTTGGCGACCATGGTCCACGAACAGGGCACAGTTTTGGACCGAATAGATTACAACATAGAACAAACCCAGGTGCAAGTCCACGAAGGGTTCAAGCAGCTGCAGAAAGCTGAAAGGTATCAAAGAAAGAATAGGAAAATGCACTGTATTTTCATACTAGGAATAAGCGTTTTTGTGATGGTAATTCTACTGATTATAGTAAAAAGTTAGCTCTTAATGCTATTGAAATTAAGCATTTTGTCGCATAGCAAGTTTCGTTATGTATAATCTGATGCGAGAAATTGCGAAATTTTGAAAGCACAAATATCGCGAAGCATTTTTGTTAAACGTGTTATTAAATATTTAAACGATTCGATGTATTCTGTTTTATATCAATTTGCATTATTTATTCTTCATGTTTGGGGCTGGCAACACTCCATAATTCTATATTTATTGTATTAAAATTTACAATTATCTAGAATTAATTCGTGAGAATTATTCATAAAGTGATTGCAATGGTAAGAACATTATACAATTGTATATAAGGATTTTAAAAGTGATTGTAGTGTAGCTAGACAACAAAAATTATATGTAAATTTAAGATCTAGTTGAAACTGGTTCACACTAGTTCGGATTGATAGTTTTGACGCGATCTAGTTTTAGTCGTTCTATGTCATGCCCACGCTCGACTGTGGGCTCATCTTAAAGCATTTGATATAGAATAATAACTGACTGCCAGGCTACCACGACAAGCTTACCACATTATGACTAACGATAAATAAACCTTAGAATTATATATTCTATATTATAGTTTGCTAACAGTGTGGCCATTTTTTGCACTACAAACATTATATTGAAATTACAAACATTTATTTTAATATTAATACAACACTATTCCACTTAACTACTTATATCCACTTTAATTTTACTTCCAAGGTTCGATAATAACGTCATCGATATTTAAAACGCGCGTCAATTTTTTCGAGAATCTTGAATGAATACCATAGACTATTCAAGATCTCGACCAATGATATCGCGTCATTTAAACGTCAAAGTTGATTTGTCTTTGCTCCTGCTGTTATTGATATAGGCTGTACGTCGATGTCTATTCAACTTATTTATTTATTTAATATCGAACTACCAACAAAAGTTACAATATTACAACATAATAACACATAATGTAGGCTAAACAAGATTAATTTACTGTACTGTAACAGCTTGTTAATGTCCCACTGCTGGGCTAAGGCCGCCTCTCCCTTTTGTGGAGAAGGTTTGGAGCTTATTCCACCACGTTGCTCCAATGCGTCCGAACTAATGTGAATCGAGTCGCTTGGTATTATTTAAATGTATATATTTGATTTGGTTCAGAATCATTCCTATAACTAAGATGTAATGAATTTTATACTAAGAGTTTTGTTTTTTTACAAAGGCTGAAGGAATATTCCTAAGCCTTATTAGTCTGTCTGCGTTTGGCCATTGTTGTTGTGGATGCCTTAATACTTAACAGCACGTTTCTTCACTACAAGGATTCATTCGCAATGTCTTGCAAAATATCAAAATATAATCAGATTAATGATTAACGGTTACGAATACAATTATACATTACAGTATAACTTATATATATTCAGAATCAATTAACGTTAATCTGTAATCGCGATTGATGATTATACATTGTAATCGTTATTATTAATCTCATTACATTTTGACATGACAATTATTGCTATGTTATTTTATGATGTGATGTTATTTAAAAGATTTTTTTTAAATTATTTAGTGAGTAAATCTTTTTGACGTAAACACATAATCACATATGTAACTCATATAAATTATATAATTTATATGAGTTATTAGAAAATATTGTTATCATAAGAAGTTTTTTACGCAATTACAATAAAAATAGTTTTTTGGGATCGAAGTTCCTGTAATTACACTAACTCGCTAAACTCTCATATCAGAACAATGCAATATAAAATATTGACGTTCTCTCACTATTAACGTCTTATTATTTCGAATTGTTTATATATAGTTGTTATATATTTAATTAATTAAGGCAGTTTTCTAGTCTTGATTGTTTTATTTTGAATAGACATAGAATTAAATATGATCTATTTAAAAGAAACATGACCAAAATCGATTAAGTTATTCCATAGATAATAAGTAGTTAAGAAAACAGATAATATAACATTAAAAAATAATTTAATATGTATTACAATCGTTTTTTAATGTAAGAGCTATTCATGTCATGCTAATTTAAGTATTTTCAATTCATTTCTCCAACCCCCTTTCCCTGCCTGTCACGCTTAAGGGGCGATTCCATTGGGCAAGTCTTGCATGCAAGTATGACGTCACAATTTTGTACAAGTTGCTTGCATACAAGTGGAGATGTTCAATAATTGAGTAGGACACCATATGTGGAAGACTTGCTGCTGTGGTCGGTGTTGCTTGCCGACTCATTTCTGAGATAATGATATATTATCGATTGAATAAAAAAAAGTGCAACTAACATTTGTGCGTTCAATTTGCCTAAAAGAATCGCGCCTTTACTTAGTCATCTTATGTAAATGTTAAAATCCAATGACCTCTACAAATTAATAAACTTAAATGATATAGTAGAATGGCTCTCCTTATCTTTTATTCCTTTATCACTCTAGGTTGTAGCCCCTTTTCCTTTATTACTGCGTGGGTGTCACATAAATAGCTCCTGAATTGTTTGTCTATGAGTGCCAATAATTAAAGAGTTAAAAGAAAATGAAAAAATATTGGTAAGTTTGGATTTAAATGTAGATAGAACAAAAAGAATAATGGAATAAATTGGATGTACTAACAATTTCAAGCTATACAAATTCCATAATTATATTATATAGCCCTTTGTTATGCTAAAGAATAAATGATTTAAAATTTCATAAAGATTGATTTAATGTGCTTAAAAAAATTCAATTTACGGCCGTATTAGCGTTGCTTAGTGGCTGTATAGTTACGCACTGCTTTCTCTTTTTCTGACAATTAGTTTGACATTAAAAAAAAACAGCATTGTTTAACTAATCACTATTCACTAACCGCTCAACAATGTTTATAAGGCCGTTGGTGATTAAATATAAAAGTTTTCAATATAAAAATACTTTTTTTTAAAACAAGTGTTAATTTCATCTATGTATTAAAAAGAATAAAATGTAGATTGTAGTATCACCAGCACTGAGTCTGTGTGTGTGGGTATAATCAGCTAATAGTGAAGTTAGATGTAACTTTCATTCAAAATGTACACATCTCAATTGTAACAATAGTTTGTGACTAAATAAGTCACATACTAGAAATGAATATATTATATCATTTAGGTTACAGTACAGTTGTTGTGTAAAACTGGAGAATTTGTTATAAATATTATTAAATGTAAAAGGCCTGTTTCTAAACGAAAAGTGCCTGTAAATTAACGTGTGAACTGTGAATGTACTTTATACATTATTAATGTCTATATTGTTGTATGTCTATTTAATAAATTTAAATGAAACTTATGCATTACATTTATCATTCATTTCATTCAATGAAAATTTATTTAAATGTAATCTTCAATAACTATTCCATTTTCATTTACAATATTTATCAAGGCATTCTGGACAATTTTCAGAGACTATTGTGTCGGTCATCGTGTTTTGTTGTAATGACCTCGATAAATAACTTATGTGAAAATGCAATTGTTAATAATTAAAATTTCATAGTTTAGTATGTTGCGTTCTATCAAGTTAAGCAAATTATTAATTCATGAGGGGAACTTTCTAAATACATTAAAACTATATAAATAATTAGATTTACTTTTTTACTGTTAAGATAAATCTATATATAAACTGTCTTGATTACATTGTTATTTATAGTCCATTAGGTTTTTATATTGACTGTTTTTAGTAGGAAAATAAGTGCTAAATTATAATTGCATCACAAATATCAAAAGATCTAGTCGGCATTACTATTTATGAATTTTATACATTTTATAATGTTCATATTTTATAATAGTGTAGTAATAGGCAACAATATTAGATGTATCAGGTATTCAATGAGCGATTTATTAAAAAAAAAACAATTATGAAATTGAACTAAATAATTGTATTTGTCAGTGATCTCACAATATACACCCCTCACAAAATCAAGTGATAAGCAATACATCCAGAATTTAAAAGTAGTGTTTACAATAAATTAAACAAATTAAATGGAAACAATTCAACTTAACAATATCTATAGCGTTTTTCAACTTAGAATTTATAATCCGTAACAAATATGAATTGAATTTAACGTGCCCACTCCCATCCAGTCATCACATTCACAACACAAAATATAATCGAACTCAACATTCAGCCAACCAAAACCTGAACTATGAGTCTTTATGCTTATTATAAAATTCATCTAAATATTTCTTATAGGCGGGTTGGTTGTTCCATAGATATGATGCTTGCTGATTTAAGGGACTCTGTGTGTTGGGCTCGGCTAGCAAGCTTTGTATCGATAATAAAACTGTACGGACGTCATAAAGAGCCGTCCATTTGTCCTTTAATATATCCAAACATATTGATCCACATCCGTCTACATTGGGGTGAAAGCAAGGTGTTAAGAATTTTACTACAGGTGGTGCATAAGGATATGAATTTGGGAATTCCAGGGACAGTTTGTACTTGTGGCCCGCGTAAACGGTCTCCAGTGGACCGTTGATCGTCCCAATCCATTTAAAAAGATTTTCACTTTCTGGAAACGCTGATATCCCTTTGTCTGCACATCGCATCAACTCCATAAGCTCTTTCTGCAATCTGTCAGAACGGATTACAGTAAGTAATTTGCCAATATAAAGAATGATAATTATTAAATATGAAAAAATCTTACCGTTTGCTAACAGCGTGATTATCCTTTAATTTGATGGTGTCCTCATTCTGTTTGGCGGGATTCGACGAGGACGCGTAATGAGGGTTAATATTTTGAGCCATAATATTCCAAAAAATCGAAATAAGATATCACTCGTTGTCTGTTAGGAGAAGACGACTTCCTGTTAATTTTAAAAAGCTCAAATTTTATTGGATATTTCATTCGTTTGACAGCAAAGCACTAATGGCGTCAATCAACGAGCATAGACTATACACGTAACAGTGGTTTAATATTGAAATGAATGTGTCAAGTTAATTTTAATTAAAAATCAATAAATTATATTATACATATTCTTATAGACTTAGCAAATAATTGATTGATTAAATTAAATTTTTCTTTAAATATAAAATATACGACAATCTGCAGAATGAAATCTGAATTCATTCAATTTAACCATAGCACAGTTCTTTTGCATACACGACATTTTTTTATTGTTTTTGTTACGGAATAGATGTAAATTTTTATAATCGCTCAATAATCGTTAACTTAATACTTCATGTATCTTTTTATTAGTATTATATAATTATAATACTACTTTTGACCCGCATGTTAGGTTAGGGGGTGGTTGACAGAAGTTAATATAAACGATATAATAGACGATAAAAAGTAGCATATGGCCTTCCATGAGTACCTTTTACCAAAATTTATCATAATCGGTTCAGTAGTTTAGCTGTAAAGGAATTAGAATGTGAACTACTGAATTTATAATATTAATATAGGTGTAGATAATCAATAGTTCAATGGACATAATTTATATCCGCCTATTTTTAAATACCTTAATGCGTATAATTAAACTGTAACTACTATAATTAGAAAACGTAGTACGTATATAAAACGTAAAAAGAATTTAATAGCAAACTTTCACTTTCTTTTGTGCTTTAGATGTTCAATTACGCGTGAAATTGGGGTGAACGGTAGATGATGTGGTTAGAGTGTGAATAATCTATAAAAGTTTCGAACAGTTAAGATAAATCTTCAGTCATTCTTAAGCTTTAAGTGTAAACAAATAAATTAAAATTTATTAATTATCTTGGAGGAATTATGCAGACTGTAAGTACCTACTAATTATTATTTTTTAAATTTATTCGGTTCCTTTATGGATGTCATCTGATTTCGTATCTGTGTCTTTGCTTTTAGACATTGTCATTATGTCATTTCATGTCTGATGCCATGTTATTTTATTATTCGTCAATTGTTTGTAAAGATATAATACGTTTGCAATTTGTTTGTGATTATTTCAAATATTAATAGAAAATAGTTATTTTTCTATAATAATGGCTTCAACAATTTACTATGAAAATCATATATTGTCGAATATTGAGTGTACAGATGTATCGGATTTGAAGAGCATTATTTCATCACAATATGGTGTTCATTCGGAAGATTTATTCGTTGTTATTAATGGTAAAAAAGCCACAGATGCATTGAATCTGCAAAATACCAAAAATGTCGTTAGAATTTACACAAGACTCGTTGGTGGGAAAGGAGGATTCGGATCTATGTTGCGTGCTATTGGCGCGCAAATTGAGAAAACTACAAATAGGGAAGCGTGTCGAGATCTTTCTGGGAGACGTTTACGTGATATCAACGAAGAGAAAAGATTAAGAAAGTGGTTGGAGGGTCAAGACGAGCGCGAACGGGAGGCTATTGAAAGAAAACAGAAAAAGTTGGAACGGTTAATCGCTGAACCAAAGATAAATGTCAATTTGAACCCAGAGTATGAAAAAGAGCGTGAAGAGCTACCTGAACGTGTAAGTGCAGCTGTGGATGCTGGTTGGCAAGCAGCAGGGTCATCAAAAGAAGGTACAAAGCGGAAAATAGAAGATAATCAAAGTAAAAATAAAAAGAAGCCCAAATTATGGATAGATGCTGAGTTGTCAGACTGTTCATCTTTAAGCGAAGATGAAGAGGAAGAGCTCAAGTTAAATACGGCTCAAACTGTTTCAACAGACAGTGGAAATGAATCCGACCGAGCATCGGAGTGTAGTAAAGCCTAGTTATATAGCAAATTCATATTTGACTTAGGATAAACTAACTGTAATATATCATTAATGTGAAATATATAGATTAAACTAAATTTTGTATGAAAATATGAATAACCGAGTTATTATAGCTTACATTACCTCTATATAGCCTGAATATAATAAATAGCTTTTTTGATAAGTAAAACAACCAAAAAATTTCGTTTATTTAAATAAAAATTGTTTTATTATTAAATATCGCGTAAGCCATTAGACATAAAATTCAAAAATAAAGTAATGGATAAGTTAAATAACATGCTTATCTATTCTTGGAAAAAAATATTATTACATAAAAAAAATTAACAATTAAACTGCACATCTATATGATGTAATTTAACAAAAAGAACTTGTTTGATACAAATTAAAAACAAACATTCATTGTAATGAAAAATTAAACAAAAAGAAATGTTCATTCATATTACATTAATCGTGTATCTATGCCAGTTGAGAGCAAAATATTTTTCCAACATTCAAAAACTACTGTTATTTATTTTAATGATTTCTTAATATCTTCGTAAGTTTGTAACTAAGATTTTCGTATCTGTGCGATTAAAATTATTTCTGTTTATATAAACTATCTTAATATTTGAAAATAATATTATTTTGAAGATGTTTAATTTTTTCACATTTCATTAAAAATAATATAATGTTCTAGAGGGAATTTTTCTAATAGTATCTTAGTAGTAAGTGTCTTTATAGACATTTTGACATTTAAACCGAACCAAATGTTTGGTTCATTGTGATCTACCTAAAACTAAGTTGCAACAGGTTCTAAACGACAAAAACTGCCACTTAATCATAGTTTGTAAGGAGTTATAATGTAAGATAATGAAATAAATTCAGCTTTATTAAAAATACACTTGTTTTATTCATTTAGTTGTCATTAAACTTTTTTAACAACACAATTTATGACTAATTAAGAAGAATTTATTTTTATTTTTTTTAATTATTACAGAGAGTGGTTTGGTGTACCCTGTTTCTTCTATCTCTCTTGGCAATGGTCGCGACCAGACCTCAAGAATCAGAGTATGATGATGGAGACGAAATAGCTGATGACAGAAAAGGTAAAGTTATAATAGTCTTATAATTATTTTAATATTTTTCGTTTTAAGATAAATGACTAATATTAACATAACAACAGATTATAAAACAAAGTGCTATAAAATCGAGTTAATATTACGAACGTTGATTAATATCTTTATACATAGATAATGTTCTACATTAATATTTACATTATAAACAGTTATAATACAATATCGACATTATTTTCAGATGAGGTAGGCCGCGTTCAAATCAAGGTTTACCGAGGACCAACAAAGCACGATGGATATGCTCCATGGGGCTTTTGGGTGAAACAGCCATCTGACGAGGAATAGAGAAAATGCTATCTTTTTCTGGAAGGCGCTATCGCGCTACTTTTACAACTTGATGTTTTTAAATTAAAGAATAGTTCGACGCGCTATTTACTGTTAATATTGCTTGTAATACATATTTTTAGAGGTTCTATAGTATGGATACAGATAATTTACTTTAGATAAGACTTAGTTTTAAACAATCTCACTATAATAAATAAATACTAAAAGCTATGCTATTTGAAGTATGTATGTAATTTTTAAAATAATTTCTTATAATTAATTAAGGGGCTAAGGGTTATATTAGGTATTGCTGATGAAAGGGTGTACAACCAAAGATTATATTATAATAAAATATTGTTATATTTAGTATAATTTGTATTCAAATAAAGTTTATTTTTCTTATGTGCATTAATTAATTTTAATTTAAATAATTAATTCAAACATCTAAATCACAATTTGTTGTTAATCTGTGTAATTTATAAAAAATATCTTTCCCGTCAATTATTTAATTCATTTTATTTATTCGTTTTAAGTTGCAAATATAGATTATATTAAGCTATAAAAAATATTACCATTGACATATCATTAATGCACCTCTCCTTTATAACAAAAGCTGTTATTTTTTGATTAATGACATCCCGTACAAATTGAGGAGTCTATAAAATTATCATGTGAATGACATTAAAACTGACAATTTAAAAATAATGGTTTCACGAAATGATTGATTATTTAAAAGTGGATTTTAATTTAATTAATATTATTTTAGCGTTTAATTAATGTGCAGTGGTTGGACAGTATCTTTTAATTACATATAATATATTAGAAAAGTATTTGTGTAAAAGGTAAACAAACTGTTTTTAAATAACTTTTTCGCGCTAATTTTTCTCTCTGTGAATTATTGAAAAACTATTTTGGTTCAGTTAGACTAGTATATCAATGAGTTTCCGATGTCCTCTCGCCGCCGTACGCAAAGTAACGGCGGCGGGACGGATCCACATCGGATGGGGTTCCGCAAGAGTCGAGGCACTGGAGAGCAGACCTTTACGCTGCTATCGGTGCCTCGAGAAGGGTCACGTAGGGCTGAGGTGCTCAAGCACCGTCGACCGAAGTGATAGGTGCTTCACTTGTGGAGAGATTGGCCACAGGGCGAAGGATTGCACCTCTCGGTCGATGAAGTGCCCTTTGTGCGCGGATATGGGTCGTCCATCGGCTCACCGTCTTGGCACCAAAGGGTGTTGCCCAACGAAAGAAAGAAGGAAGAACGAAGCTTCTCCTGTCTTAACCCAGACGACCGCCGAGGCTCTCGCCTCAGCACCGGGGCCTAGCCTGCAGGAGGCAATGGACGTTCCCAATTCGCGGGTGTAGGGGTGATTCAGGCGAACCTTAACCACTGCCGCAACGCTCAGCAATTGCTGATGCAGACCGTTGCGGAGCGGTCCACAGGTCTTGCGATCGTGGCGGAGCCCTATAATGTCCCCATCCACCCTCGCTGGTTTGGGGACGTCACTGGAACCGTCGCCGTGTATTGGGCGGGCGGTGAAGGGGTCCCACCTTGTTCCCTGCTTGAAAGGGGGCAGGGATTTGTAGCTGTTCGGTGGGGCCCTTTGGCCATCGTAGGGTGCTACGTCTCTCCCAATAGGTCCCTCGCCGACTACGAGGTGTACCTAGATGGGCTAGCAAGCTGCATATACAGATGCTTACCCCGTCCCTTGATCGTCTTAGGGGATTTCAACGCTCACTCCAGGGCTTGGGGTAACCCCAGAGACGATCCAAAAGGAGAGGCATTACTTGAGTGGGCGGCTGTTCTGGACCTCCGGTTACTGAACCGAGGTTCGGAGAGCACATGCGTGCGATGGCAGGGTGAGTCGGTCATCGATCTCACATGGGCGACGCCCGCTGCCATTCGCATGGTGTCA
Organism: Nymphalis urticae; assembly: GCA_905147175.2. Lineage (NCBI taxonomy): Eukaryota > Metazoa > Arthropoda > Insecta > Lepidoptera > Nymphalidae > Nymphalis > Nymphalis urticae. The sequence continues at coordinate 9,191,427 of LR990007.1, forward strand.
GGATGGCGCGTCGCAGAAGAGGTGGTCACACTATCCGACCATCGCTACATCGTATTCGATGTAGCTCTCCGCCGTCCTAAACACCCCACTCATCATCGTGGAGGCAACCTGCTGCGTCGATGGTCCCTTAAGCAGCTTAACCGAGACTTTCTCGAAGCCGCTGCCATCGTTGCGGCCTGGTCAGAAAACGCCGAAGAGGTTTTGTCCGATCCAGAGGTGGAGTCAGTTCGTTTCCGGGATACGATGACGTCAGTCTGCGACGTCTCTATGCCCCGAGCGGGCCGCCCTGAGCGTCGGGCAGTGTACTGGTGGTCAGCACAGATCGCTCAACTGCGCGAGTCCTGTCTGCGCGCGCGCCGTGAGTACACCCGTACCCGGAGAAGAAGGCGAGCAACTCTAGACCAGAAAGCTGAAGCATACGAGGCGTTCCGGATAGCCAAGTTGGTGCTCCGAGTCGAGATCTCGAACGCCAACGCTCGTTACTGGAACGAGCTCCTGGAGGGACTCGACAGAGATCCGTTCGGGCGTCCATACCGTATGGTGTTGGGCAAATTGCGCCCGTGGATGCCCCCTCTGACGGAGACCATAGATCCGGATTTACTGAGGAGGGTGATGGAAGTCCTTTTCCCGGTAATCCGGTCAAGTCCCAGGGTCCCCCTACCAATACCGGTCTGGTCCAGCGGGCTGGGGGTGACCGAACAGGAGCTGAGCCTTGCAGTCGATCGCATGCGGGCTCGTAACACCGCGCCTGGTCCCGACGGGATTCCGGGGCGGGTGCTGGTGTTAGCCTCGGCTTCGTTGGGGAATAGGCTGAGGCGGCTTTTCGACAGCTGCCTCCGTACTGGCACATTCCCCAAAGTCTGGAAGGAGGCGAATTTGGTTCTCTTGAAGAAGGATGGCAGGGCTGCAGAATCTCCCTCTGCATATCGTCCCATATGTCTGCTGGACGAGGCTGGCAAGCTCTTTGAGCGGATTGTCGCTTCTCGTCTGTGTAGGCATCTGTCGTGTGTCGGCCCCGACCTGGCTGAGTGCCAGTTCGGCTTCCGACAGGGTCGCTCGACTGTTGACGCGATCTTGCACGTCCGTTCTCTGTCGGAGCAGGCGGTGGCCCGGGGTGGCGTGGCGTTGGCGATAAGTCTCGATATCGTCAACGCATTCAACACGTTGCCCTGGGACACAATCAGGGAGGCACTTTTACACCATCGTGTGCCTTCCTACCTGCAGGCGATCGTCAGTGACTATTTGCGCGACAGATACGTTTCGTATATGGAGCAAGACGGTATGAGGACCCGGAGAGAGGTTTGCTGTGGGGTTCCACAGGGGTCAGTTTTGGGGCCACTGTTGTGGAATCTCGCTTACGACGCAGTCCTCCGTGTCCCTCTCCCTGAAGGTGTCAACATCGTTTGCTATGCAGACGACACGTTGGTGCTGGCGTCGGGAGAGAATTTTGAGAGAACCAAAGAGCTCGCCGAGCTCGGGGTGAATATCGTCGTCGATAAGATCTGCGAGTTGGGCCTTCGGATAGCATCCCATAAGACGGAGGCGCTATGGTTCCATAAACTGCCAAGGAGCAGGGAACCGCCCGACTCGCACATCCGCGTTGGTGACTCAAACGTCCAAGTGGCCAGGTATATGAAATACCTGGGCCTCACCCTGGACGGTCGCTGGGGCTTCGAAGAGCACTTCGAGCGCCTAGCCCCTCGAATCGAGAAGGTAGCGGGTGCCATGCACAGACTGCTGCCTAATCTCGGGGGACCGAGGGAGGAAGTTCGCCGTCTTTATGCCGGTGTCGTGCGATCGATGGCACTCTACGGGGCACCCGTTTGGTCTCACAGGCTATCGGGCGTCCGCCGCTGCAGGACTAAGATCCAAAGTTCGCAGCGGAGAGTGGCCATCCGCATAGTGCGGGGATATCGCACGATATCCTACGAGGCGGCAACCATCCTAGCGCGCTTTCCACCCTTGGATATTCTGGCGGATATGGATGCAAGGGTCTATCACAAGACCCGCATCCTCCGTCAGAACAGTGGAACCGCGCCCCCTCGGAGTACGCTCGAGGCGTTGAAGCGGCGGGAACACTGGAGGGCTCTTGCGACGTGGCGCGACCGTCTTTGCGAAGAACGGTTCGCGCGCAAACGTGTCGTTGGAGCGATCCTGCCAGCCTTCGAAGCCTGGATGAGACGAAAGCGACGAGTCACCTTCCGACTTACGCAGGTAATGACCGGTCACGGTTGTTTTGGAGAATACCTGTATAAGATCGGACGCGAATCGTCGGCGATGTGCCACCACTGCGGTGCGGCCTGGGACACCGCTCAGCATACGCTGGAGGTATGCCCCGCGTGGAATGCGGAGAGGGAGATTCTGGTCCGCGAAATCGGACAAGACCTCTCCCTGCGAGCAGTCGTGTCGGCGATGCTCCGCAGGGAATCGGCGTGGAGGGCCGTAGCCTCCTTCTGTGAGACCGTCATGGTCCAGAAGGAGACGGCGGAGCGGGAACGGGAAAGGGCCGATCCTGCTCAGCGGAGACGACGTCGGCGTCGTCTCGGCCCTCCCACAGCCCCGACGCCCGGGGCTTAAAAGATAGGGCGTGACCCTGGGGCCGAGGATGCGTGAGGTGGGGGCCTCGCGTGTCTTATTTCAGACGGCCCTGAGGAGGACGGCAGCCGGGGTGGCCTCGCGCTGCCGTACGCACTAGCGAGGAGTGCGGGGGGGGCGAGATAACCTTCGCCCCCTGAGGAGAGCTCCGCCGAGCATCGGGCGGTGCACAGTACGGGAGAGGCCGCGGATGCGTTATATCAACACGATCCCGTAGCCTCTCCGATCCGTGCCGAGGACGGCCATCGCAGTGGTTTTAGTGGGTAAGAATCCCACATAACCGAGTTCCCCCCAATGAGAGCTGGGTACCTTTCTGAAGGTTTCCACTGCGTTAAAAAAAAAAAAAAAAAAAAAAATGTATATCAATGAGTTATTATAATTAGGAATGAATATACCACTTATAATATATAACGGCTAAGTTCGCGGCATCGCTTTAGTGAAATTCACTTTGTGACGAAAATCTTTCAAAATCTGCCATTTTAACGTACATAATGCCTGTTTTAATTACACATAAAATATTTAGATTATTAGGTAATAATGTCCTAAAATAAAAAAAAAATGTTGTTTTGGTAACTTGCAATTAGCCTTACAAAGGTACAGTTTTTCTTTTATATCGTAATTTTAAAACACCTTTGCTTCAGCCATAGCGTAAATATTTAATCGTTTTTTTCCGCTTAATATGGAATTTACACATTTCAATACCGCACGGTATCACGGTATACGTGAATAGTTGATTGTATTCGTTATGTGCGTCTCTTTGTCTTTCTCTTGTCCGTTATGGTGTACAACAAAACATGTAGATATTGAAAGCGTATTTTTAAATGACGTAAAAATTAACTGTTAAACGATTTCTGTTCCCAAGGCTTATCTTTAATTTAGAATTAATTATCGAGACCGTGTTCTCATCCAGGTACTGATGATCGAAGGTGACGGCACCCGACAGGAATCCAGCAATGGATTGCGTTTGAGTGTTGATTGATTGATATATCGGGTCGTGTATTAAAAACAGGCGACCGATTTGACTATCCTATAGTACATCGCTCATTGATGACGACAAGCGAGAATTTTTCTAGGATAATTTCTGTGTAACATATCTATCTTAGAGGGAAACGGAAACGCAATGATATCGTGTTTGCACAGATCACCTTTCGTCACTTATCGATTTCGGGCGTAGACAGATAAGCTCCAAAAAGATAATAGATAAAAAAAACATATCGACAGCTTTACTTTATTACATCGATAGTTATAGCAGAACAGTTAAACTGTGAATACTACTATGTTTTATTCCTATGATATAGTGTTATAGGAACATAACGTAGTAAATATATCCTTTATGTTCGATTCTTGTACATATAGTCAATCACGTATTGTTATATAGTTATTTGCTGCTGTGCTACTTCATTTAAATATTTAACAGGTACGTATGAACTTGGTTTTAGATATCTTTGTATGTTATTTTATCCGCGATATGATTTAACACTGGCATGCACTGGCCGAATGAAGAAAAAACGGTGCTTCTGTTCGAAAAAAGAACGAAACTAATAAATACTCTAACCAGCACTAATATTCATAGAAAATTACTTATCTGTTAGGGTCGCATGACTCATAACTTTGCGATACGTGAATCCGCGATCGGTAAAAATTAAAAATGTACTCTTTTTATAAACGAACTTTGTTTTTTAAAAGTTATTTTTAATATGTGGTTAACTGCGTACATCCTTTTTAATTTTCGTTCAAAAATTTTATAATAAATAATAAATACGTCAATTAAATTGATTTGATATGATATTTCAAAACGAAATTAAACCTAAAAACCTATATTTTCAGACCAATTTCAATAAACTTTGTTCACACTTTGCAGACGACTCAACAGAACTATAATATTACCTATTATTTATATAAAAACCTTGATTATGTCCTAATATTTGATATTAGTACCAAAACTTTAACAAATGGAACAATGGAATGATGGAAGGATGGTTTTTACATGTACGCGTACTCGTAAGACTCAGTACGTTATTTAGCCATACCAAGTACTGCTCATCCCTGCTATCCTAATAAAAGTATTAATAGGCTTTTAAACTTCGATTAGGAACGTAACGTTGGCCCTAAACGTTCGAATTTCAAATCCGCTCCGTTTTAAAATATGTAGCCATTGGCGCAAAATAAAATACAGATAAAATATGTAAATACAGAATAATAAGACGGCGTAACAGACACGGGAGACAGTTTCAGGTGTTAGGTATGAAAAACCTATGTCTTTCCATGGGGTTCATACCAAATTTCATTAAAATCAGACAGACAGAGTTAATTTCGCATTTATAATATAATAAATATAAAACCTCGCTTGTATTTATTAAAGGTAGTTTTTGGGTTATATTACTTTTCACTGCGATCATATGAAATGATAGTACTGTATTGGTAAATGGCCACCAACGTCCATAAACATTGGCCCTGTAAGAAATATTACCCATTTCTTACATTGTTAAGTCAATGCGCCACAAACCTAGGGAACTAAGATGTTATGTCCCTTATGCTTGTACTGGCTCACTCACTCTTGAAACCGTAATACGTCAATATTGAGTATTGCTGTTTGGTGAATGTATATTTGATGTATGGGTGGTACCTACCAAGACGGGCTCGCACAAATCCCTACCGCCTAGAAACTATTATTAAACAATTACAATGATTGACTACATATATATACTATATACTAATATTATAGTATGGGAAAGTATGTGTATGTTATGTATGTACTCACATTGTGTGTGAACGAGTGCGAGTGAGACACAAAAAGTGCATGATTTTATTTATTATTAACACTTCTAACAAGTCGTTTGTAATCGAGTCAAATGGCTAATAAGGCGTTGATAAAGATTAAGCATAGAATACACGTGCTTACTAACAGCACGCCAATTACGCCCAGATGCTTTTTAATAAAATGTATGCTACTAAGATAATTCGAACTTGTATGTGTACAAAAGAGCATGCTCTTTGTTGTATTGAATGAGTTATAATAAATGTATTAAATTGCTTAAAAAAATAGAGTTATCTGATTTATTGAAATTACAATTTCCATCCAGCTTAGCGGACGAATTTAAGTTTATTAAAGGTACCAGGCTTCTTCGGTTTCTTCATAATGTTTTACTTTAATTGAAAGAATATAAATAAGCGGTGCTTTGGTGGTATCTTATATATTAGGTGGTATTTATCCGAATCTGCGATCTTCATTTTAATGCCACATGGTTGATCTACCCTAGAAGTTGCTCTTCTTATAACGTACTACCTGGTAGTAATTAAGCATGCTCGTAGTATGCACTAGCATGCTCCAGACCTTATGGCGATTTGTAAACAGTGTATAACTGTAACAGGTGTTATAATTTTCACTCGGGGTTTTACGATTTCTTTGTACTAGTGTTGTGTTTTATTCGGGCAAGTTATGTAATATAAGTATTCAATATATACAGTATTTTTAACACAGGAATAAACATTCCCTAGAAATGTGAATCGTAAAACAAAAAACAATTGTCTGAGTGTCTGTTATGTTATATGTGGTGTTTCCACAACAGGATCTTCGAATAAGTCCGTAATATGGTTTCGGTAATGTAGTATAGTAAAAGTCTATAATTGTCCCACCGCTGGACTAAGGTCTGAAGTATTCTTTAGGCTTTTAATCGTGTAGAACGCGAAATGCTTTTAAATAATGAAACGGTAAAGGACATACTTATATCACATAATTGATGATTGAATGAGGAAACATTTGGTTTATTTAAAAATTAGATAAGTAACTGACATTAATACGAATCGATTAGTATGTATATTTTGTTTGTTTCAAGGTAATATATATGATTTCAGAAAAATGGGTGACAAAAGCGTAATATGTCTACAATATTTGAGTAAGTATTTTTTTATGATATAAAGTTTTATACTCAATTAAGGTGCCATTATATTATAATTTCATCTAAGAACCAAAACGATCAAGATATGAAAAGTACCAGTATTGGTATCCTTCATTTTTTTCCTATTAAAGAGAGCATTTAAAATTTATTTCATCAAGCGATTCCATTCCTTTTCATTCCAACAGGTCCACACGATGTTTATTAATAACACATATTTAGCAGCCCCACATACATACAAACATATTTAGTAATCAGCGGTGTTTTCCCATACATATAAGCCCACAGCCTTCGGTTAAGTTCCACGAGTGTGGGTGGAAGGCTAGAGGACAATGCAGATTTAAATGAGAGAGACACACAGTGGTTAAAAAATACAAGTTAAAAAACGATTCGTTTTGCTTACCGATAGTAGAATTATCTACGAGGCTGGTGATGAATTTTTTTCGGTTTGGATTGGTTGTGGTGATTGGTGATAGTTGGATTTGTTTTTTCAACTCGCACTAAATCAGCCACTCTAGTAGTGTGTTATTTTTGTCCCCTAGTTCCACGTAAGAGAGGTATAATGATTCGGTTGGCGTTTATAACGATGACCTTATCGTCTCTGTTGTGCGCGTGGTGGCTGTCCGGCATCACAGGCAGGGCGCTTCTGCCACCACTACCGGTGCAGCAGCTGGACCATTTAAGAGTGAACAGGAATTTGAAGAGCTACCTCGATAATATGTAAGATATGTTTAGATTATTCTTTAAAAATGTGAACTTAATACTACAGGGGTAGTGCCATCACAATTTAACACTAAGAAAGTATTTTTGAAAATTTAACTGTTAAGGTGTTGAAGGGAATAAAAATTTCTATGCAAGCCATTCATTTTTGATGCGAGCGAAGCCGCCGTAAAGCGCCGGTATAATATGTTATTGTAATGTATCGCTTATCTCGTATCATTCTCCTTGCAGTGACGTTCTCATTCAACCGTCGTCCACTGTGTGCTCACAGAAAAAGGACATACCAGTGTTAGTGTTAGTGACGTCATCGCCGTCTCGCTTTGAGCAACGAGAGGCGATCAGAAGCACGTGGGCGAAGCATCTACCGACGTACTTCATAATGGGTCTGAATGGACCCTCTGTGGAAGATTTAATGGTAAGTGTTTTATTTAATTAACGTGCCCTTTTCACGTAATTGGTGATAGAGCTTGCGGCAAGACAGTTTGCACAACACAAGGCACCACACACTCGTCACTTATTCGATCGCCAAACAGCAATTCTTGCTTGCTGTCTTGAACTTAGTATGTTCAAGTATGAAGGTGGTGGTCACTTACCATCAAGTGGCCTATTTGCCAGTCTGCCTACCTATTGTACATCAGCAGTGCACGATCTTTGCTTTTACGATAAGGACGCCTATTGCACATCTTAAAATAAATGTAACAATATAAAATTTGTATCGTTGTATATACGTCGCTCTCTTTTGCTCCACTTTCAGAGTGTCGAAATATATACCTCTCTTTCTCTTTACCTCAATATCTTTCTTCTTTCTCACGTAACAAAATGTGCCTAGACGTGAAGCATCGTTTATCGAATAACCGCCTAAAAAGTTTCATATCAAACAAATGTATAAATAAATTAATTATAAATAAGTTGATTAGTACACATTTAGTACTAATGAAGGTATATAAGTTATATTTTATTCATTTTGGAAACAAACGGTATAATTATATAAAATAAAATAAGAAATATTAATAATACTTAGCCAACAAAGTTACCAATATTAAACTAAAACATATTATATTAAAGACTAATACAAAAACCAAGAAGACGGTAGTATAAGTTACTCAGGATGTGTCGAGATTCATTTTTCTACTCACTGTCTCTACTAGGTAATTTTTTTCGCTCAGGTAGATAATTACGTAGAAGCAAAGAAGTATAGTGATGTTATAATATACAATTTTCAAGATCACTACCAGAACTTGACTCTGAAGACAGCGCTCATGCTGAAGTGGACCCTGGAGCACTGCCCCACGGAGCTCATGCTCTTCAAGACCGATGACGATGTGTTGGTGAATCCTTGGATGATGAAACGGGTTCTAGATGAGACTTCGGGGAAAGATCTTGTAGGTAGTTATCGTTTTTATATATTTACTGCCTATATCTACCGGCTATGTATATAAGGCCGAAGTCCTGGGTTCAAACGCAGTGAAGGGGAATTTGCATATATCGAATGAAAATCCACCAACACCCTTTGAAGCAACGTCACGGTTTAAGCTCTAAAGCTTCTCTTAATAAGAGGCCTTAACCCAGCAGTGGGTCATAAAAAATATGTCGTATATTATATTGTAAATAAGATGTCATGTACCTTGTGTGTTTGCTTATTTTGTATCCATAATTCATTTTGTTTTGAGCTGTCAATGAATATATAATGAGGGTTTCTGCCATATGTTTAAGCTCACCATAGGTTTGTGCAAACCCGTCTGGGTAATTACCACCCACTTATCTTATTCTTCCGCAAAACAGCAGTACTTAGTATTGTTGTGTTCTGGTTTGAAGGGTGAGTGAGTGTAATTACAGGCATAAGGAAAATAACATTTTAGTTTCAAAGGTTGGTGGCGCACTGGTGATGTAAGCGAAGGTTAACATTTCTTACAATGCCAATGTCTATGGGCGTTGGTGACCACTTACTATCAGGTGGCCATTATGCTCGTCCGCCTACCAATTATAAAAAAAAGTGTATTTATTACTGGAGCAGCATGGTGGAATTATTCCCATACCTTAAGACATAATCACTTCTCTTTGAGATAGGAATGTTTACAGAACTTTATATTTATAATAGAATGCCTCGATTTGTTATGGTGTTTTTTTTTCTATTAGGATACAGGAAAATGAACAACTACCTTCATCGCGACGAGTACAGTAAGTGGTACTCGCCCCGGTGGCTGTACCGACAAGATTTCATTTCCGAGTATCTCTCCGGGACAGGATATCTTATAAATGGTGAGTGATAAGTCGTTTTGTTTTTTATATACTGATAATATTTTTATAGAGGAAATAAATAAGGTATTATCAAAGAGGTAAGTCCAAATATATTCTCTTTTCATTACTCTCTCAATGTGATGGGTCACATGAAGAGATATCAGGCGGATGGCGAGAGTTTTAAGTTCTTACTCTTTTATATTTTGTATTGTGTTGGCTTTCAAGTTTGCTTCATACCAAATTTCATGAAAATCAGTTTAGCCGTGATAGTGGATGTAACAGATAGACTGTTTGTAATTATTCGTATTTAAAATGTTTCTAGGTGGTAGACAAAAGACAACATCTTAGTTACCAAAGTTGGTGGCGCGTTGGCGATGTATGATATAAGGATATGTGGTTAATACGTCGCCAATGTCTAAGGGCGGTTGTAAACACTTACCATCAGGTGACCCACTTGCCGGTCCGCCTGTAATATAAAATTCTCTTCGTACGCCTCGGCTAACATGTCAGCTGTAATTGAAATTTTTATATGAATGGCTGCATATATTTAAATGCGGCACTCAGTCGGCAGTTCCAAAGTAAACGTGTTTCGCTTCAGGTAAACATATAAGGAAGATACTGGAGGCGGCATTCGAGGTGCCGATGATCAACTTAGAGGACGTGTACTTCACGTATCTCGTGGCGAAGCAGCAGCTGGGGCTCGAGCTGAGCCACGAGCGGCGGCTGAGCCCGTACCGGCCGCTGGCGGGGCGCTGCCCGTACCGCGCGCTGGCGGCCGCGCACAGCCTCGCGCCGCGCGAGCTGCGCGCCGCCTGGCCGAGCGTCGCGGCCGCGCACAGCTATTGTGATTACTTTGTTGATACAGTCGGGAGTGAGTGGTTTTTGTATTGAATACTCGTTCAGGGGTAAAGGACTAGTATAATTTGCACGTGCCCCCCCCACACGCGCGGTCGAATTCATTCAAATCCAACAATTCCAGTTCAACTTACTTTTAAAGATTTAATCAATCAATCAACAGCCAATCATTGTCCACTGCTGAACATAGGCCTCTCCCAAGGTGCGCCAAAGCTCCCTGTCCTCCGCCTTTCGCATCCAGTCAGTGCCCGCCACCTTCTTAAGGTCATGAGTCTTAAAGATTTAAATTGTTATATTTTCGAAGTAATGTCGTCTGATACGTCAAGGCAGACTGCCTGATTTGTATGAACTAACCTGACCTTGGGAACTAAGAACTAAGATGTTATGTCCCTTGTAACTGTAGTACCATACCGGAACATAAGAATATTACATATCGCTGTTTGCTGGTAGAGTATCTGATGAGTGAGTGGTACTTACCCAGACGGGCTTGCACAAAGCTCTATCACCAAGTATCAAGATTTATGTAAGAAAAACTCGTTACTCACCGTAGAAAACGGTCGAGAAATGTCAGAAAGTTATATGCAACATTTCAAGAATACCGTTACCGTAACAGTCTGTGAATGTCCCACTGCTGGGCTAAAGGCCTCCTCTCCCGTTTTTTTTTGAGGAGAAGGTTTGGAGATTATTTCACTACGCTGCTCCAGTTTGTCGCGTTTGCTGCCAGGTTGGTGGAATACACGTGTGGCAGAATTTCAGTGAAATTAGATACATGCAGGTTTCCTCACGATGTTTTCTTTCACCGTAAAGCACGAGATGAATTATAATCACAAATTAAGCACATGAAAATTCAGTGGTGCTTGCCCGGGTTTGAACCCACGATCACGATATATACGTCATACGTAATAGTATATCACCATAAGTCGGTTGTCAACATTCAACAGTATATATGTTACTAAGTTTTTATTATATATCTTATTTATATAATTGACGATTGTAAATATGACCTAAGTTTTAATTTATGTTGTATTTTAAGTTTGTCATATAAGACTCAATGGAAGCGATATTTGATCTCAATTATTTGATTACGTCATGTTATTATGTAAATATTAGAAGTAAATAATTATTTTTGACTTATGTTTAGTTTGTTGAAATTTAATATCCTTACTTATAAAGGTTAAAGAAGTGTTTAGTGAAACAATGCTGTCTTTTTCTTTCGAATGTCAAATCAATAATGATAGAAAGAGATAAATAATTAAACAACGGTTATGTAACGTTTATAAGTAAGGCTGATAATATATAAATAAATTTTAGTTCAAACGTTTTGTTTTATTTAATCTGTAGTACAATCTTCCCTGTGACGTCACGATTGGGTAGGGTAGGTGAATTGTAATTCTTTTTTTTGTAAATATGTATGATCACGAGAAACTCCGTAACTACTCGTATGTACGAGATTAACTTTTAATGTTGTATATGATCTAGTTCCGTTCGCGGCGTAGAAGCTCACTGCAAAACGATAAAAATAATAATTTTAGACACTATAGTTGTAATTTGACACTTATTTTCAATGAAAAAAAACGCCTTCAACCCCGTATTGTTATGATATTGTTTGATGTGAAAACGAATTTACACGAATTTCATATTATTAGTGTAAAATGACTTACACTTAAAACCTGTGATTTATTTTTCATTCCATCAATCACTAATGCATTCATTTATTTAAAGAAAAAACAGATAATGGAAATAGTTCAATATGTGATATTTATTCATTTATTTTTAAGCTATGTACAATCACTTATGAAAGATTAAAAAAAAAGAACCAATCAGATTACAAATTTATAGATTTTTTCTTTCATTTATTCATTTATATTGCTGGATATCTGAATATTATCGCCGGTTCTTCTCAAGTTCGTTATCTGTGTTTAAAGATAACATTATTTCCTTGAACGATACGAAAACTTCTGCAAGAGTATTTGGTACAAGTTAAAACTGACAGGACCTTTGAACAGAGGTGGAATTAAACTTAGAAATTAAACTTTTTGAGGCGTGTATACATCTTCAATACTCGCTTCATTAACTTAATAACCATAATAACCTTTGAGTAATAGTGTTAGAACTTTTATTAAAATTGTAACAGAAGGATTTATTGCTCGAAAGGATCGGATTTGTGATTCAAAGGGATTGCTGTCATATAATACCTTTGGTTTTTATTTTTATATACTTACTGACCTTAATGATAAATCTTATGTAAATATATATAATTATTTGAATATTTCTTAACTTTGTCTATATATACTAATAGTTTAAAGTAAATATTTAAAGCTTCTGGTGATGTTAAACATGTCGATTCAAAATTATTATTAGCGCATAGTGGGGAAATATTAAACGACATCTTATTAAGCGGGTTGGTTGAAAAATAGATATAAAAAACAGCACTATCATTAGCTATTATATATTACTGGCATGTTATGACGTCATAATTTGTTCACTGCTTTCCGATTTAAATGATGAGTAAGTGTTTATAAATATCCCAATGGATATAAAATAACCACTGGCAACATATCAGTGCTTATGGCATCTTATTTGCTGATGGGGCTTATGTACGAAACTTCACATATTTAACCGCTAACAACTACACTTAATATGGTTATGTACCAGTTTGAAGAGTGATTAAGCATAACAGGCACCAGGACCATAACTTAGTTTTCAACTTTAGTGTAGCATGGCCGTAAGGGATAGTTAATATTTCTTAGTGCCAATGTCCTTGGATGATAGTGACTAAATACTGTCTGCTTATAAAGGTGGCGAAGTCAGTTTACCTATTTTTTTTAACTCTGTATAAACGCTAAACGCGTTTTCCCCACGGGAACAGTGTGAGGGGGGTATGTGGGGCTCGCCGGTGTCTAAGGCGCCGAGTGCGTCCCGAACATCGGAATACCCACTAAAAAACCAGCGGTACCCTTTCCGTCTTAACGAGGAGCGCCACGGGATCGCTTTCGCAAGCTACCGTGGAAGTCAGTTTACTTGCCTTTGCCTTGTAAACAAAACAAACATTGATAATATGATCGCCTTTAATTGATAATAAAAATTGTTCTTACAATCAAGAAAGTACATAACTACATTCACTCGCAGGCCGGACTTACGAGATCCAAGGCCGTCGGCACTGATATTTGAGGCCCCCTTCAGAGTCAAATTATATTAATTTTGTCTATGTGGGGTCCTTCGACAGGCGGGGGCCCTAGGCTGGTGCCTTGTAATCCTAGGAATAAATCCGGTGTAGTTTATTCTTCACTTTTATTTCGTTGATTATGTAAACCGCATTATTAATAGAAAAAAAACTACGTCATATAACGCCGACACAGACGGACGGAGCAGGTGTTGCGATAAGTTTTATTGTTCTGTCGTCTTGTTGGAAAATCTCATTTTGATAAGACTCATTCATTAAGCACAGGGGCGTATTGGAAACGTTAATCCAACGTGTGTATTTTAAATAAGTTTTAAATTGAAGTTGTGAATTACAGTGGATCGAAACTGTGGATTATAACCATCGATGATTTCGGTTCGTATTCGGTAAACACTACTTTATACATATATATTTATTTGTTAAGTTACTAAATATATATTTAATAGGCAGACTTGCAAATGGGTTCCCTAATGGTAAGTGTTCATCATCGCACAAACATTGACACTGTAGAAAATATTAACCATTCCCTACATCGCCAATGCGCCACAAACCTTGGGAACTCAGCTTATCGCTTGTGCCTTTAGCTACACTGACTTACTCTACAAACCGGAACACAAGAATAAATGGCAGTTTGACGATAGAAATGATCAGTTGGTGGTACATACAAAGACGGGTTTGATCAAAGCCCTACCACCTACCACCAAGTAACAAAAAAAAATAATTAAATTAGCTAAGATCCTTATATTATTTAGTATATTTTATAAAAATGAAACAAAAAATGATTACAGTTTTGTTTTCTCTTATCGAAGAGCGAGACAGCTAGTGTTAAAATAACATCAACTCCAATGCATATCTGTTATGAAATTCATGAACAATAGCAGTCGAGCAGAAAATCATATAAAAGTCATTCTTACAAGCAACCGGTACAAGTGGTACCCAGGCCGCACGATGGTCACGGAGCTGAAAATTGCGTTGCTGATCTTTGCCTTCATCTCCCTCGAGGTGATTGTGGATGCGGGTAAGTTAGATAATTTTGTTTCTTTTCAGATAAAATATTACCCAAGTTAGGTATCAATTATATATATGAAATTATTGTAAGCCAGTATCAGAGTTGAAGATTAAGGGCATATTTTGTACATTTATGTAGATTAACTGAGATGATCTAGTGGCTAGAACGTGTGAATCTTAACCAAAGATTGTAGGTTCAAAACCGGGCAAGCGGAACTACATTAACATAAGTTTAATCTGTGTATATAATCAAATTAATGCTTAACAGCGAAGGAAATCATCGTGGGAATGTGTATGTATCTGTCGAATGAAAATCTGTCTCAAGTAGAGTAGATTGGTGGAATAATATAAAGCCCACTCCTTTTGAGCAGACGAGCCCTTTGCCCAGCAGTGGGACACTTACAGGCTGTTATTTACTTTATGTAGATTACACATTTAACACTACAGTTAGCTATAGCCACAATAAATTTCAAAAACGTTTTAGAATTATTTTACAATCCAATGCAAATGACGAAAGAACAGCTTGAAGAGCACGGCTTAAAATGCTATCCTGGTCATACTGTTATAAAAATAGAAGAGAAACCATCAATAAACAATGATGACGACTCTGAAGAAGAAACGAGAAGATCGCATATGAATGCCGAAGCTAAAGAAGAAAGCTGCAACATTTGTGTGTGTTCTGCAGACGGGAAAGACGAATATTGTAGTCGGAGACCAGCTAGGAATGTTAATGAATGCCTTCGGATGGCAACTTTGAAGAAAAATATGGAGAGGAATTTGCCTTTTGCGCACGAAAGATCATTGGCGTTTAGGATTAGGCGAGGTTCGTTTGTGGGTTTGGGTTTGTTATGGGATCAATCAGTGCAGCTGAAATATGGGACCTGGAAATTTGAAAACATTGGACTTCATATTTACATGTACATATAAGTTATATTTGTTCGATATTATAATTTAAGGTTAACGAAAATGTATTATATAATAGGCTCAGAAATTGTAAAGTTACCTGTCACAGTAGTTTGTCAATTATTATAATTATTAAGTAGGTAAGATAGTAGTAGAAGGTAATTGTTGCTTGAAAACAAGCCTGTGTTCGCTAGTTTTCGAAATTGCTCGAATATTGTATAACCATAATATTACCATTCTTAATAATAAGTACTTGATTCAACAGTTTAGGTCATAAAGATATTTACTTTCAATACAGATTATATTTGGCATAACGACGAGATACCCTACGAAGCTAAAGCTAGATGTAAGCGAGGTTTTTCATACTACAGCAACAATGTCAACGCCAACAACACAGACATTGACATGCCAAGTGACATCGACTCCCTCTTAGATTACACCAATAAGGAAGTATGTTACTATTGCGTCTGCGCAACCCACGGGAGGCACGCTGGATGTATCGCAAGAGATCCTTGGTACTGTGAATATTATAGAATTATCAGAGAACCGGATGCTCCGAGGAATAGATATCGCGAGTTGTTCCAGCAAGATCGACCGGCGTATTTCCGCCAACTTTCCTACAGATTGAGGAGGACGATGGATGACGGTGTCGTGGCATTTATGGATGTCGGTATGAGTCTGTCTGAGTGACCATTCTTCTATGATTTTTTCAGCACGGCACCCTCTTTGTTGTTATATTTACGGTTTATTCTTTGGTGTTGTGAAGTGTTTTAGGCTGTTGTTAAATTATGTTGTGCTTGTGTCAATTTTTTTTATGTTTGCCAGAAACCTGCAACCAATCTTTAGATATTTATCTAAATTGTTATTTTATTAATATTGATTTGTCACTGTGTTTTGAAATGATTGTAAATGAAAGGTTGGTTGCAGGTGGCGATACGTTGTGCTGCAACCATCCGAATGGTCATCGACGCAACTTACACGAGCAAGTACGAAACAAAATAAGGCTGATGAGAAGGAAGGTCCCGAAGGAAAATATCTTGGCTGGCAGCCCACGAGGGGATTATGTGGACTTCATAGTGAATAATGATTAAGATATAGCAATAGAAAAGTGACTAGAGTTATTGAAACTGTAGTATTATTACTCTTAATCCAATTATTAAATATTTGAAATTCTTATCGTTTGTGAAAGTGTCGATTTCAAAAGTGTTCGTGTAGTGAAGTGATCGTATTATCATTTTGTATTTTTATAAAAGTTATGTTTTGTGATAATTAAAGTGGATTTAAAGTGATTTGCATGTTATGTGTTATTTATTTCTCGCACATGTTTGATTGCAACATATTTCTTCTATTGGCACACCATTTCTTTTCTTAGTCACCATTTATATTTCAGCTGCACTGATTTTGAAAACTAATTTTATTTTAAAGTAAGCTATTTTTTATTTACTTCTTATATGGCTCTATGTCATGTTCAGTTTATTATTTAACAAATTGTTATTACATATTATTATCTGATCAGTTTAAGCCTCCGTTAAATAATCCCATAATGTTTTTTTGTTCGAAATTATGGCCTATAGCCTATTCTACCGTTCTTAAATATATCTTAAATATATAAATGTAGTAAGAGAACATTAGATTTATGTTTCATTAATAAACTGCACTCTGTGCTTTTGAGCTAAAAATATTTGGTTATAAAAGAAGTATTCTGCATTAAAAAGTCATAATGTTCATTAAAAAGAACCAAAGTGATATGGATAAATTTAATTCTAACATAAAGAATGTCAATATTTTCATATCGGTAGATTTTTTATAAAGTTCAATAATACAATACGCGATCTGTGCGTGATCATTTTAACGATAATTATTTCACAGTTGGTGATGAGAGCGGTGATGCAAAATGCATACCATTTGTGTCCCAATATTCTGATTGTTCAGAAGGTAAGACTTATTTATATTATTTATATATTATATGGTCTGGAATAACCGGAACCTGGCTTTGAAGATGGACAATACAGTCTATTGTGAGTGATTGTTAATGGGTGTAAAATTGAATCTAGCAAGGAATATTGAAATAAGATTCGTGTTAGCCTATATAAATATAAGTGTAAGTAAGTTACCACTGGTATAGGACGTAAATTCTACCGAGACGAAACTGCAAGAACACAATAGTCAGTATAAATTAATTACTCAATTTATATAGCCATGTAAAATATATCCTTTGTCAAAAACGACGATTTTTAATTGTGTATAAACAGATTTATATAAAAAGTAACTTGAAAAATATGAGAACAATTTGTTCCACAGCTAATTCATGTTCTGGCTGCAACCGATGTTCTTGCTCAGCGGAGGGCGAGTGGCAGTGTGAATCTGTGTTTGACTGTTCAGTTGATGATGAAGACGTTTTATCAGACAGAACAACATTCAGCACTGCTGTTGATGTTATGTACACAGGTATGTTTTATGTATTGGTTTAAATTACGAATTTTGTTACATAATTTGTGGAGAAGGTTTGAAGCTTATTCTATCACGGTACTCTATTCGTGATAGATCGTGGCTACGGTCGAAGGTCATGTTTAAACTAGTTTAACTAGAATTAATTATAAACTTAACATTGATTTTTATAATATATAAAATTAAAAAAAAAAAAAAAACAAAATACGTATTACAAATTTATAGAAAAAACTATTTTTTTTATATATAAAAATGACTGTACATTGCTTAAAAATAAATGAATAAATAATTTATTTCGTTTAATATTCGTAAAGACTAAATTCGTAATCGTAATCGTTAATAATCTTGAATTAAAAGCTGTTTTCAAATATTGTTGCAGAATTAAAAAAGAAGGCTAAGAAAAAAACTCAAAGCCAACTTGTACCCGATCCTCCGAAACCTGAAGATGAATTATTAGGTAATGAAATGAACGAAAACTGTCAGCTTTATTGTTCTTAACACTTCTGTCATTCTGTTACATTAATCTGAATATTGTTTCCAGGTTATTTAATCGCTATTCCTTGAAGAAAGCTCTAATTAACTTTTCTAATAAACTTTAAACGACAGCACCTTTCTTTTATTTCTAAGCACAATTCTAGTACATCATGGTAAGTATTATTTATTTTTGTATTCGTAAAATGGTTGAATATTTTGGTAATACTTAGTTCCAGACGTTAATCGTTATGAAGAAGATTTTGCAACATACATGTCTCGCCAAAAACGTTCTGTTGATGAGCGACCAGATGACAAGAAGAACAAAAACCGTACTATAAGTTTTTATCATACAGGAGACGACATAAATGAAGGTAAGTCAGAAATATACATTTATAATATTTAATAGACCCGAGTAAATAACAATAATAATATTTGACAACATCCACAGACACATTAAGAGGTACAAATCATACAGGAACAATTTCAGCCAGTAAAGTGGATATGAAAAGTATACCTAAAATATCACGTCGGACGGATATTATCGATCATTTCAATAAATCTGATATAAGTCCTCTGCAAATTGAATATAATCCTCAGGACTATGATCACCACATTACTGAAAACAAGATTGAATCGACACCTCAAGCTCAAGATTTGAATCATTTAAATAATGGCAAGCTTCGTAATATTATTGGTAATTATTCACAAAGTATGAAGAACAAAGATTTATCGAAGCTCGTTGTAACTGAGCTAAAACATGGTACGGAAGTGATAGGTGATAAGAATGTCCCGCCAATGTCTAACATTACTTTTACACCTGAAAATGACACTTTAACTGCAATGACATACATTGCGGGCAATCTCCTCACCAAATTATGGGACATGGAAAAAGAGTCTACTGACGCGTCATTCGAAGTCGAATCAATGAAACACAAAAAAATTAACGAATTACTTGAACTTTTTAAAGAACCACTTGGTATACGACAAGAAACTTTTCTTAAGAATGCTCTTATAAAATTATCAGACACTCTTAATAGAAATAAAAACACCAAAAACGTCTCGCTTTGTGAAACAATTGCAGAAAAAGATATTTCTAGCGATGAAAATACACATACAAAAGAGACCCACAACATTACAAAGGCAAATTGCAGAAAAGCACAAATGGATAAAAAGCAAAAAGAAAAAGAAACTACTACTGATGTTATATCAAAGTTGAATAACGTTTTAAGTTTAATGAAAAAGTTTGAACAAGTTCAAAATAGTATAAGAGACTTAAAGCATCATACGTTCAATGTTCAACCTGATGAGTTAGACATAAATGGTGGTGATGACACCGCGAGTGCCGAGATGAAAAATGTTGAAAATTCTTCCCTTAATTTGTTTGGCCATTTATTAGAAAAAATTACGAAACTCCTTATTCCCAACAATGCGAGTAAAAAATACACGAGTAAAATCAAAAATCTAAACCAGTTTAACAGAAAGGACAATGTAAAAAGTGTTATTGAAGATAAATTTAAAATTGATTTGAGAAATACTAATATTACAATTAAAGATAAATTAATTTTTGATTACTTAAATCATATAAGAAATAATCCAAACTGCTTACTTAGCCAATTACAGCAAAATAAAGATGAACCAAATATTAATATCGGAGGAGACATTCTATATAACTTATCAGATTTTTTTAGAATAAAAACTCTTTTTGATTTAATTAAATTAACGAAACCTGAGACAGAAAGAACTGAGGCGATATCAACTACTGAAAAATATAAAGAAGAGTCGGCAGCGAAAGTTGTTTTACGGGATACTACAGGTAACGTAACAAGCAACGTTTCCCAAAAAATAAACATAACTAAAGAAAAACTCAAAGGTCATTTAAAAGCGATTATTGATGATCTCCTTGAGTTGCAAAACGAAAACGATCCAAAATCAAAAAGTAAAATAAATATACTCGATGCTCTCCCTTGTATCTATAATATCTTAAACGCA
This sequence comes from Nymphalis urticae, assembly GCA_905147175.2. Lineage (NCBI taxonomy): Eukaryota > Metazoa > Arthropoda > Insecta > Lepidoptera > Nymphalidae > Nymphalis > Nymphalis urticae. The sequence continues at coordinate 9,211,734 of LR990007.1, forward strand.
GACAAACTTAATAATGATCAATATACAAAGAAAAAAGTTGATTCTGATCCTTTAAGCAAAATAAAGAAATTAATAGATTCATTAAAAATTGAATTTACATCAAACACACTAACGCGCAGAAATAACATAGTATCCACGGAGAGACCTCGTTCGGCAAAAGTCTTAGAGAGGATATTAAGAAACGTAAATAAAGATCTCATACCAACACGTAGAAATTTTAATTACAAAAGACCAAAAACGATTGAAGAGTTAAAAAATATTATGGAAAAAATAGAGTTATCCAGCAACAGTTATAAAAACTTTGCTTTGCTCGCCGTCATACCTCCGCAAAAACGACTTATGTTATTAAAAACTTTAGAAGCAGATACGAAACAAAATATACTTGCGTTAAAAAATATCCAAGATTCTCTAGATACTATATCAAAACTGCCTCTGGATAAACAAAACGAGTTCAAAGAATTCATTGACAACGCTCAAAATAATATCAATTTGAGCGTAAAAGTATTAAATAATTTAGGAAAATCAATGCAAAAAAATAACGCAAAAGATATGGTCGAGGTTTTCGCGCCTGATAAATATGAAGCTATTAACAGACAAACGGTGCAAATGGCTGATACAAACCCAGAACAAGATACGAATTATAAAAATGATGACATTAAACTGACCCGAGATCAAATCTTAAGTCTATTAATAGAAAATCGCATTAAGCTTTATTTAGCAACAAAGGAAGCAACAAACGCAGATCTTAGTGATGATATTAATTACAATATTGGTAAAAGAATTATATCGCTATTACGACAGGGAAACGTGATTGTCGCCAAAGAGCTCTATAAAGTTTTTATAGCTAACAAACGCGAAGGATTAAAGGGTGATCCAGGTAATTTTGATTTATTATTAAGTTAAATTTAAAATTATAAAGCATTTTCTATAATATTAATGTTAAAAAAGATTAATGTTATAGAAAAGGTAGGGCTTTTGCAGGCTTGTCTGGTACGACCCACCCACTCATCAGATATTCTACCTCAAAACAGCAGTACTAGGTATTGTTGTGTTCCGGTACGAAGGGTGAGTGAGCCATCGTAATTACAGGCACAAGAGACATAACATCTTATTTCCCAAGGTTGGTGGCACATTGGTGACGTAAGCGACGGTTACCATTTCTTACAAAGCCGATGTCTATGGGCGTTGGTGTAAACTTACCATCAAGTGGCTCATATGCTCGTCCTATTCTACACAATATACCTCTTATATTCTATAAACAAAATATAGATACTAAGATTTATATAACTTATAGATTTTAAGATTTATATAATTGTCATTTTCAGCACGGCCAATTACAGCGAATAATGTCAAAGAGAAGGGTCCCCTTTTAATGGCGCTTAAGGAACCACTTATAAGATTTGATAATAATGCCAAGAAAATGCAATTGAAAACGCCCGACTTGCTATTTACACAACTACTAAATTTAAAAAAGATAAAATAAAAAAATATTGTCTTTTTTATTTTGTAAATTATATTTCGTACTTTTATAATATTTTTTTAAATAAATATTTAATCAAATATCTTTTTTTTTTCTGTATATCGGTCGCAATTTTTTAAATCTCGTAAAATTGTTACATTATATAATATTTATATATATTTTAAGGTTAATATTACGTCACCATGGAAATAATTTTCTAATCTACGATATGAATATTTGAAATTTTACACAATGTTTTCTTTCGTTCTTTCTTTATTGATTTGACATTGGAAAGAAGAAGACACAGACTAAACAACGTTTATACGACAGTTGATAACTTAATTTTTATAATTATAACAAGTCAACAATATCATTACTTAAGCTCGATTCTATATAACAGAATAAATAAGATCAATAATTACTCACATATGACTTACCAGTGTAAAACGCAAATGACCAACTGGCTTCTCAAATCGGGCTATGACGAGACTGAGTTATTATATAAAACGATTAATATAACATTGATCTAACTTATATTTCCTTCCTACCCCATCCCTTCCTTATGTATCTATTTATTGTTATAAAAAAAAAATGTTAGACTATATTAATTATTATCATAAGCAGTTCAAAAAAGTATTTTACAATTTTATGTGTTTGTTAAATTAAATTATATTTTATTTGATGTATAAATTGAACAAATGATTAATAAATGTAATGTCGAGTTAGAGGGCGTTAGTACCTACGACACAGTTTAATACTATTGGAGTTACTATCGTATACATTGCTTATGATAAGTATTAATTGTTTAAACAAAATAAATAAAACAAGATGTTACGATGTAAAACGCTATGTGGAAATTTTGCCTGATACGTTTTACTTTGTATTATAATATTTTGCAATTATATTAATTGCATACATGATCTATACTAATATTATAAACGCGGAAGTAACTGTGTGTGCCTGTTATGTTTTCACAGCTAAACCACTTAAGGTAAACAGTAGTACAGTAACAGTAACAGCCTGTTAATGTCCCACTGCTGGGCTAAGGCCTCCTCTCCCTTTTGAGGAGATGGTTTGGAGCTTATTCCACCACGCTGCTCCAATGCGGGTTGGTAGAATACACATGTGGCACAATTTCAATGAAATTAGACACATGCAGGTTTCCTCACGATGTTTTCCTTCACCGTCAAGCACGAGATAAATTATAAACACAAATTAAGCACATGAACCTTCAGTGGTGCTTGCCCGGGTTTGAACCCGGATCGACCCGAACGATCATCGGATAAGATCCACGCGTTCTAACGACTAGGCCATCTCGACTTATGCAATTTTAATAAAATTCGGTATGAAACAAGCATGAACCCTGAAAACGGACATAAGCTACCTTTTTTTACCTAATACCCGCCTCCCTTAACCTAATATGCAGACAAAGCAGCGAGCGTATACTAGATCTCTATAAAAGTTAGATTAACGTTTTGTGGTCTTATAGGAATTTTTCTTATTTTCCAAAAACATTATTTATGATTTTGACTTTACATTAATAGTATATGTATATATCGAAAGTATTAGAAAGTCTTGATGGGAAAGAAAATAAAAAGTAATGATGTTTTTAGGTAACTGAAAGTCACAGTCGGTTTGTATAAATTTGAGAAAATAATAATAAAAAAAAATCATTATTGTAAGATGATAATTTTAATAGCTATTTTAAGTAGATATGTTGCACTATTTAAAACTAACAAATGCTTATCCTTAATTATTATGTTTTATTTTTTTAAATAAAACAGTTTTTGATGTCGTTGATACTACTTTCTTATTCTTGCTGTGACCTAAAATAAGATAATTTTACAAATTTTAAGCAGAGAACTTAGGCAGATATTAAAAAAGGGCAGGCATTAAAATATGGACGTGTAACCTAGGAATTATAGTTATGTCTTTAAGTGTTCAGTTTAATATATTATCGTTAAACAAAATGTTTAATAATGAGATGTTTATGGAAATAATTATTGATATAATTAATTTTGAAAAATTCTAAATAGCCTTTAATACATACAGTATCATTAGTAGCGTGTAAATGTCTCACTGCTAGGCCGTCTCATTTTGAGAAGTTTTGTAGCTTATTTCACCATACGAAGATACACATGAGATAGACTTTCATCAGACACATACGAGTTTCCTCACGATGTTTTACTTCATCGCCAAACACGAGATGAATTATAAACACAAATCAAGCACATGAAAATTCAGATGTTTAACGACTGGGCCTTCTCGTTTCATCTCATAAATGTATAGGTATATAAAACACTCACCACGATGTTTAATCTTTTTGGTATTTCCTTTGGACCCGTTTTTGTTGTTTATAGGTTTTGTCGTTTTAGCTCTAGATCTCGAATAACGCGGAGCAAAAAAGTGCTTTATTTTATACATAAACTTTCGAAATCCTCCAGCCGACCTTTTATTTCTCACGGACATAATGTTCAAATTATTCTGCCATCTTTGCATAATTTCCTCATATTCTGACATTTTTTTCTTATTCATTTCATCCATCTTTTTCCTTGCCATATGTCGTACTACTTCAGCCTTGGTAACATTTTTGTGAAATAATTTTCGTAACTCTTTTTTGGAACTTTTCAACATTTTCTTAATTTTTTGGAAGATCGATTTCTTCTTTATAGCATTCACTGTTTTGTTTTTATTTTTAAAACGTTGACTTGGTTTCAACTTTATTATTTGTTTAATTCGATTTTTCATTTCATGCAGATCATTAGCTAGTTTGAAAGCCACTTTTTCTCCTAAAACTTGACCGTTAGTTGCCATACGTCGATTATTTGCAAATTCTACAAACTTTAGTGCATTATTAATTTTAAGAATATCCTTTGATAACGCTATATGTAAAGATTTCAGATTATAAAGACGTTCTTGAATCGAACTTTGCCCAATTTCTAGTATCAAGTTCTGCCATTTGTTTTCTATACTTGTTAAGTAGCTCAGAATATTGTATTTAGGGTTAAACACTTTTGTATCCCTGAGATCGAAATCTTCTGAATAAAATCTACCAATTAATCTTTTTAAAATTCTTCTTAAATTAGGAGATACAATGATTAAAACATCACTAGTGGGTGCATCTTTGTCTAAAACTTCTAGGATATTAATAATAATATCTACAAGACGATTATTGCTTTCGTTCGTATCATGTGAGTTAAATTGTTTTCGAAAATTAATGACCTTATTGTGTTTTGTTTTATTTGCTTTTTTATTTTCTACGTTAACGTAGTATTTCATAGATCGTACGAGAAGACTGAGGTCGTGAGGGATTGAAGTATTCGGTAGTCTTTGTATTCCCGCAATGTCCCTTATTACTTCATAGATGTCCCTTTTTAATTTTTTCAAATATTTCTCTAATATATTTGGATCGTGTTTTCTTAAATCTTCGTTTGGATGATTTGCTTCAAATTGGTATAAATGTATGATGGGATTCTCATTGTATTTTGAATCATTTGATTTAACATTTGGAATACTTATATTTCCGAACGATTTAAGATATAAAATAAGTTTTTCTTTAATATTTGTTAAGTTTTCAAGCTCATTTTGTTTCTCATTTACAATTTTATTTAAAGAAAATACAACATTACTTTGTAACTCTTCCATTTTGTCAATAGTTTTGTTATAATTAATTGGTAAATGAACATCCGTTACATTTGCATCTGAAGGTATATCACGTTTCTTTATATTTATATTTTCTTTCATATCATTTAAAGAAAATATAGCATTTTCGTTCTCTCTAGTATTAGTAAATACTAAAAAAAAAAATAGAATTGAAATTAAAATTTTACATGTTCTTATATATTATATATATCGCAGATTATGTATTTACATATTATTAACATTAATTATATATATATAGAATATAAATAATGTTTTATGTATTAACTTACCGGTTTTCAGGAAAGAGGTTGTTTTATTTTCTGGTTTTTCGTCGGGTATATTTTTCCCGTTTGCCTCAGTATCATAATAAACACCAATTTCTTTCAATAGATCAAAGGAGATCGGATTGTTACTTTTATAGAATATAGCTTCAGTGTGATTAGTATTTATATCGAGATTGTCATCTCCCATCGCGCTGTTTAATAAATCATTAAAACTTAACATATCAGAATCTGAATTATGATGACGGGTTTGTTTCTTGGATATGTCTGTAAAAATAGATTTTATTTGTTTTATCTTTTGTATTTTAATAATAATAAATGGAATTCAAAGGTATATATTTAAACTTCACCATTGTTTTTGTTAATATTTGTTTTTTTAATAGACATTTCCGATTTATTCTGAGCTACATTTTCAAAGCCTTCAATTCCATATAACCATTTTAATAAATCTTCGTAGCTTATTTTACTATCTTGATTTATTTCATTGGTCGATCTTTTAAATCTTTCATTGGAATGTAATTTTTTATCTAGGACAGAAATAAAGTTTGAACTATATTAAAATAAGTAAATGATATACAACCGATACGATACGAACTGAATATACACCGTGGTAGGACTTTATGCCCCGCCGGGGTAAAACACTTATCAACGCCTACCAAACATAAATACTAATAAAAATAATTCTTTAAAAAATAGATAAGTAAGTTGTTTCTGCAGTTCTGCTTCTCCGATGTGCTCTAGACACCATTACCTTAACAGCCTGTGAATGTCCCACTGCTGGGCTAAAGGCCTCCTTTTTGAGGAGAAGGTTTGGAGCTTTTTCCACCACGCTGCTCCAGTGCGGGTTGGTGGAATACACATGTGGCAGAATTTCAGTGAAATTAGACACATGCAGGTTTCCTCACGATGTTTTCCTTCACCGTAAAGCTCGAGATGAATTATTATCCCAAATTAAGCACATGAAAATTCAGTGGTGCTTGCCCGGGTTTGAACCCACGATCATCGGTTAAGATTCACGCGTTCTTACCTCTGGGCCATCTCGGCTTCTAGACACATTAATTATACACTAACCTCACGGGTAGAATAGTCTATGAGGAATAAAGTCTAGGAGGGTCTATGAGGAACGTTTATATTGAAAGACAAATGTACAAAGATCTCTTCAATTTTTTTTGGGCTAGTAAATTACCGAGGCTAGCAAAGAACAGCTCACCAAATTTTCAAAGAATCGGATTTATGGTTTAGGAACGCATACACATACAAACATTAATTTTTATTAATACAGAAAACTTATTAAGAAGAACATATAGATGAAAACACGCTTATTTTTATACACAGTTCATTGGATCGAATTGAACCTTTTATATTATTGGCGCTTGCGTGAAGGATTTTGTCAGTGTCAACATACAATAGCGCACGAGTCGTTTCAGAAGAATGTTTACAAACATATGCGTTGCAAGGATGCTTTAATATCCTTGCAACGCATGGTCTACAGGTGATCTTCTAGCGTACGTAACACACCTCTGGGGTGAAGCTATCGACAAGCATGGGGAATCGTTGGCTGTCAGCCTCTGTATCTCCAAGGCTTTCGACAGGGTCTGGCACAGAAGTCTTCTCTCCAAGCTGCCGGCATATGGTCTGCCTGCTCAACTTTGCACCTGGATTGCCAGCTTCCTACACAAGCGCAGCCTTCGTGTTTTAGTTGATGGTTGCGCTTCACAATTTTATGTAGTGAATGCTGGGGTCCCCCAGGGATCTGTGCTATCTCCCACTCTCTTTCTTTTGCATATCAATGATATGCTCTCTCTCGGGAACATTCATTGCTATGCAGACGATAGTACAGTGCATGGTGGATACCACGGACGTGCAGTGGCTGGGCGAGCGGAAATTAAGGAAAGGCGGGAGGATCTTGTCATTGAACTTAATAGGACGTTAGAGCTTATCGCCAAATGGGGCTAAGATAATCTTGTTGAGTTCAATGCCAAGAAAACACAGTTATGCGCTCTCACAGCGAAAAAGTCACAATTTTCCCCTCTTCCCTCCCTCTGTGGCACTCCGCAGTAATATAAAGCAAAATCGCCATGCTGGGGATGGACGTTCGCTGCGACCTTAATCCAAGGGATTACATCGAGGCTGATATAAAAACAGCTTCACGGAAACTCGGAGTTCTGAACAAGGTGCGGCGTTTTTTCACGCCACAACAACTGTGCCTGTTGTACAAAACACAGGTACGTTCCTGCATTGAATATTGCTCGCACCTTTGGGATGGTTCCGCTAAGTACCTACTTGAGGCCTTGGATCGGTTGCAGCGACGCGCAACGAGTAATGATTTAGACTAAGACGTTAGGGAGCGATTTTAACGACACCGAAGTTCTGTTCGGTTAACGCGGACGTCGCGTTATACAAAATGGCGTTAGATTTCTATACACGTCTAATAGTATCAATCAAAAAGCGCGCGGCCGAAGCCCGCTAAAACTGCGGGTGACCGCGACCCGCGTGATTCTACTAGTTGCCTGCCGGCGCAGCGGGTTCCGCAAACAATCGCACAAGTTGCGGCGTAAAAGGTTCGTGAAATGTATTCAAATTATTTACATACATATCTGCATTATACAGAAGCCACGGGCCCACAAACACGGCGACCGCGGGACAAAACCACTTCGTGAGTTCTTAGTCCTAGATTAACGATTAACGATTTTAAGGGCAACTGATTTTATAAACAAAGATTACAGAACTTACATCTCCGGAGTTTCTTCATCACTACAACCAGTGTTCTGTGGTCTGCGATCAGGCGATCATTATTTAAACAGCGCTGGACTGAGCTGCAGTTCCATCTTCCATAGACATCGCAGCTACATATTTTGCACTCAATGCAAATGTTCTCTGAAATATAAAGGAACAGCTCGTGAATATCTCATTGGTGGACAAAGGTTCTCTTCTCGTAAGAAGAAACCTTGGAGTTAGTTCTACCATGCTGTTTTGCGTGGGCCGATACAATATGTGAGTTCAGCTCTATTGGACACCTGTATCCTCATGATATTTTCCTCCTCTACTGATCATGATATCAATATTACAACCACTAATTAAGCCCATAAAACTAAGCTGTGCTATTCCGAATTCGAACCTTCGGTTAAAAACCTTTTATATATTGAACGTTCTATCACAAACATACTTACTGGTGGTAGAGCTTTGTGCAAGCTCGTCTGAGTAAGTACCATCTACTCATCAGATATTCTACCGCAAAACAGCAGTACTTGGTATTGTTGTGTTCCGGTTTGAAGATTGAGTGAGCCAGGGTAATTATAGGCACAAGGGACATAACATCTTAGCTTCCACGGTTGGTGGCGCATTGGCGATGTAGGCGACGGTTAACATTTTTTACAATGCCAATATCTATGGGCGTTGGTGACCACTTACCATCAGGTGGCCCACATGCTCGTTCGCCTTCCTATTCTATATAATAAAAAGTGTTTCATTTACCTTTATTGCAGGTGGTATACTGTGATATTAGAGGGAGACAATCTTCGTACGGCTCCATAGATGCTATAATATAACAAGCAGACGTAATTAATATTACTAGCTATTTCGAGTTGGCTAACTATATTTATCGAGGATAGCTCGATATGTTTGAAAAACATGTAACATGTATATATTTGTTTTTCTGTAATGACAGGATGAGAAAATTTTATGATGAAGTTTTTCATTTCTTTGTCCTACAGCAGGCCCGCTAATGTTGATTGGTTATCATTACCCGTGGACATTGGTATGTGGTATTTAATTTCCCTACCAATAAGCTCACGACCACGCTACCTATATTGGAATTTATAATAATAATATAATATCCTGGTACATTATTCAAACACGGCCCAAACTAAGCTGAGCTTGTACTATGGAAATACTATGGATACTATGGATATGTAGTATATCAGTTGTCTGAGTCCTGAGTCTGTCTGTAATTATCTATATAAGTATGTATTTACAAAAGAAAAGTAGTACATGTAGTATATCAGTTGTCTGGTTCCCATAGTACGAGCTCTGCTTAGTTTGGGATCAGATGGCCGTGTGTGAATAATGTCCCAGGATATTATTATATTCAAAGATCAGACAATAATAATTATTATAGAATACTAATACGATCGAAAATTTATTACAATTATAAGATATATTAGTAATTTGTATAAATAAATAAGTTTAATTTCATTAAAATAGTTATAATTAAACAAATAGATTAACTTCATCAATATCACATGTTATAAAATTGTACAGTTTTTTTTAACGTTGGATAAACGCATTACGCGTTTCCCCCACGGGAACAGTGGGGCTCGCCGGTGTCCAAGGTACCTAATGCGTCCCAAACATCGGAATACACACTAAAAAACCAGCGGTACCCTTTCCGTCTTAACGAGAAGCGCCACGGGATCGCTTGCGCATGCTACCGTGTGATGAAATATACCTTTATCAACATATTGCAGCAACATGTTTCCAACTTCGTCGTTCAAATCGTTATCTTCTGGTTCATAATCATCAATATTTGCATAATTGCCATAAACTTCATCATAATACTTGCATCTGGGTTTACTTAAAGTGGTACAGTCGAATCCGTAACAAAGTTTACAGTTTTCTGTGCTATCTTTTATAATAGTAAATTCATCATCTTCTACTATTGCTGAAAGTGAAAACACACACGAAATTTGAAAAAAGTACTACTTTCATAACTATTACCTTATTATTTGATAAATAATAATGTTTTGCTTCCGTCTAAATACAACCAGAGACTTCATTTCAACGAAGATTAGCCAATTGCGCAGGAATTATTATAGTGTACGCGTGTGTGTATTTTCTCATAACTCCTTTTTAGTTTTTCATTCTCAATGGAAAGAGTTCCGGTACAGGAGCAACGCTTTATGTGCTTTACCAGGCAATTCAGTTCTAAACACTACTAATTTCCAAACATCATGTTGCTTCAGGGAAATTGATTTAGTATTTGAACGTCTTCGAGATCTGTAGTAATTTAAACTAGCTAACTTATGTAGGAATAAATATCGCTGTGCTTTCGTTGTTCGTAACACACTTGTTTGTTGTTCGTAACTGTTGATATTCGATTGCAGAAATAATATATAAGAAACTAGGGATTAATTTATATATCGAAATATACAATTTAAATATAGAACATCAATTACATAGTTTACTCTTATTTAACATATATCTCTCTCTCTCTCTTATATTTGACATAATTATACTCTTACGTGTTTATCAATACGTCTGAAGACCGAATTGTTACCTAATAACATAAACACACTTACCGGAGACGGCAGGAATGCTTAAAAATATCCACACGAACATCGTAAGAACAATGCATTAAAATTCGTAATATGAGATCGTATACTTAAAAACTCCGACAGGGTTGGATTTTGGAGTTATTTTCGTATTGAGTTGCATAAGTACTGTGACTTGTAGCTGATACAATATTTCTTAAAAAGGGCTCCAATTATTTTGATGACTCTTGATCTGATCTGAGGCTCTAGTAGAGAAAAAGCTTATGTCTTTAGTGAATTTGTGGAAATAATTTCTTTGATATTACATTTTAGTATAAATGAATAAAAAGTAAATTGATGTAGTATTACTTTGATTAGCAAATGACAACTTATGCCGAGTAACTTGTCTCTGTTGTAAATCGTTTTTATCTGTAATAACACTGTCCAATATTTTTCCACAACTACAAGCAAATAAGCATTGTATAAAGTAACAGCCCGTACACATCCCACTACTGGGCAACGGTCTCCTCTCGAGGATAAATTCCATACACATGTGACAAGTTGTAATATATACATGCAGGTTTCCGTTCTGTTTTCCTTCGTTCTGCGTTCCAGAGCACGAAATTAGTCACAAACTCATATTAAGCACGTGAAAAACGCTCGTCTGGTTTTTGATTCGAGTACCCGTAAAATATGCGTCTACTTAGAACGTTTATACTGAAGGATGTTTATCCTTTGTACAAAGAAACTTTTGATTGCTTTTACATACAAAGATGCTTTTTAAGCTAGAAACCTTCGGGCGTACGAACAAATAATAACCATACTTTCATCACAATATTATAAATGGCTTAGAGGCGCATAAAGGACAATTAAACATTCATAATTATTTGTATCATTGATGCACAAATAATATATTTTCTTGCACTTTCCTTCAATCCATCTCTGTTTGTAAAACGCGTTAATTCACCATGTTTACAAATAAGGCGACCGTTTCTGAGCGCGAGGTACCAACGCCAGTTGACGAGTATGCTCGCTTTGTTCCTCTTGGCTCAACATGTTCTTGCTAAGGGTGAGTGTATTTGTAAATTATTATGTAGCATTTAGTTGAAAAAATAAATTTATAGGTTATATAATTATTTGTTCTGTTTTCGACTTTAATTCGTATTTGTTTTGTGAATTTCACTAATTCTTGTATAAGGAAGCAAAATATTTATCGGTTCGAGATTACGTAACGTCCGTCATTACGTCCGTAATTAAATAAAATCAAAATATGCTTTAAGTTGACTTTTAGAAACAACAACAACCAAATTGATATTTTGTGCAAAAGATAAATCAAATATAAAACTGCTACCGAAAGTATCAACACGAGAAGAACCGGCAAGAATTACAATAGATTCTACAAGTTTTAATTTAACTACACTTGAAAATATGTCAGATATTATGTAAATAAAATCTTCTAACTGAATTTCATACCAGTTCCACTTATTTACTTATATATTTATTGAAATAGTTACACCATCAACTTATCACTAAGCCCTTTAAATTAACAACTAAAATAGATACGTCTTTGTAGGTGTAAACAACATTCACCGTAAAAACAAAAAATAATATAAGCCAAACTAACCTACAAAATTTAGAAATCAAATCTTAGCGACTAATACAACAAAAATAAATCAACATAATAATAATATTATTAAACAACAAATTAAAAAACCAAAACTAATATTGTACTTATACGATATAAGATCGATTCAATGAGATCTTTAGAACGTTTAATTAAATTTGTTTTGTTATTAAAAAAGTTGTAATTGAACGAATTCATGAGTCTGTTGAGGACGTGTATTTATTTAAACCGTTTGAGCAGAAATGTTGCATTAATTTCGGCGCTGGTAACAAAACAATTTATTAAAACATAATCCAATTAATTTCTTTAGTTTTGGTTACATATTTGTTTACATATATTCTACATTTCTTGCTTATATTCTAGAACTCTATTTAAACAAAAAACCTGGCCTTAGCAAATTTTCATAGCAGCACAGCATAGACCATTACATAGCAGAGTAATCAACTTTAAAATTTAGTCCCGCATTTTCAGTAACCAGTTGATCCAGGAGATTCTAGCCCGTCTTTCATATCCCACCCAATTAGGCACAAGCAAAATTAAAACAAATGAATTAACAAGCTAATTACTGTTGCAGATACATCAAAAGATTCTTATATTATCAAGAAAATCGATTCCTGTCCGGACGAGGGTTATTTCTTCAAACGGGACTTGTTCTTAAACACCATAGAGCCGAGCTGCTATCTTTGCTTCTGTCAGGACAATGGCACTGCTATCTGCTGGCCCAGGGAGAATAAGAGATGTGACACAAAGTATTATTACCATGTTGGGCAGAGAAAGAGGTTGGTGAAACGTAGTTTTTATAAGAGGATTAATAGTTATATATATTAATGTTAATATATATTAGGTAACATAAATAAATACTAGGGCTTGTCGTGCTCCTAGATATTAGATAATAAATAATAATTACGAAGATTTATTCACTTGTTGGTAGAAGTCTGTGCAAATTTATCTGGGTAGTTGCAACCCACTCATCAAATATTCTACCGCCAAACAGTAATACTTAGGGTGTGTGAGCCAGTGTAACTACCGGCACAAGAGACATAACATCTGAGTTTATCAATAAGTTGCCCACCTAATGTCATATTTTATAAGGTATGGTAAAATATCACTAGCAAAATTGTAAATAAACAGAATAAGGACCAGAAAATAACGTAAAATAAAAGAAAATATAGGAAATGAAAAAAAATATATTTTATTTTTGTTTTAGAGAAACCAGACCACGGCGTTCTCCAGGATTCAGTGACATCTTCTTCCGCGACGCGTCACGAGATTGTATGTATATTTATATTTATTTATATAATCCGACACGATCGGCAAGAGTTTGATTATAAGACCTTTACGTACTGTCCGAGAGTTTCTCGACGGAAAATCTAACACTTTTATGTCCGACCTGGGATTTGGATTGGGAAGACCAATAGATTCGTATAAAATGTGTAATACGTATAGACAAGAACCTGTTACAGTTCTGTTACAGGATATACATAACGGATGCCGAAATACCGGCGCGTCGCTCCGGTAACATCCTGTATTGAATGTAATTACGATTGTTTTAACAACAATAATGCAACGCGGAGAATGTTCTTGTTATGAATATTATTAGTTGTTGATTGTGATTATAGTTTTAATTGAAAATAATCGGAAACGTTTTACGAAACTGTATTTATGTTTTACTAACGACGATTTGGATATCAACTGAATCTGCTCGCGAAGTATTATAGTTAATATGTTCTGCGCTTCTCTATTTATTATAGTCTATTATAGTCTTAGGACTGAGAGGAGCTCAGGCGCAGCACCAACGGCACTACGTGATTCCCGAGGCATAGGAGTGAACAAGCTTACTTGTTAAAGATTCTCGATTGTAATTTTTTTTGATGGTACGTGGTCACCACTTCCCATAGACATCGGAGCTATTAAAAATACTAACTGTTCCACACATCACCAATGTGCCACCAACCTTGGATACTAATATATTATTATGTCCCTTGTGACCTGACCCATTTACATTTTAGCCCGAACACAGCAATACAATGTCTTGGTGTTTGGCCATAGGAAATGTGATGAACCTATCCAGATGGGCTGGAACAGATATATTCGTCAATACGAACGAACGAAATATCATTCATGACTACATTTTGTAGATTGTAGTTGAATATAATAAGAATATTTTATAATGTGTAATTTATTTTTACAAAGACGTCATCATATATGTACGTGATTTTTCTTTTTCATTCGCAGTTTTCAACAAACGGATACCAGAACAGTGTAAGCCACACGAATCGAGTTTTAGCGAAGGATGTCCTCCAGGTATATATTACATTAACATATTATGCAATACACAATTACCTTATCATATAGTTGTATATAATCAATATGCTTAAATCAGATTATTAAATTTAATACCCCTCTATAGTAAATTTAGACTATTAAATTGAAAATTAATCATAAATCTTTATTCAACGTATAATTCTACCACCGTTGTTGTATTATTATGTATCACATTGCTGGATAAAAGCCTCTCCTATGAAGGAGGTGTAGAAGGCAGAGATTGGGATTAAGCGTAGCTCCAGAGCGGGTTTCTGATAATACAACAGTAACAGTAACGGCCTGTGAATGTCCCACTACTGGGCTAAGACCTCCTCTCCCTTTTTGAGGAGAAGGTATGGAGCTTATTTCACCACGCTGCTCCAATGCGGGTTGGTGGAATACACATGTGACTGAATTTCAGTGAAATTAGACACATGCAGGTTTCCTCACGACGCTTTCCTTCATCGTATAGAGCCAGATGAATTATAATAATCACAAATTAAGCACATGAAAATTCAGTGGTGCTTGCCCGGGTTTGAATCCACAATCATTGGTTAAGATTCACGCTTTCTTACCACTGGGCGATCTTGGATTTTTTCTGGTAATACGTGTAACAGAATTACATGCACATGCACGTTTCATAACGGTGATTTTCTTTATTACACACACACAAACACACATACACGAGATCAATTATAAACATATTAGGCACATGGAATTCGGTGATGTTTGTGTGGATTAGTACCAGGGGTTTTCAGTATCGCCTTTATAATAAAGTTCCACTATATTACATATAGGATTACAGTGGATTCGAACAATGATAATAAAGTTTATAAAATCAATATTTAAGATTACGTACTCCAAGCGCTTGACGATATACAGGGTGACTGGTGAATTAGTATCAATACTTAAGGACGTGATATTTGACGACCATATATGACCAAAAAAAAATACATATAACATAAATATTAATAAACTTCTAAGTAAAGTTAACCAAAAGTTATGTAATTAATTACGCGTCATGTGGACGCCCTAGCTGCGCTGACGACACAACACCGTTATGTACATTTAGTTATCGCGCGGTACTTTCCCTACGTCCAAACGCCGCCGCGTGTTAACAGGGTAGCAGGCTACCTTTGATAAACAAGCATGATCCAATCCCCCTTCATACTTTAAACCTGGCTTAGAACAGGCAAAAATACCAAAATATTTCACTCGTTTAAGCAACAAATTTGTTGACTAGGTAAATGATATGAACTTGGGACAAAAATTAACTGTTTACCTATCTTGGTATTTCCGGCGTATTTAAAAATTGAATCATACTTATTTACAACGATTGTCAATCATTTAACTACCTATTTACCTACATAACTACACTAACCTTAACAAATGTTCAAAGTGAGCTCCTGCTCGTGTGATACACAGTTCGGCACGTTTACGCATATTATCTTTCACACGCTTTAACACGAATGGGTCACTTTACTACTCACAGTACTCACATTATTCTGCATTTGTGTATTGATAAGCCATACCTAATTACTAATTACGGGTCACACTCACACACGAAACATTAGGTATACGCGTAAGATCGATCGCTAGGGGCGCGCGCGCGGGAAGATGGACGAACCTTACGGCGGCGCTCGCCCGACTAACCTACTAACCTACTAATACTAATAAGCCGCGGGGCAGGGGTTGCGGGGGGCAAACACCACGCCGCACGCGCCGCGGAAATATGTCCACACTTTATTTATTTAAAGTAAAATTTTTGTAAATTTGGTCAAAAATTAAGTACCTATTTTTTTTACATAATTCGAATGAGAATCATGTACCGATTATGCTCCTAAAATATTGATCCTAATTCACCAGTCACCCTGTATAAGTACCTGTAAAGGTATGTTTGAAAAAATATATCTTTTAATTTGATTTCATTAACCTGATAAGGCCCAGTGGATAGCCTGTTTAGATTACTTATAGTTATTAAATGGGCTAACACCATTGAATTTCCCAATGTGATTAGTGTGAGTTTAAGATGATTCTTCTTATGAGTAATGATGAAAGAAAACATCGTGAGGTAGCTTGTATGTATATTGTAATGACTCGTTAGAGTTTTGGTACATGTATTATCACCGTCACCAAGTGGTGCTCCCATCCTTAAAGACCCTATACGGAAGAAGAGGCATACGATCAATATTTGCTTATTAAATTAGTAAAATATATACGCAAAAAGAATTTAATCATTGTCATTGTTTCAGCCGACTGGTGTATAGGTTGTACTGTGTGCGATTGTGATGCAAACGGTCGATGGGATTGTCATATTCTAAGTTTTTGCCCTGATGGTAAATAAATTAAAAGTTATAAAGATACACCGAAATAGTTTATGATTTTTATAAATAATAAATATTATTACAATACAACAGGTAAAGGTAAAAAGCAAATGAAAAAGCGACGCGGTTCTGTTCGTAGTAAGATTACGAAAAGGCAACTGACCACCAAGAGTCAGATAGACCCTAAGAGAACAACTACAAAAACAACGAGAAAGCCAACAAGAAAAAACGCGAAGAATATAAACAAAGGGCAGAAACTACAAATAAAGCCAAATAAGGTAAAAAGAATAAATCTAAAACAAGATAAGCAGAATAAAGGAAAACCAAATAGACGCACACAACCGAAGAAGCAAATATCACCGTGCCGAAACAGAAAAGTAATTAAAGGCAATACTAAATTAAAAAATAAAGAAAAATCTAAAAATCCAATACTTAAATCTAGCAAAAACAACGATTCCAATGTCAATAATAATGACAGTACTGCTAAATTTGCTGAAACGATTCTTAAGAAAGTTATGGCGTCAGTCGAAAAATTCATACTTGAAAGTCAAAAGAATTCGAGCAAATCAAATCAATCTAAAATGGTCAAGAAGCGATCTATGTCTAAAAATAAAAAAGGTCATAAAAACACTGTTACTATAGATAATAACAAGATTATATCTAAAATTTTAAATAAAAAACTATTAACGAATGTCCCTTTGAAGAAAGCAAGTGAAAAGTTAGTAAATAATTCTAGAAAAAAGAGAGAAGTGACTCATGTTGAGTCTCAGAAAATCAGTAACGAGTTTGTATTGCCGATTACAATAACAAGTTCAACAATTAAGACTGGGTATTATACTTACAAGATTGAAAACAAAACCACACCCTATTATCCTGTAACAACTGAAAAAAGAACAACCTTAGATCAAATAACGCCTATCGACGATGAAACGACTGCGTATATCGATGAGGAAGTGACTACACATATCAACAAAGAAATAATAAGGCAATCTTCAAATATATCTATTAATACTAACAAAGAGATTAATATCACTAAAAGTAACATTCCATTTAATGACAGTAGTAACAAAATATCTGAAACGTGTGGAAAAATATGTAAACTGAAGAGAACTATAAGAGAATTTGTTGGTAGTTTCGTTAAAAGGAATACAACAAGACTTCAGTCTAATAATGCAAAAGGTAACAATTTTAGCATTTTAACAAGTTTGAAAAGGGCTTTTAGAAAAATATTCGTAAAGAAAACGAATTTTAAGAATTTAACTATTGACGAAAGAATTCCGTTTCGTAAGTGTAAAGTAATTAGAACATTATGTAAAAACATTGGCTCTTGTAAAACAAAATATAACAACAAAGAATTGCAGTTTAAACTTGACGATTTGAGAGCTGAAAGTTTGAAAATTTTAAAATCCGCAAGTGTCATAAAGGGTATTTTGAAATTACTTGATAATAAGAAGAATAATGAAACCACTGTATTGAATCACAAGCCATTTGCTGATAACGACATATACAAATTAAATTTAATAATAAAAGACGAATATGATGCAAAATACGGACTACCAAGTCTAACAGAAACACAACGGACACAAATTAATTATATCAAAGAAAATACTTTGGTTTTTATTCAGTCAATTGGAAGGTTTTCTTTTATATTGAATGATGTTATTCATATCTTAACTAATGGAGAAAAACGAAGTGAATTACATCATCACCATACTTTGACTAGAAATCAAGAGTTCAGTAAAATAAATAACAATAATACAATCGATGACAAATTAAAAAGACTAAAGCAATTGTTAATCAATTATAATTTGGTACAAAATAAATTTATGAAGCGAATGTACGACGTTCTAGTAACATTAGAGGATAAAGTAAATACGACGGCTAATGATAAATTAAAAGAGGTGAGTGTTGAGAATAAAAAGAATAATTACACTGATACGGTAGAGAATTATACAAAAAACATATTTAAAAACCTTAGGAAATTAAAAGATCTGGTACAAAGATTGAGTTCTAAAACTAGAAAGAAAAGGGCAGCTGTTGACCACGATGATGCTGTAGAATATCTTTTAATGCTTATGGAATATTTATTTAAGCAAAACAAGCCACTGAAAATTTCACCGGGTAAGCCAATTTTATATACTGTAGTTATTGTAATTTATTTAAAATCAGTAATAAATAGAGCGATTATATTTCAGTTTACGACGGTATTGATATTTTAATCGATGCCATTAGGGATGCTCCAGATATTAAACCAATAAAAAAGATAGTGCTTTACAATGATAACTCACAAATAGAGCAAATAGATCCTATTGATGAGGCTCCTATTAATTATTATAGAGATAATCTAGTTGTGGATGAAAATAACTATACATTACATTTTTTCAACAACAAAGTCAAAGCTTTCGAATCAGCTGATAACGAAAATTTTAATGATTATAAAGTTTTTAAAGCTGTACAAACGAGCACACATCCTAACTATGAACAAGAAGAAATTACTACAATGCATGATTTTGATATTTTAATTAATAAACCGACTCTTGTTCACGTGGATGAAAATGATAAATTGGATACACTTAATGAGAAGATAATGAATAAAGAAAAAGAAGCGGTTAAGAGATATGATACCTTCGTCGATGATACTGTTGACGACGAGACGCCTATCGATACAACAACTAATGTAATACAATCAGATACTTCTACAGTTACAGTTCTTAAAACCAAATCATTGTATACATCATCACCAGATAAAATAACAATTAACAATAACGAAGTAAACCATTCTGACAATAAAATAAAACTGGATTGGATTGAAGAAATTTACGACAATGAACTAGAACGTGAAAATACAACACAAGTAGAAGAAACAACAACAATGACAACAACAGAAATGAATGGAAGAGTAACAAAAGCGATCAAGAAGATTCATGATAAATACGCTGATCCGGTCAGCAGTATGTCACATGAGGATGGGGACCAAAAATTTAATACAGATAACGAATCGTATCACAAACAGACGAATATTCTAAATTCTTTGGATTACGGCACTGACAAGGCATTTATAGATTCAGATTCTAGGGAAGATAAGGATAATGTTGATTCTTCTCCACTGTATTTTATTTAGTCATAAGTATATATATTTAGTTATGTGAACATAAATAAAACATTAAACTGTTTATTAGTAAATTTTATTGCGACTGTTAGTTTATTATTATTGATCAGTTTGTAATTAAATTATAAATGATATCATTCGCTCGTTATTATTATTAAAACGTTTAATAATTTAATATATTGATGTACAATAAATTAAACAGATACGAAAAGAATCACAAGAAATTAGTATAAAAGCATGCTTATCCCTGATATCATATACCACAACTTATAACACAGTTATATCGCTCCTATGTTATATTCATTATTAGCATTGGATCAGTGTGGTGGAATAAGCTCTATTCCTACTCAAGAGGAGTGGAGGCCTTTGCAGAAGGACATTTTGAGGCTACTATTTTCTATAATCGTCTTCAATGCCAAATTTTATTAAATTATGACAATATTTTGGTTTTCTTGGTAGTAAGTGTCAAACACTTATCAGATATTCTACCGCCAAACAGCGATAGTTAGTATTGTTGTGTTCCGGTTTGAAGGGTGGGTGAGCCAGTGTAATTACAGGCAAAAGTTATAACAGTTTAGTGGCACCATTGGCAATGTAAGCAACGGTTAATATTTTTTACAGCGCCAATGTTTATTGGTAATCACTTACCATCCGATTACCACTTGCCTGTCCGCCTACCTATTATAAAAAAAAACAATCGTTACGAAATTCGCAGAGGTAACTTAATAACACTCACGGCGCAACCAAATTATATTTAATGCTTTTTTATTTTTTATGCAATATTGATCAACGTGTTATTGCGTGGATATTGGGATTTAATGAACAATATCCTTACTTATTGCCGTTCAGTGTTAGATTACTATCAACAAGATGATTACTAATTATCAATATTTTGTAATTTAAAAAGCAATGTAAAGTTGCGTTCTCACAAGAGGACAATAATCAACTTTTGTGTTAACACGCGTTGGTAATGAGTTTCTGTAATTTGTGTAGTTTTCTCTAGCATTTCTCTTGGTGGAAAACTTCTAATAAGTTACCAAAAAAGGTGTCAGTATGTGATACGAACATTCAGCGCTACAATCCCACACATACTGAACCCTTTATTACGATAAAGGGAGACCTTTGTAGGTACTCATATGACTCCTCGTCAGCAGTACCTGGTAATTGGTGGAAGACAGTAACTACTGATGTTCCTGCCCGGTTCTTGTCGATAGAATCTACATTCGTTGGTAAAAATTAATATAATAATAATAATATCCAGGGACATTATTCACACACGACCAAACTAAGCAGAGCTTGTACTATGGAAACCAGACAACTGATATAATACATATACCACTTTTCTTTTGTAAATACATACTTATATAGATAATTACACCGAGACTCAGGACAAACAGACATGTTCATGCTCTCAAATCTCTGTCCTGGGTGGGAATCGAGCCCACAACCTTCGATATGAAAGCAAGTATCTACCAACCACGCCAACCGGCCCGTCAAATTAAAAAAGTGATGAGTTTCCCACTGCTACTTAAAAGCCTTTTTCCTCCTTCTTTTCTTGGGGAGGTTTGAAGTTTATTCCACCAGGTTGTTTCAATGGCGAGCAGGAAATTTATAAACACAAAGGAAACTATGGTTCTCGAGTTTAAACACGATTTTCGGTTAAAATTGTTCTTCCTATTTAGTTCCTCCTCTTCAGTTATTCATAGATAATGACGTAATAAAAAAAAAAACAAAGACAGCGTAAAAGTCTTGCCTTAAAAACAAAATATAGCCTTCGTTATAGTGAATATCGTTACTGCTTTGTATTTCTGGACAACTCTGATATTTGAACTGCTGTATCGCGTCTTGTCGATCATTGTCTCTGGTGTCATGAGAGTAATAATTATTGTGGTGCAAGTAAGAAACTTATGTGAAAAACGTATATATTGTGTAAACATCTATTGGCGCAACTTGGGGTTAAAACAACAAACGGCATGATGCTCTCTTATTATATTCTCTAATATGTGTGTGTGTGTGTGTTATTTTTCGAATTATCTGTTGGTTCAAATGGCTTCGACAACATCACCGGGCGGGGAGTGACTCTTAATAGACTCAGGCGGATGTTGGGAGCCCACTTTATTGGACCTCAGAATACGCGTGTCCTAAGAGTGCCTGCGACGTCGATCCACGGCTGAGACGACTGTTGCCGTCGAGAGGGGGACCTTGGCTTTTATATATGCTTCGTTGCTTTACATTATTATAAATAAAATCAAAATACACTTTATTCAAGTAGTCGAGTCAAATCGCCATTATACAAGATTTAATTAAATTTAAAGGTAACACCGTTTCGGAACGTAGATTCTACCGAGATGAACCGGCAAGATTCTCAGTAGTCGATAATCAATTTATGTAGGTAGCTAAATACAATTTAATTATCATTTATCCTGCATGGATATCCAAGAATCCTAACTAACTAACTCCTCACTATTTTATCATCTATGTAATCATTTATCGAATAAAGACACCTTATTAATTAAATATTTCCTTACATATGGTTTAAATTTATTAAAGTTAATAGTATATGAGGAATATAAAAGCGAACACCTTGCCCAAGGAAGGATGAATTTACTTTGCGGAGATGAAAATCTGGTGTATAAGAAAATTATATGGAGTAAAAACGTACCACCGGTTCAGAATAGAACATACTGTTCTATTTTCAAATTTTGTAAATCACAATTTTCAATATAATAAAAAAGGGCTAGAACAAAGCCACTAATTATTTATTCGGGACACATTGACTCATATTAATTCGTTCTTGCAATTTAATTTAATTTTCATAGTTTACATATAAATATTTTAAAACAACAAGTACATAGTATACGAATGTATTTGTTGTTTTAAAACGCTATCGCTAATGACATAGTCGCGATAAGTGCATTTAATACCGGTGTGTCGCAAACGGGCCCGCCGTTCCGCGCCGCCGCCACCGCCGTTTTGCTTCCGCTAGCAATTGCACCACGCAATTAATGCGTATGTTAAGAGGTAAATATTAAATCGTTAATTAATTCATCGTACTAATCGTTACATGACTTTAAAAATTTAAACACTAGCATAATATAATAATTTGTAAGTAATAATAATTTAGAAATAATTGATTGACGTCCCTCTACTGGGCGAAAGCCTTCACTCCGGTTGAGGAGAAGGTTTGGAGTTTATTCCAACACACTCCTTAGCTGGTTGGTGGATACAGCTGTGGCAGAATTCCAGTAACATTAGATACATGCAGGTTTCCGTTTTCACGATATTTTTATTCAAACACAAATTAAGCACATGACAATTAACTGGTGCTTGACCGCGTTTGAACCCGTTATCATCGGTTAAGATTTACTCGTTCTAACAACTGTGCCGTCTCGGAATTATAGTTTGAATTGCATTAAATTAAGTTGCTTATACAACAACGATAATTAATTGAAATGTGCCTAAATATGTGATATTATATCACAATTATTAATTATAATATTTTTTTCGAAACCTTATTATATTAAGACGTAATTTTAGTTACTTAGGTAATAACATTACCATTTAGATAGTTATGTCGGAGTTCAGTTAATATTACGTTGGTATGCTAATAATATGAAGTGGAATTTTTCTAGTCTAAATATATTACATATAATATATTACATAAGGTACAATAATGAATAAGTAAGGAAGATGTACAAGAATTAGAAACTTCAAAATCTTTTAGTAGTCCGACCCAGTGTGGTCTGGATGTGATCTGCAGTGTGATATCAGCCGCATTTTTTTTTATATTTGCAAATGACTCTACTCCACCTGATGTTAAGTGGTAGTAGAGTCCAAACGTGACGACGGCCAGTACAGACGGGAAGAAGATTCTGCACTAGCCGCCCTCGCCTTGCCGGCCCGCAAGATGCCTCTTCACGCCTCGTTTGAAAGAACCCGGGTCTAAAGAGGAGGGGAACACGTGAACTGGTAAGGAATTCCATTTTTTGGAAGTGCGACAAAGAAAGGAGTTGCCAAATTTCTTTGTGTGCGATGGAATTGATGTCACAGTTAGTCGGTGACATCGAGAGCCAGCACGCGTAGACTTGTGAAGGAAGGAGGAAGCAGGAATTAGGGAGAATAATTCCTCGGAACACTCGCAGTCGATAGAAAGCGCTCAGCACTGCTATCTCTCGACACAATTGTAAAGGCTCGAGGGTGTTAGTGACCTTTGCGTCGCCAATAATGCGGACCGCACGTCGCTGCAACCGATCCAAGGCCTTAAGTAGGTACATAGCGGAGCCATCCCAAAGGTGCGAGCAATATTCAACGCAAGACCGTACCTGTGTTTTGTACAGCAGGCACAGTTGTTGTGGCGTGAAAAAACGCCGCACCTTGTTCAGAACTCCGAGTTTCCGTGAAGCTGTTTTTATGACAGCCTCGATGTAATTCCTTGGACTAAGGTCGCAGCGAACGTCCATCCCCAGCATGGCGATTTTGCTTTGTATCACCAGCGGAGTGCCACAGAGGGAGGGAAGAGGGGAAAATGGTGACTTTTTCGCATAAACTACTTACTAAACTAACAGTCGGTACTCATCCAGATAGCCTACACAATATTACCAACCACATGCAAAAACTGTTCTACATTGTCTCTCAGGTAGAGTATGAATGTTGATGGATAAAGGGGACGGGGGAGGCCGAAGAAAATGTGGATGGATTGTATGAAAGGGGTAAGTGCTGAGATGACGAGTGACAGAGAGAGGTGGAAGGAAAATACATGTTGTGCCGACCCCACGTAGTGGATAAGGGCAGGAAGAAGAAATAAGATTAAATATAAATGTACCATTGGTTCGAAATGTAAATTCTACCAAGAATAACCAACAAGAAGCTCAGTAGTTAGCTTTTTCTTCAAATGAAATACCTAATCTATAAGTATTATAAATGCGCCTAAACCACTGAATCGATTTTGTTGAAGTTTTCCCAAGGCAGAACATAAGCTTCTTACCTCATACTTATCCCCTATTCCCTAGCACGCAGGCGAAGCCGTTCATAAATAAAGTTATATGTTCAGTGCGGTAATAAATGAAAACGAATTTCACTAATTTTTATCATCTTTTTATTATTCTATTAAATAATAAGGTTTCAATGAAGTTAATTTGAGTTAAACCAATGCTCGAGTGTTACCCCCTTTCACTCGTTGAGAGGGGCTCGGGCTACGTAGTGGTGGGGTGGGGAGAGTACACAGTTGTGGGAACGTACTTCTCCCCTAACCGGGGCCTGGCGGAGTTCGAGATCTTTCTTGGCACTGTCAGAGCTGCGGTGTCCAGGCAGTCGCCGAAACCGACAGTGGTTCTCGGTGACTTTAACGCAAAATCACGTGCCTGGGGAAACCCTGCCACGAATCCGCGAGGGAGGGCCGTCCAGGTGTGGGCCCTACTCTCCAGCCTGTCCCTACTTAATAGGGGGCATGTGCACACTTGCGTGCGGCAGCAGGGAGGGTCCGTGGTGGACCTATCGTTCGCCACCCCTGTCGCAGCACGCAGAGTAAGGAACTGGAGGGTAGAGGTGGAGGTGGAGACTCTGTCGGACCATAGATATATCCGATTTGAGATCTCTAACTCCTGCAGGCCAGCGGAACCTCTGAGGGTACCAACCACATTCCCGAGGTGGTCCCTTGGCCAGCTAAATCGTGAGCTGGTCAAGGAGGCTGCCATCGTGCAGAGGTGGGGTTCCGCGGGAAGGAGGGAGGGCGCCAGCGTCGAAGAGATGGCGGGCCGCATGCGCAGTGCTCTAAAGGAGGTGTGCGATGCGGCCATGCCAAGGACCCGGCGAAGGGTACCGCGCCGTCAGGTGTATTGGTGGTCGCCCGAAATAGCAGAGCTGCGGGCAACATGCAACCGGGCGCGGAGGGCATACGTCCGCTGTCGCAGGCGCAACGGTCTCGACGCGGACTTGGAAAGACGGCTGTGGGCCGCTTATCGCCAGTTGAAAAAGGAGCTGCAGCAGGCGATAAGTTGTGCTAAGCAGAGAGCAAGAGAGGAGCTTCTGGTGGGCCTGAACAGGGACCCGTGGGGGCGCCCATATCGTGGTGTGCGAGGGAAGTTCCGCACACATGGCGCTCCTGTTACGGAAACGCTACCGCCAGATCTCCTCCTGCGCCTGGTTGGAGAACTATTTCCTAACCCAGGCGAGCACGTCCCACCAAGTATGGCCCCTCGCTCCATGACAGAGCACAATATGGCTCCACCACCGATCACGGAGCGAGAGATGGAGATGGCCATTGATCGACTTAGGGGCAGAACCACAGCGCCGGGTCCGGACGGGGTTCCAGGGCGTGTTCTGCGTGACGCCCTGGAACACCTAGGAGGGAGGCTTCGGGAACTGTTCGACGAGTGTCTTTCCAGTGGGCAGTTCCCGAAGCTATGGAAGGAAGGAAAATTGGTCCTGTTGCCGAAGGAGGGGCGCCCACTAAGCTCTTCTTCGGCATACAGGCCAATTGTGCTGCTGAATGAGACGGGCAAGCTCTTCGAGAAGATTGTCGCTGCCCGTCTTGTTCAGCACCTCGAGGAGGTGGGGCCGGGTCTCTCAGAGGCTCAGTTCGGTTCAGGGCAGGTCGATCAACCATCGATGCCCTGAACACCCTGAAGACCCGGACCATGGAGGCGGTGGCCCGAGGGGACGTAGTCCTGGCGGTATCGCTGGACGTGGCGAACGCCTTCAATAGTCTTCCTTTCGGGACAATAAAGGAGGCGCTTCGATATCACGGGGTGCCTTCCTATCTCAGAAGGCTGTTGGGGGCATACCTCCAGGATCGGGTGGTCCTGTGGGAGGGGGGCGATGGGCGACTTGTCCGGCGTCGAGTAGGTTGCGGCGTTCCACAGGGGTCGGTTCTCGGCCCAATCCTGTGGAACGTTGGCTTTGACTGGCTCCTACGGGCACCCGTCCTTCCCGGGATGGGGGTGCTGTGCTACGCGGACGACACCCTCATCACGGCGACGGGACGTACCTTTCAGGAGGCGGCCCGCCTGGCTGAGGTCGGAGTTTCGCTCACGGTGGATCGGATCAGAATGCTGGGCTTGAGGGTCTCCATAACAAAAACGGAGGCCCTCCTATTCCACGGTCCACGTCGGGGTCCCCCTCGAGGGGCGTCTATCACCGTCCAGGGGACGGTGATTAAGGTGCAGGCCCAGATGAGGTATCTGGGCCTGATTCTGGATGGAAGATGGAGCTTCGGGCAGCACTTTGACCAACTCAGCCTGAAGCTCATCAATGCCGCTGCCGCCTTGGGCCGCCTTCTACCCAACGTAGGAGGGCCGGAAACACCTTGCCGGCGTTTATACGTTGGTGTGGTGCGTTCCATGGCACTGTACGGTGCACCCATCTGGGTGGACGCTCTCACCGCTCGCAACAAGGCTCTTCTTCGGAGACCACAGAGAGTCATAGCGGTGAGAACGATACGTGGTTACCGTACAGTGTCATGGACGGCAGCGACACTTCTCGCGAGCGATCCGCCTTGGGAACTCCAGGCAGAGGTGCTTGCGGAAGTGTACCGGTTCCGGGTGGAAGCGAGGTCGAGCGGCGATCGTCCGGGTTTGGCGGAGGTGGAGCGAGTCAGGGCTCTAGCCCAGCGAGCCTTGATTCGCAGGTGGGAGGAGGACCTGGGGTCCCCCTCGGCAGGCCTGGCGACAGTGGAGGCGGTCCGTCCCCACTTGAGTCGCTGGCTGGAACGGAGTCACGGCACACTCACATTCAGGCTGACGCAGGTACTTACCGGACACGGTTGCTTCGGTAGGTATCTGCACCGGATAGCGAGGCGGGAGGCCACTCCCTCCTGCCACGAGTGCGGCGCGCCGTCGGACACGGCGCGTCACACTCTGATTGAGTGTGCTGCATGGGGGCCTCAGCGCCATTCCCTGGCGGCCATTGTAGGCGGAGACCTCTCGTTGCCGAGCGTGATAAACGCCATGGTCGGTAGCGAGAGGTGCTGGAAGGAGATGGTCTCTTTCTGCGAAAACGTCATGTCGCAGAAGGAGGCCGCGGAGCGGGAGCGTGAGAACAGTGCTTCCGCTGACCCGCTTCGCCGAAGAAGACCGGGGAGAAGACGTCGGCGCTATGCGAACCTTCTTCTCCCACCGTAAGTGTCGCCGGGGCTAGGGGGTCTCTGTACCCCGAGAACCCCTTAGAATTTGGAGGCCTGCAGAGGCGGGCCTACCGTCGGGACGTCACGGTAGTATGCGCAAGCGATCCCGTGGCGTCCCCCGAAAAGACGGCGTGGGTACCGCTGGTTTTTTAGTGGGTATTCCGACGCCTTCAGCGTTGGCGAGCCCCACATACCCCCCCCACTTCATGTGGGGGAAACGCGTAAACGCGTTTTTCCAGCGAAAAAAAAAAAAAAAAAAAAAAAAAAAAAAAAAAAAAAAAAAAAAAAATGCTCGAGTGTTATGTCAGCGGCTACCTCCCCGCCAAACATTACCTGACCTTAGAGTTCCCGCTCGAATTTGACATTTCACTTGGTTCGCGCCAAACGCAGACGTCACCGCCATTTTGGATTACTTTTTTAAATCGCGCGAAGTGTTACGATTTATAAAGGAGTTATTGTAAAAAAGTTTTAATATTAATTAAGTGTTCGGTGCTAAAATTGTGGTTTTTGATTTGTAGTGATAAGTGAAGACGGAGAACGGCTTTAAAGTTAGGTAAGTTGTGTATTTTCAAACAAGGTATTTATATTTTTATTTTCAACACAAATTACATATACTTAGTTGTATTTTTTATACTATTAATAATAAATAAAGATAATTTTATCCTTTCACTTATTATACATTCTTCAACTTAAGTTTATTGGAAATTAAATTTTGTGATTTATAGTGAACGCGCGCATTGATGTCTTTTCTATGGTTTAATAATAATAAAATAGCGACGCTTTTTATGCAAGTTTAGCAATGTCATGGTCATAAATTATATTTTTTATTAAAAAATAAACCTTTTTGTTGTTAAGGCAAAGATTATTTTGAATAAATATGACGTTTTATAATTAAGAAAATTTCAAAGTGAGTTGGAACTTCAGTGAACATTTTCAGAAAGCTTTGAATTCAACCTCTTCTTTTCCTGCATATGGAATAATATCCTATAAAATATGTCTATGATAAATAAATATTAATAATATTTTTAAATTGGATAACACAATTAGAAAAAATTTAAGCAAAGATGTTAAATACTTAACTTTTGACGTTTTTAAATTTATATTAAAAGAAAACACACATAATACTAACATGGAATTTAATTAGCAGTTATCATTAAGGTTATATGGATATAAAACGGTGGTATTAGTTTACGTTAGTTTTTATAAGAGAGCTCTAAAATTTAAGTTTAAGTATTTGTACCTAAGTCAAGAAACTTATTAAATGAATATTTGTATAAATATAATAACAAAAATTTTGCTCGCTGGAAAAGCTTTGTGCAAAACCTGGTAAGGTAGCACCCTTTCATCAGATATTCTACTGCCAAACAGTCATATTTAGTTAAAGGGTGAGTGATCCAGTGTAACTACAGGCTCAAGGGCCATCTTACTTACCAAGGTCGGTGAAGCATTGAAGATGTACAAAATGGTTAATATATCTTACATGTTAATTGCCAACGTCTGTGGGTGGTGGTACCACTTACCAGCAGGTGGCTAATGCCAGTCCACCTATTTCATAAAATAAATAAATGTCTTGCCATTTCGTCTCGTGTAGTTCTCGTTACGAACCAGTTTAAGTTTTATATTAATTTAATCTTCTATATATAAGCGTAATACTACACATAACGAGACCTCCTAAACTATCCACCCGATTGACTTGAAATTTGTCACAGTTACTCCTTACTCAACGTAACTCATATCCAAAACACATTTTTTTTCTTATCTACCCGTGCGAAGCCGGAACGATTAGCTAGTATAGTACGTTGACCATTCAAAATTGCTTATAATAGCCTCCTCGAATAACTTATATTTTGATTTAAAAAAAAACTGTGGTACTAATTTATTTACAAGACCAACGCAATCATAAATATAAATATATCTGTGTCGATACAATTAATAAACCACTATTTCTTATGACCTTATATTAATATCGAACTTCCGAATAGATTGGGATAAATTATTTTATTATTTATTCAATAATTTCCTATCTATTCTTTTACACACACAATATACATTAAAAACGCTTTAAGGAATTAAAATGTAAAATTAAACTATAAAATTACACAACTTTAATTAAGGTGTTTAAGCTACGTTTACGTTTTAAGTTACATTAATTGGCAACACAAATTAAGCACATAACAATACAGTGGTGATTGCTCGGATTTGAACCCACAATTAACGGTTAAGATTCTCATGTTCCAACCAAAGTCATCTCGGCTAATAAATATCTAGAAATATCTTAAACCATATCAAAAGGTTTTGAAATAACGGGTTTGTTTCATCAATGTTTACAAAAGTCTCGCCGTGGCATTATCATTATTCTTTTGATTACAAAACTGAATATTTTTAACGAATTATTTATTCAATCGGTACTGTTGAACGATTTTAATTTGAACTTTTATAAGTTCATGTTATATACGTTATCAAGGGTGCTGAAAAGACCATAGGTACCCACTTACCCCCTTTCCCCATTCGCGGGGAATCCAATCCAATCCAATATGAAAACTTGTGTTTGTTAACAGCAAAGAAGATTAGATTTTTGTCTGTTCACCACTAGCGCATCTCGGTTTTGGCTACGAGACGTAATTCAAAAGTATCCCAATAAACAAGAAGTTTTGTAAGCTTTGAAGTGGCATGTTTATGGTAAAAAACAACTTCCATAGAAAAGAGTTCAACGAGTCGTAACTGAAAAACATTCGGCTATTGATACACAATATTGATTAGTTAAATATAGGAATCGAGGAACGTTCTGCAATGTGAAGAAATATTCTCAAGTGAAATTCTCAAATAGTAATATTTACATAACGAATATTATCGACAAGCTAGTGCAATGTTTGACTTCAACCAGCCTCTATTTAAACGTTTCCTACAAACCAGAGCCTGCTACAAGCATTATTCACATCTGAGAAACTGAATCTTGCTAATTTTCTGTCGCCGGTTCTTCTCGGGCGATTCTACCGGACCTATGGTAGTTTTTAATTTCACTATCTATTGATTACTTATTAGTAAGTGTTATGTTTTATTTTACGCAAAACATACGCGTGTGTGCAAACTTAAGTGCAGTCTCTATTCGCTCTTCGATTCCTGCGGAACTCAACAGCCGGCCATCGGCTTTACATGCTATTGGAGGCAGTATACTGCTAACTTCCAGAACCCAAAAATTTATTAAACCTATGGATAATTGGCTTTCTAAAGCAACTACAAGAACGAGACGGCTAGATGATGAATTATTTATTATATAAATTATCCGTCAAATGTATTCATAACAAGTTGTGTTATAATTACGGATCTCGCACCTATAACAATGAATTACGCAATCACGAACTATCACAGACATATATTGTTGTTTACATACATCTCGTTTGTGAATAGTTAGGTGCGATCCGCGGCTTCACCAGCGTGGAATTAAATTTGTAATGAAAATCTTTTAAAATCTGTCATTTTAACGTACATAATGCCTATTTAAATTATACACATAAAGTATTTAATTTATTAAAATGGCCATATTAGCTTAAATAGACTAGAGTCCGTTTTATTTATTTGTATGTATAAGCCTAAAATAGTTGACAACACATAACTCATATTCTTATAACTCACGTACGTAACGTGAGTTATAATAACTTTTGATAGACTCGACCGATTTTGATAAAATAAAGATTAAATGGTACCTTAGAATACTACTTATTATATTTATTTATGTATTTGTAATTTTAACCGTTTTTACACTGGACAAGAAGACATAGAGACTAAAATAAAAAACATGATTGTTTTGGTAATTTGCAAATAGAAATATTAACTTAAAAATACGCAGTTATTTTGAAATCACAGACATACAGTTCAATATTATTTATTTGTATGTTTGTATGTATGTATGTGTAGATAAGACGGTTCGGGATAGGAGTTTTTTTATATCTCACGATGATTCATCACGTTGTTTTACTGAATAAAAAATTAATTATAAGCATGCATATATGGCGATTACCTATGTTTGAACTAGCAACCGTTGGTTGAGATACACGTGTTTTCGTTACTGCTCCGTCTATTAAATAATATATAATAACAAGGTACAATATAAGACAACTTAATAACATCCATCTATTTACTTCCTATACATTACTTATGTAAATCTCGTCACGCAATAGGCTTTTTCACTTCTCGACTGACTTTCACTGGTGACCTTGAAATATCTCATATGCGAAGTTATGTACGAACTTCAGGTAGCGCAGTACTGACCTCTTTTATGTTACAAATAAAATGACAATTCGATGACAAACATGATAACGACAACAACGAATTTTTTATAAGTATATAAAAAATTAGTGGTTGGGCTGAGTGTAAGATCGTCTGAGTAGGTTACAACCCACTCATCAGATATTCTACCGCAAAACAGCAGTACTTGGTATTGTTATTTCCGTTTGAAGGGTCAGTTAGCCAGTCTGATTATAGGCACGAAGAATATAACAATTTAGTTCCCATGGCTGGTGGTGCATTGGTGACGTATGGGATTGGGATGGTTAACACTTCTTATGTCAATGTATATGGGCGGTGGTGTTAAATAATTGTTTTCACTGTTGCATTCCTATGTTAATTTATTGAGTACTACTATGTAACACTTTTTTTTAATTCTGTTTTTTTTTTTAATCAAAAAAAGGCTTAGCCCTGCAGTGGGACATTCACAGGCTGTTACTGTTACTGTTAATTCTGTTTAGTCATTATTTAATGTGCTTGTGGTCTCCTATAATTGAAGGAGCTCACATATTTTAAAACATTATTCCACGATGTAATGTACTCGTAAGTCATTTGTTTGAGATATTTATAATAAATAAATAAATAAATATAGCTTTGTGCAAGCTCGTCTGGGTAGGCACCCCCCACTCATCAGATATTCTGCCGCAAAACAGCAGTACTTGGTATTGTTGTGTTCCGGTTTGAAGGGTAAGTGAGCCAGTGTAATTACAGGCACAAGGGACATAAGATCGTAGTTCCCAAGGTTGGTGGCGCATTGGCGATTTAAGCGATGGACAACATTTCTTACAATGCCAATGTCTAAGGGCGTTGGTGTCCACTTACCATCAGGTGGCCCATATGCTCGTCCACCTTCCTTTTCTATATAAAAAAAAAATTGGAGCTTATATGTATTAGTATATAACGTTTTATGTAAACCATTATTCAACCCGTGCGAAGCCGGGACGGATAGCTAGTGTATATAAAAATCAAAAACTTTAAATTCGTTCCAAGACATTAAAAATTTCTTGATCTTAGTTCTTACAGCATTTTCTAACAGTTAAAGATAAAAAGTAAAAGTGTATCAATCGGAAGGTTGTCTTGTCACGCCAGTTAAGGGGATACGGGCATTTATAACGGAAAAAAAAACGATGCGTTAAAAATAAAGTGTTTTAAACTTCCTTTTCCTGTTATCGGCGACTATCAAAATGTATATATATTTTAAAAGTAAATAATTTAATTTTGGTAATTATTTAATATTGTGACTAATACTGGAAAGGTTTTTTTCGTAAGTATAGTAATTGGTTATGCAAATACACTTTTACAATTCTGTTTATTGAAATTAAACTTTATTAAGGTTTGCACGAGATTAATGATGAACATGACAAGTCAGCGGTGTTGCCAGTATTGCATTAGTTTAAGATTCAAGTGATTTATCCAACAGGCTATTATTGTCGTATTAATATGTTAGCTTTTCCACTAATAGGTAAACAAAATATAATTAAACTTAAATATAATACCTTTATTCAACATCAAACTTTATTTAAACTTTAAAATTAACACAATAAGATAAGTTGACACGTTTGACGTTGCTTAAACAATAAATTAATTCATTTTATATTTTTTTTTGTAAAAATAACATTTGTAAAACCATTGTCTAAAACAGTTATTTAATTACCAACAATATTGAAAATAATAACGTTTTCAGTCACAAAATAATCCCGTATGTTTCCACGCGCCGCCAGCTGTGTCCAGCAATATTGCAATAAACATTGATTGATAGTGTAACAGCTGTTATTTATTATTATAACAATGGATACAATAGCTTAGGTCTGTTTTAATTGTGTTTAGATACAATACATGGTTTAAGTAATTATATTATAATAATATCCTGGGACATTATTCACACACGGCCATCAGATCGAAAACTAAGCAGAGCTTGTACTATGAAAACCAGACAACTGATATACTACATATACTACTTTTCTTTTGTAAATACATACTTATATAGATATTTACACAGACATGTTGACATGTTATATAGATATCAACAGACATGTTCAAGCACAAAAATGTCTGTCCTGGGTGGGAATCGAACCTACAACCTACGGCGTGAAAGGTAAGATTCTACTAACCACGCCAACCGGCTCGTCATTATAATTAAGTGTTTGATTAAAGTTTTATAATGACCTAGAATGTTCTATAAACACTGTGCAACTATATGGTACCCATTCATCAGATATTCTCTTACCAAACAATATTACGTGTTGTTGTGTTCTAGGTTTGAAGGGTGTGTGAGTGTAACTACTGGAACAAGGAAGTAAGATCTTCGTTCCCAATTGACTTATTCGAGTTGTTATAACAGCGCCAGTATCTATAGGCGTCTATTTATATTCAAAACAATACGGCCTATAAATGTCCTCGTGCTGGGCTTTGGTCTCGACTATTTTAAGCACAAATTACATTGAATACACACGTAGGAATTATTGAATATAGATAAAACAACCCGTTTGTCACTGGAGTATACTTATTGGCTCCGTTTTATTTCATAACCCACTCATTATAGTAATAAGAATCGATACAAATGTCAAGGTGTTCGTTGTTACGGAATGTCTCTTCTGAGCGCCCTATACTCCGACCCGAGTTTCACCACACGAAGGTTGCCTGTTTCTATAATAATCTTTATCCTTGAAATTTATTGAGTACGCGTTTATTATGACTTTCATTATCACGCGTTTAGGTAAAGTTCAGATTATGAGAATATATTTAATGTTATAAGTAGGTTTGGCAAATGAGATACTTGATTGTAAGTGGTCCTCCAACTATGGACATTGGTGATGTAAGAAGTATTGATCATTCCTTACATCGCCAATGCACCACCAACCATAGACACTAAGATGTTACGTCCCTTGTGCCTGTTGTTACACTGTCTCTTTGACCCTTCAAACCGGAACGTAACAATACCAAGTATTGTCGTTTGGTAGAATATCTAATACTTTACTCACACAAATCATCCATCTTTCTTTCTTGTTTTGCATTTTAGCCACACCCATATTTATCACTCATCGTCAAAAGCTCAGTCTTTCCCTTATACTTAGCAAAATAATTGGAGACGTCAGAAAGTGATGTTTTAGAATACCTACATTTATATATATCGTGGGCCACGTATGATCGTGGGTTCAAACCCGGGCAAGCACCACTGAATTTTCATGTGCTTAATTTATGATTATAATTCATCTCGTGCTTTACGGTGAAGGAAAACATCGTGAGGAAACCTGCATGTGTCTAATTTCACTGAAATTCGGCCACATGTGTATTCCACCAACCCGCATTGGAGCAGCGTGGTGGAATAAGCTCCAAACCTTCTCCTCAAAAAGAGGAGAGGAGGCCTTTAGCCCAGCAGTGGGACATTCACAGGCTGTTACGGATATATATCTTAAATGCAAATTTGTATTTGAATGTTTGACTTGTTAGTAAGCATGCTTTAAAGTTTGGATAGATTTTCATAACAATTGAAAAAATTGTTTACAATTTAATTAACGTCCATTTGCCAGCAACATCTGACCACGACGACGTGACCTTCAGACAATTTATACACCCGTAACATGATAAGTAATCAAGTAATTACGTTTGTGACCTTTATTAGATTAAATTGATTTTTTAATTATTTTTTTAGATAAACAAACATTCGTCACACAAAGGCATAGTTCACACAATCAGAAATATTAATATTAATATAATTTCCGACTACAGTTATAGTCAACTGCATTCGAGGATAAATTATATGCTTTATTGCTTTATGTTTTATCATTCGCTAAAGCATACAAAAAGGAAACTTATGTTTTTTTTAATTTATTTTACTTCATTGTTTTTAATCTAGTTTTGTTTTTGTAAAAATGCTATTAATTATTACGACGATTACACATCAGGTCAAGAGATTAAGAAAACTTTATGATCGCGCACATCCTTGTCGCAACATGTCCTGATGGGCCAGGATGTAAATGTACTTTCTTAATCTCTTGATCTGATGAGTCTGTAATCGACGTCGTGAGGAAATCTCGACGTGTATAGTCACAATTGAGCGGCGTTGTGAGCTATTTATTTAAGTAAATACGATATAAAATTTTTGATAAAATCATGACCTTACATTTGATTGCTAGAAATATTTCCGCTAATATTTATTCTAAATAAACTTTACTCAGAACAGCGAAGGCTGCCTGAAGCAATGTTTGTTTCTTCAACTGTTCTCGATGTGTATATTTGATATTGAATATCATGATGAAGGATTTTTGGGTTCCAAAGTTTGTATATTTAACTCAGACGGCCTTGAAGATAGTCGCCGGGATGGATTTGTGCTGTCGTAAACAATATGGATTTTTGTAAGAACTTTTTCACTTGAGAAGACCTTTTGATTATATTATGGCTGAAAATCTAAAAAAATATATAACGCAGCGAGAAACCTTATAGTTTATTCCATGTCGCCTCTCCAGTGCCTGGTACATGCGGAATTTATACAATTTATATAAATATATATATATATATATATATATATATATATATATATTATAGGTAATTCAATCCACAATAGCGCCACACCCTTTTTTCCAATCGTTACAGGGCAAGTGTGCAATGTAACCTGTAATGGTGGGGCGCATCTAAGGAAGGGTTGGTTATTTCTATTGATATAGTGGAGTAATGTTTCTCAGTACTAAGATCATACTGTTACAAAACGCTTACAAAAATATACCTAAACGAATATCATGTATGTATTCTATCGAAAGTAACTTTACATACTGTACATATACATGTTTATATATTTTTAATAAATTAATGCATAAAAACTGTTGAAACATAATATTAAAACCAATATAGAGTAAAAAAAATGTGTTTGTATTTTTGTTTTTAACTTTTTTTTATGAAATTAATTTAATAACAAGTTTTGCGTCGATATTATCGAATGTTCAGGAAGTTGTAATTTTTTTTCCTGATTCATTATCATCTGTTTATCTTTAAACATATTCCGAGTTCAAACCTCAGGTCGGGCCAATAAAAAGTTATTTGGTTACAGGGGTTTTTGTGCAAGCTAGTCTGAGTAAGTACCTATTTTATAAATACATATGTTATATAAAAAAAGATTAGTGACTTAAAATTTGTTTCTAATTGATGAAATCTATTCTAATATTATAATCGCTAATGTAACTCTGTCTGTCTGTTACGCTTTCACGGCTAAACCCGGTTCAGTGGTTTTTGATAGAATTTAGTATGAAGCAAGCTTGAGCCCCAAGGCCAATAGAATTAAGCTCCTAAAAAAGTATTTTGTATCTAATGCCTGCTGACACTCAGGCGAAGCTGCGCGCAAATACTAGTAATTTATTATTTATTTATATAGTAATATATAAATGAGATGTTCTTGCTGAGTTACTTTTGCCGGTTCTTCTCAGGTCTAAGATATTTCTTTCCGAAACGGCGGTAGATTTCACAGTAGGATTATATGGAGGAGGATAGGATCCGCTAGATGGCGCTGTAATGTATTCATTAACAAATTCGGTATTTGTTTATTTAGGAAACATACAATTTAAGCTTTAATTAAACCACTTAAAAGATTCATAACTTTTTTTGGCATTTCTATTTATTTTACCTTAAGCAAATATAAAATACATACTTACAACTACCCTCTATATTGGTTGGTTAATTAACAAACAGCTGATCCCGACGTCTTGTGTTCCTAAGTTACTTAATTTTAATGTGTTGTTGTTTTTATTATAAAATTAAGTAAAGCTTACTCCACACAAGCGAAACTGTGAGAACAAGTAGCAATACACATGGGTTGTTAATTATAAATTACTCGACACACATGTTGATTTCAACTCTGCAATGTAGCCCGTTTACATAACAGTTGCGTCACACGCCACGCCTGTATCTGAATAGGACTTTATAAGGCCCTTTTGCTTCAAATATCACTCGTTCCTATGTGAATTGCTTAAGACAGCTCAATGTAGCACTGAGGTGATTTTTTTTATATATAGAATAGGAAGGCGGACTAGCATATGGACCACCAGATGGTAAGTGGTCACCAACGCCCTTAGACATTGGCATTGTAAAAAATCTCAACCATCGCTTACATAGCCAATGCGCCACCAACCTTGGGAACTAAGATTTGATGTCCCTTGTGCCTGTAATTACACTGGCTCACTAACCCTTCAAATTGGAACACAACAATATCAATTACTGCTGTTTTGCGATAGAATATCTGATGAATGGGTGGTACCTACCCAGACGAGCTTGCACAAAGCCCTACCACCAATATTTTATAATATTTTATATTAATTTTAATCAAGATCTGGCTTATTCCACCACGTTGTTCCAATACGGGTTGGTGGACATATGTGGAAATCTTCCTGAACCTTTCATCCGACACATGCACATTTCCTCACGATGTTTTCCTTCACCGCTGAGCACGTGATGAAATATAAACAGAAATTAAGAACACGATAATTGATTGTTGCTTGAAATAAGTTGAGTTAAATAAACAACAATTGCTTTAAATTTTAACTATTCATAACTGCAATGTTTAGATCATAATCTTCTTCGTTAATACACTAGCTATTCACGGTTTTGATAAGGGGTCTATATTATTTTAAACTAAGATGTTATATCCCCTGTGCCTTTACATTGATTTATTCTTTAAAGCGGAACACGGAACTATAGTAACTATTACTGTTTAGCGGTAGAATAAATGAGTGGTTAGTCTGTATGGTTACCCAGACAGGATTGCGCGAAGCCTTACCACGTAGTATAAATACATTTGTATCATACACAAGACCTTAATGAATTATACGCCTAAATCATCATGAATAAATCAATTGGTGATAACCGTGTGCAAATTCGTTCTCTAGTTTTTGACTTTATCGCGTTCACACAGACAATCTCGGCGGGGCATTTTATTTTATAATATGCAGTGATATTAATACATAAACACAAAACGGTTCATGACCGTTTCCTTCTCTGTTTATCAATTGATTGATTTTTTTTTACTGTCGTGTCATTAACGGGCTTTATTATCAATAAAAAAAAAATAGAAATACGAGTTGAAAATAAATGTTTATATATTTATTTATTGAAGGTATACTAGCGGATGTTACACAAATAATATCTTAATAAATTACGTACTAAAACTTAAAAAAAATTATGTACACCCATTTGAAAGCATACGCTGCATGCATAGTTGTCTTGCGCCGATTACAATTTCATAAAAGTATTAAAGTGCTTGATTAATAAGTAACAATGTTCGAAACATGTATATGATACTAATAATTATATAATTAATAACGCTATATGACATTATCTATATGTATAAAAGAATAACTGACTGAATGACTGATATATCAACGCATAGCTCGAACTACTGGGACAAGCACTATGAAAATTTGCATATAGATTTTTTTACTTAGTAGGTTAGTACTAAGGGAGGATTTTTAAAAATTTAACCCCTGTGGTAGTGATAAAGGGGATGTAAGTTTGTTCGAAAGTCCTTCATTTTTGAAGAAAGAGTTATAGAAATTTGTATTTATGAGGCGAGCAAAGTCGCGAATAAAGCGCTAGGAATTAATAAAATAACTCTATATCAATTACATTACGCTTTATATAGACTTATTTACAAAATTTCAATAGCGCGTTTCAGGTTTCGATCTAATTTGAAGTGTCATTGAACTCGCATCTGGTCGCGGTTCACTTTCGCTGCGGTCGTCTGTTAAACCACAACACTTAGAACTGTTTCATTTGTATTTCGGTGGTGTCTGGTGTACATGGTAACTTATTGTCATTGATACTGTAATATATATATATATATATATATATATAACTTCTTATACCACAAATGCTCTGAGTGATAGGCTATTTCGATGCGTGTATTCTTATATGTTTTAATTATATTCAATGTTACATACCACATTGACATTTGACGATCGCATTTCTAGTTTTCATGGCATTTTAAGTCAAGTCATATATTTAAGCCAGTCGTACTGTTCCTTACCTTCAAATTATATGTAATAACAATTAAATATAAATTCTAATATAATTATTTATTTTTCATTTTTAATACCTAACAAACTCTACGTTGTATATCATTTAAAACAACTGTACAAATCCTTACAGTCCTGGTATATGGATCTATTTTTAATGAATGAAATAGTTATCGAATAATACTAATAACTTATGTGGATTGGCCTTAAACTGTTCTTAATTGAAAATGTAAAATGCTTCACGTGTAGGCTCGGCCGTTTGAGTTTCAATCTATATGGGTTATAACATGGTTGCTGGAATAGCACTCCGCCGTTCACTTCGCATTCCACGCTTCGTGGTCAACTAGTTTTTGTAAACAAAATAATTATTTCCAATAAATGTTTATAAAGTACATAAATGCTTATTTTGGATGCTTTTAACCATTAGTCCGAATATAATGTTTATTCAATTAAAGCTACAAGGTTTTTATAAAGATTTATTGTGACAAATGAGTCAGCTGGTAAGTGTTCAAAATGGCTCAGTGGGCAGAGCACGTATTAACTAGGAGAATAGCTTATGTTAAATATGCTTAATTTTTTTGTATGTAATTGACATTGTGCTCGACGCTAGCTTTCAGAAATTCATTCAGAAATTCTGATATACTTGTATCCATTAAATCATTGTGCATTTGAGCAGCGTAATGGAATAAACTAAAAATCGTATTATTATAATTTCGAACGGAACAAAATGAATCAAGATAAGCTTCCGCCTTGTACATTATATAAACGATGGAAAGTTATTTGTAATAACGAGACTATATTATAATTTTAATTCCATTGTTGAATACCTAAAAACGCGTTTTTAGCAAAAACATGTTTCATAATATTCCCATATGAAGTGGAACGTGAGAATAAATTACAAAATTTAGTCTCGCATACAAGGCTTGTACTCGACTTTTGTTAAGTAACAGCCAGAAAATGTCCCACTGCTGGGCAGAGCCTCATCTCCGTTCGAAGATTATATTACGGCCTCGTTGGTCTAGTGGATAGGCCGAAGAACCCAAGGTCCTGGGTTCAAATCCCAGGTCGGGCTAATCTCTCTTGAGATTGGACACCGAAATTGGTCCGGAGGACATTATTATTATTATTAATAGTCAACGGTGCTGCACGTCGAATTGAATAATATAAAATACATAAACTATTAGTAGCAGCGATAGATAAAATAAAAAAAATATTGTTATGTTTTTTCTAACTGGCTGGTTATATTAACTTGAAAAAGACAATTATTTTGTTATAATAAAAAATATTCTCAAAAATATTGCCTAAACATTTTTTACTTATTATTATCTTATG
Source organism: Nymphalis urticae (assembly GCA_905147175.2). Taxonomy (NCBI): domain Eukaryota; kingdom Metazoa; phylum Arthropoda; class Insecta; order Lepidoptera; family Nymphalidae; genus Nymphalis; species Nymphalis urticae. The sequence continues at coordinate 9,253,458 of LR990007.1, forward strand.
ATATGATCATCTTATTTGACATTGAACAAATGTTGCAACGTTAAAGGCCTTATAGACATGAAGAATACAATGTTAAGTGCCAATTATAAAACTCTAAAAGTTACGAGATACGTTACGAATTTTCGTTGATTTTATTTGAAAATTATTGCAGATATTAAAGCTTAAAATGATGAATCAGTTATATATTTTATTACAGTCTAGTACACATTTAGCTCAATGACACGCCTTTTCTTTTATTTTGTATCGTTTATTAAATGATTTTTTTGTTTCAGATGTAACAATTAAAATGTACCACAACGTGCGGTGAAAAATGAAGTTTGAAATAAGTGCCATAATATTATTAAGTTATTTAGCAGTTGCATTGTCTAAATCATTTGATATACAAAAGTTTAATGAAAAAACTGAAAATGACATTGATAATGATATAATTGACTTCGATGATGAATATTCTGTTAGATATGATAAAAAATATGAAGTGCTTCCGTGGCATTCAAGTGATTTCAACAAAGATTCATATAAGTACACTGTTCTAAGAGATGTGGACACAGTTAAAAAAACAGTCAATGACGATAAAGGAAATGAAAGAGATAGAGAAACCGAAAAACAAACTACTATAAATCCATTCAGTGAACCCAACGAAATAACGACAGAACTTAGCGCAATACCGATAGAATTACTAAGTACAACTGAATATTCTTTAAGTACAATCGCAGAAAGTTCACCAGAACCTGATTTAACTGTTATTCCTTTGGTCACTACAGAAAAAGTTCCAGTTGATATTATCATAAACCAAACAGTCACCTTACCAGTATCGACAGAAGTACCCGAAGATGCAAATTCGACTACAGTGTTCTATGAAATGACAACAAGAGTTATAAGCACAAATGAAACAACACCAGAGGCTTATACTAATAGAATATTAACCAATGAATCACAATTGAATTATACAATCGAATCAGTCACAGAAAATCCGAATATTAAATCTATTGAAGAGGATAGAACAGAAGCTGTGTTAATTATTAAAAATGTAACAAATAAAGTACTAAATATAACTAGTGATGTTCAAAATAGAACAGTTAATCGAAAAGATAGAGACAGTAATGAAGAAGTTCCGATATTTACAGAACTGGATGTTGAAGATTTGACAGAGGTTCCTGAAGATTATTACGATACTAAGGACGTTGTTCCAACACCTGCTCCCAAAACAGATGCGCTCTCAGTTATATTTGGTTTTGCAGGCAGTGTTGTTGAGAGCGTAGTGGAAACTGTAGCTGAAAGAGTTGTACCGAAAAGCTTATACGATTTATTTAAAAGAATGCAAAGACAAAGCGAGTTATTAGAAGCTGAGAAATTGAGGAGTCGAGAAGAAAATGGAGGAATAGGTATGGTAATTTAAGCATGCTATTTATCTTCTTATAATCCGAAGTTTTTTCCTGATAATTTTCCGGATAAGAGTTCGTGTAAGTCCTATTCTTCCACTGCCAAAAATTTTTACTTATTATTGTTGTGTTTGAATGACGAGTGATCGAGTGAATAGTCATAAGTTTTCATGTTTTGTGGGTCGATATGTTAATATCTGGTGGTCCATTGTCCCACGCCTTCCAAAAATATATACGAGTAGAGATATTGATAACGTCAAATTTAAAATATACTTGTCTTATATCACAAACTAGCTGACCCGGTGAACTTTGTTCCACCTAAAAGGCAATATCACATTACCACATTTTTTTAATTTTTAACTTAGGGTGATTGTAAATAAAAAAGATATAATTATTCAATTATTCTTTATTTGCCATTTATTGTAGCACCTTGTGATAAACGATATTTTTTGTTTTTTCATTAGGCGCGAAAACAAATAACGCGGAAGGTCTTCCGACACGTGAACATGCCACATATAATTGGCCATGGGAAAAACATGGGTGTTCGAGATTAAGACCACAAACTTTCAACGATTGGCCTTGTGACTTATTTACAGTCATGGCGAATGCTAGACGGATCAGAAATTGAAGCCGTTTAAACTGAAATGGCATGTCGGTTGGGATCATCGAGATCCTCGGAATGAGAACTTCCTCACCTTTGAATTTTCCTTTGAGAATTGTGGCGTAAATCAAATTGTTCATCAATTTATTTACCACCAAACGTGTTCCGTTGCACAATTTTGGTTGGTTTAAGTTTCGAAGCATGATTACTATAGAACCAATCTTTAGTCGTAAATTGTGCGGTGGTAAGTCAGGTACATCCAAGGAGTTTAAAAATTCAATGGGATAGTTGGTGGCATCATCTTCATTTGTTAGACAGTCAATAGATTTGAAAGAATGCAGTGTACCAATGATGTCATCCTGAATTATGTAATTTAAGTCATCTACATCTTTATTCTTAGCTGCCAAAATTGCTCGCTCACTCAACCATTCATTATTTTTGAGGTTAGTCATGATGTTTGGGAATACTTTGTTGATGAGTTCGTATTTTGATGAGACAAAGTTACAAAAATTCGGAGGAAATGAAATCAATCCGCTCGATTCGTCGACGGGTACTCGACCATTGCCGATAGTTAGCAATTGCTCAGAGAAATCTTCAGCAGATGTATCGTTCAGCAATGCAACTCTCATGATTGTTGTTAGCTGAAGTTTCTTAACATAGCGCCATAGATTCGATGATTTAAGGCAAGCGTTTATTTCGTCAGCAGCAGTCGATCTGGGAATTACTGGCAATGTTTGGCGGAAATCACCAGACAGTAAAATCATTGCTCCTCCAAAACATCTCGAGTCATTACGTAGATCTTTCAACGTTCGGTTAAGTGCTTTCAATGCACGTTTGTGCGCCATTGTGCATTCGTCCCAGATGATGATCTTCGATTCTGATAAAACTTTGGCCGTAGCGGAGCGCTTTGTAATGTTGCATGTTGGTTCTTCAATAGATTGAAGATTTAACGGCAATTTCAATGCAGAATGTGCCGTACGACATCCTTCTAGCAATGTGGCTGCTATACCAGAAGAAGCAACTGCAACCGCAATGTTGGATCTTGCACGAACAGTGGCTAAAACTACTGACATGAGGAATGTCTTACCAGTTCCACCAGGGGCATCCAGGAAATATAAACCACCGTTTCCATCATCAATTGCCTTCATTATTGTATCATAAACTTCTTTTTGTTGGGGATTCATCAGGGGTACATTCGTTTGAACTACTAAATCTAATTCTTGGTGATCATATTCACGTTCCCGTTCCAATTCTCGATTAAATGCGTCATTCATTTCACAATTTGGCGCTGGCATTCCTAACCTGACTAATAAACTACCGCACATGAGATAACACATGTCTTCGATCAAGAGCAAGGCCCGATTATGTATCTCTTCATTCATTTCAAGATCGGAATTTCCTGAACTGACACGAATTTGATGTAAAATGTCTTCTACCATATTGTCCTTGTATTTGTGCCACAGGTTAGATGGGTTCGATGGAAAGCATGTCGAAATGATGACAGCAAATAATGTACGTATCTGACTTGGAGATGCAGAGATAATGGCTTCAACGATTGTAGTATCCCAATTCTTCTAGTAACTTGAGTTCTTCACATGCAGCACGATATTAAAATAATATCCACCTTCTCCATTCCAAAACATCAGCGGGTATTGTAATGTGTCATATGAACGATGTGTTTCAGATATTTGTTGCAGTTGTCCAGTATCGCGACGTTTAAGCACAACATCTCGTGATTTCAAAATTTTCACCAACAATCAGAATGGCAACTTCATCTATTGTTGGAGCGTTAAATGTGCGCTCGTGTGTTCCAGATGGTCGTTTATACGCTCTGATCACAACTTTGTAGTCATCATTTGGCATGCGCTCCAATGCACTCTTAAACAACCTGACCAACGCATGATGTTCTTGAAGCAGTTGTTGCAGATCTTGAAGAATTGCTCTTTTCGTTGCTGTATTGATCTCATGACGTCGATCAAGTTGTTCCTCTGTGTTGCCCATGAAGTATATTTGTAAAAATTTATGCTGTCCATCATCGAGAGGTTGCAATGATCCAATTCGATGGTTAATCTGTCCTTGTATCTACAAAAAAAAACCAGTCATTATTACTTTACAAACACTACAGGAATAAATACAATATGTTATTATTCTACTGTATTGTGTATAAGTACAAAAACAAATAAATACCTTGAATATTAATTTTAGCTTAAATAACACACGCGATTAAGTCCCGTAATACTAAAATCAATATGAGTGATAATCATGAAGGTTTAAATAAATATAAATACCTTGCATGTCGGATTAAATCCTCGTTCTTCAATAATGTCTGCCCCAAATGAGGTCATTTGGAAACTACTATTGTATTTTTGGGTGTTTCCAAGAAAATGACGGGATTCGGGTGTTTCGCCACGAAGCAATGAATTTAATGGCTCAGGTGGCGGAGTCAATAATGGCAATTTCACTTTGCCATTAAGGCAGCACAATCCTGGCCGTTCTCCGGAAAACTTTAATGCGCCACAATACTCGCAAACAACGTCCATTGGCCCAATGCGAACGCTAGTATGCAAGCAGTAATCAGTCGTGCAATCGTATTGATACGCTGCCCGATTCAAATCAGTATTTGATGAATTTCTTCTTGTGCTTCGTAAATTATCTAGCTGTTGATCTCTGAGGTTTGCTCGACGATTTCGCATTGCCAACCGAGCCGTTTCACGGGCTGCCTCCCATTGCTCTTGTGAGTGAGAAGCACGTAGTCGAGCCATACTAAGGCGGCGCTCTTCACGTGCATTTTCTTGCTCTTCTTCAGTGCTTTCATTCGCAATGTTTCGAATTACTCTTGCATTACGGCTTTGTCGAGAAAGATTTGATCGTCTTGGTCTCGGCATGGTATTTTTATTGATGATAAATGGCACAGCAATACGATATTAAAAAAAAATTAAATTAGAAGTTGAAGTTCGCTTTTCTTTCTTTTTATTAGAAACTTTAAACAGGCACAGAGTATTTATATTCCTTGTTTTATACGAATTAATCAACCGGGAAGACTTTTTTTTTAAATATTCTCAGCTGTCAGTGGCTTTTTGTTATATACTACCGGACTTTTTTAAAAATATGCTCAGCTGTCAGTTGCGTTTTGTTATTACATTTTTAACAAATGAACCGCTGACTTATATTTTGACTAAGTTGTTTTGTTATTACATGTCAGTTGCGTTTTGTTATACCACATTTTATGTCACATCACACGGGAACGACGGGAACGGGATAAAAATCCTATGGGTATTCTATGTCCTTCTCCCAGTTCTTAGCTACCTCCCTACCAATTTTCAGTCAAATTGGTTCAGCCGTTCTTGAGTTATAAATAGTGTAACTAACACGACTTTCTTTTATATATATAGATATTCATCCATATTGTTCTATATATTTTATAGAAGTTGAAGTGCAGTGCGTTTTTATTATTAATTTTGTACATAAAAGTAACGTAAAGTACGTTAAAACCTTGGTTCGACATTTCCTCGTTTGTACTTTGCATACATTTGAATATATTATAACTGTATATTTTAGACATTTTTTTATAAAAATAAAATTTGTATACGATCGTTTTGTTTTGAGATTGTTTTTGTAACATTGTATAAATTGTTGTCTTCCTGATTTCTGTCATAGCAGGCAATTCTGCAAGGAGAATAGCCAACTGCAGGATATATTATAGTGCGTAAATGTGTGCGCAAACACAGTTGCATTAATTATTCCCTCACTCTCATAATCCGATGGGACGGCAATTCAACATGACCGACGAGATTTTTGGCACTAACGGCTTTACGTGGCAATGGCGTGGCGTGAAATTTCTTTATAGAAAACCCACTAAGTTTATTGGCCCGACCCCGGATTTGAATCTTGTAACCTTGCAGCCTCTTGAACTAGCCAAAAGACCAGGGAATTATATTCCAAGCCCAGATTTGAACTTAAAACAATGAATATCTTGTCTTATTTATAAATTGTTTAATATTCGAGCCCTTTCTTAATTAAATTTGCGAATTTGATTAAAGAACCAACTCATTTATTGATATCATATATGATAGCTTTAATATCTTTGGGATAAAATTGTATTTATACAAACAACAGTGTTAATGCTACATCTTATTTTCAGGTCAATTCACGCGTGGAGTGATTAAGACAATATCCTCAGGTTTGAGTAGACCCCTAAGCCAGCTGATGGCTGGCGCCAGGGATATTGGTTCCTTGGACAGCGACCATGGCTTCATCAGTAGCTTGGCTTCTGGCGTAACTAGTGTTGCAAATGTTGCTAATTCCATGGTCGATGTTTTTAAGGATAGAGTACAAGCGATTTATCCTGGTACGTTTAGATTTTATTATTTACCATTTTTTTTTTCTATTTATATAATTGTTATTCTATATTTTGGTGAATTAACTAGAAAATGCAATAGATTACATACATTATAGTGGAACGTTATGTGATAAGCTCTAAGGCTTCTCCGTATAGACGAGATTTTGCGCAGCGTTAGTTTATTTGTAGACCGTTTTAATGTCAAACTTTAAATGTGATAGACGTTTTTGAATACATGTATTTATCGTTGTGTGTATTTTATATTATATGTGAACTGTTTCCGGGGGTTTCAGTCGAGGTTTTAGAACGTAAAATGTTATTTATATAATAATATGACATTCAAAATAATTTTCCATTTACTTTGAGACACATTTAGTAAATGAATATGTTATGTTCATTAAAATACATACGATTTGACAATAACTATGTAATAACTGTTTATTTACCGAATTAAATAAAATAGATGATCGAGAAGTTTCATTATTTATACTGATTAGTTTTGTTAAACCCCACTAGTTAATCTTCGAACACTGAGAACAATTATTTTTGTTTAGATTAATTAGGATTTATATAGCTTCACCATACCTTCTAAATTGGTTATGTTTCAGGTTTCTTAATACGTACACGAAACAAGGCTTTGTTTAGTTTGCCCTTTTTAAAGAACTAATCGCGAAAATCCTTCATTTATAGAGTTTTTAAGAAATAAGCATTATTAATTTAATAAACATAACAATAAATTTCATAGTATAGATATATTTATGGAAACTGGATTATGTAAATTTATGTTGCAGGGTCAATACGTAGATATTCAATTTTGTAATTTTTACTACTCTCTTGTCTTATTACTTTTAGTAATTCTTTGTACTGCTCTTATCATGTTTTAGATATAAAGAGAAATAAATGAAATGGAAATAAACTTAATTGTTGATGTAAAATAAAATACAATAAATATAATTACTACGTAATTCTACCATTTCTACTGGCTAACACGAACTTGCCCATGTTTCGTATATCAACAGCTTTTCTAACTTAATCATTCCTCTATTAAATTTGTTATAGGCACGATTTGGTGTGGTGACGGCCATTCAGCCCAGGCTCGTTCTGGAGATCTGGGTCTGTTCTTCTTCACCGACACATGCTGTCGACAGCATGACGCCTGTAAAATGTACATCTCAGCTGGTGAAACTAAGTTCGGTCTCACTAACACGGGACTGTTTACGAGGTAAGATTTAGATTTATTAATTATTATTATTTTTTTTAGTGTAAATAGCACACAGTACCACTGTGTCTCTTGGCGATTCTTTTCTGTCGACGTATAGTTTTTCAATTTTGTGGAAACCATATATTATAACAAAAATACTACTGACTGCTTCATCATGAGATCTCTAAAATTATAAGTCCAATAATTATCTCAGAATTTAGCATAGTTATTCATTTCGTGACGTAGACGCTCACTAAAAATTTTAAACATAAGTTTTCAACTTAATTAAATAATAAAAGGGGTTATTTTGTATAAATTTTACCCGTACGAAGCTGGGACGGCCTACTAGTATTTATTTACTAAGAGAAAAAAGAAGATGACAATTCTTAACCGACGATTTTTAGTTCGAGGCCAGGCAAGCACCACAGAATTTTTATGTACATCAAAATCTACCACAGGTATCCAACCTACATTGGAGCAGTGTGGTGGAGTAACCAAATCTTCTCTTCAAACAGGAGAGTAGGACATTTATAGGCCAGTGCTTTATAACTACATATTAAAAAAAACATTTGTCACGCCTTTAAAGGTTTTTTGTGAAATTAACTCGTTGATATAACAAGTTTTTGTCAGGTCATTGATTAAAACGAGTTTAGTGTATAATTCACAGTCAAGGTTATCATTGTAGTCATTGTACAATATTATACACGTAAATGGTAGCTTTGGATATGTTGAGCAATTTGATTTCTATGATAGGATGGGTCCTATCATAGGAATCCGTACCGTCCATAACAGCCTGTGAATGTCCCACTGCTGGGCTAAAGGCCTCCTCTCCCTTTTTGAGGAGAAGGTTTGCAGCTTATTCCACCACGCTGCTCCAATGCGGGTTGGTGGAATACACATGTGGTAGAATTTCAGTGAAATTAGACACATGCAGGTTTCCTCACGATGTTTTCCTTCACCGTAAAGCACGAGATGAATTAATTATCTCAAATTAAGCACATGAAAATTCAGTAGTGCTTGCCCGGGTTCGAACCCACGATCATCGGTTAAGATTCACGCGTTCTTACCACTGGGCCATCTCGGCAAGTCATAGGAATCAATATTGCTCAATCATAAATATTAAACATTCCTTACATTACCAAGAGAACCAACCTTGGAAACTAAGGTGTCATTCCCTTATGGAATATGGCGGTGAACGTTGAAGATGTCGGAGCCCTTCCCGGCTAGTATGTAATAAATATATATTTAATTGCAAGAGACAACATATTGTTTTAAGCTAAGCCCGAGATGCTTTTAAGGTATTACATTACATTATGTGGACCTTCATGTCCCCTCCAATTAAATATATTTAAAGCGCTGTCCCGTCTGTCGTTTTATCTCTTATCATTTAAAATACAGTTAACGTTAAAGAAAACTCATTCTTACAAGTGATGTTTACGTTTTGTCTGGTCTTTCGGTTTATGTAATTGGTTAACATTTGACACATATACATGATGATAGTTTTTATTTCAATTACTCTAGACTAGTTCAGTAATAACCGAATTCCTGTCGAAAGAGCACATTTTGATCCAATGCCCAAGGTTGGCCTAATGTTGGGTCTTAATGTTACAGTTTTTTTGTGTAACACATGCAGGTCTCCTCACGGTGATTTCTCTCACTACTAAGCAGCTAAATTTAAATAAAAACGATGTAAAATTTGACTTAACCATTAATGTTGATCATATTTTTTTCCATTTTTGAAAAAAGTATAGCTGATATAAAAAGCAAAACAGTCAAGTAGGTGTAACTTATTAAATTTTTATGCATCATATTTAAAGATGTAATAAAATTTGTCATAACAATTTTAACAGTGAAATTTTGAAACATAATTTAAACGCTTATGTAAACTTTATTATGCCATAAATTTTGTGGTATTTAAGTTATCGTTGACACAATACTTTCTTGTTTGGAAGTCGGAAACAGCTTCATATAGCATTAGTCAGTTTTTTATTACTTACCATCAGGCAGCCAATTTACCACTCTGCTTACCTATTACGAGCATATACTGTACTGTATTGTACAAGTTTATCTGTATAATTAGTATTATAAATCTCATTTAAGATTCAAATTTGAATTGTTCGTTCTACTAAATTATAAAATTAATATTTTGTTCTATACGACGTCATAAAGCACAGTATCTCAATTAATGTCACTGGAAAAAAGGCCTTATAACATAACAACAATACGTGAGTTATTGCGTATTCTCATGTTTGTCTCTATTAGCGTCTAGATCTCAATCAGAACGGGCCTAGACTTTTACTTCAGGTTATGTAAAAAAATAAAATATCGATTTTATTTTTGTTCAAAAATTTCCCTTATATACCTTAGCTGCTTTATTTAACTCCTTCACCAAGTAGCTGGGTTATAAGGTTGCTAATTCTTAGTTCCTTAGTTCAAAAAAAGTTTTGCTGAAATTTGTATATAAGTATAACAACGAAATTAAAATTCCGTACGTACGTACGTAGTTCGTAGTTAACATATTTAAGATACATACGAAACGATTTGCTTCCTCGTTTCTGATACGCACCGCCAAGGTCTGGAAAACCCTTCCGACCTCCGTTTTTCCCAACACCTACGATATGGGTACCTTCAAGTCTAGAGTGAATAGGCATCTTCTAGGCAAGCGCACTCCATCTTAGACTGTATCTCACTTTTCATCAGGTGTGATAACAATCAAGCGCTAGCCTATACATTTAAAAAAAAAGCTCATTCCGTATGATACCACAGGTACTCGTGTACGATACTGTATTTATATATTAGCTACCCGTCTCGTAAACTAATAGATATACTATGTATTACAACATAAACGTAATACATACTATAACTATTGGTTTACGCGGCCAGAAGGCATGGTTTTTTTTCCGACACTACCACCTTATTGAACAGAATCGGTTTCCTAATGAAGAAACTTGAGTCGGCAGTGTGCACAGAATGCAACCGAGTAGAGGATATTTATCATATATTGGTGAAATGTGCGCGGATTTTAGCTGAATGAGGCCTCTTTTTTTATGCAACACCCGGAATATAATCTGAGTAATGTGGGGGTGTGGGGGGAATTCAACAGTATACTGGCCTCACCAACTTCTGAAGAGGCTAGATAAATTTGTAAAATAGTGTTATGTCATTTAAAGCGACGTAGTTTGGTTAGGAACGATGGAGGTGACGTGGTCATTGTGTGACAAAGTTTGTTGAATTTCATAAATAAATAAAAAATAAATAAACCTACCACCTTTTCAGCTAATTTAAACAAAACCTGCGTAATCATAAAAATAATCAATTATCAAAATGTCATAAGTGACAAGTTGGTTCTCAGCCTAGGCTGCGCACGCGTCGGCTTCGTTACGTGCGGCATACTCGTTTGCCCACAGAACGCAAATAGGTCGTACACGATAACATCACTATGAAATATAATGATCATAAAATTTGCAAGAACCAGCTATTATTACAAAATAAATATTTTGTTTGCAAAAAAATTTATATTCAGAAATCTTACGTCACATTACCTGACACATGTAGACAAAGAGGGTAATAAGTTTAAACATTAAATATAATATGTATTAATAAACCAGAGACTATGGTCATAGCTTATATAAATGTAATAAGTAAGTAAGTAAGTAGTAATGTAATAAGTACCTAGCCCCAAAGCCATTCATATAATCTGTGGTACTGTTTAAAAGGTGAGTAATTAATTCAAAGGTTTTTTAATTTAAAATCAGTGCAGACTTGAAAATGGTTCACCTTATGGTAACACTGTAAGACATACATATATTATATGTATATATATCCCTTACATTGTCTATTCGTACTAAGATGACCCTTCCCTTGTTCGTCCCTTGTGACTGTAGTTACACTGGCTCACTGACCACTCAAACCGGAATACAATAATAACATTGCTGTTTGGTGGTACAATTTGTTATGAGCCGGTGGTAGCAAATATAAACAAATACAAACATTATTTATACTAATATAATAAACGCGAAAGTATGTCTACCTGTTACGCTTTCACGGCTAAACCATTGAACTGATATTGATGAAATATGGTGTGCGGAGACTTTCATCCCAAGGAGTTTATTATTAAACCAATAGTTAACTGGGTGAAAACTAGTTTTTATATACATTTATAAGATCTTCGTTGACTTCCAAATAAATGCAGTCGCGAAAAAGAACTTGTTATTTGACAAAGTTATACAACATTGTGAAAGTTACATTGCCCCCAATTTATCTGTCGTTTCAATAATCATCTTAGCTTATTACGCGGCTCATTATTGTTTAAATGGCGTTGTATTGGTTATTTAAACGCTTACCAGATCCAATGTTGATTTGTTTATAGAAATATACTAGTTAATTGTCCCGGCATCACTAGGCAGATTAATTATCTACATTAAACGTTTTTATCGTAATAAATATTTAAGCGGCACACGTCCGTAAAGCTCCCAGTCGGCATGGTTTTTTCTGATATCTTTAACATTTCTCTTCATATTTAGCAAATTTACTAAGTCTTTAATGGATTATACACCAAAACCTTCCTTATGGATCAATCCGTCCATTGGTGGAAACCGTATGAAAATTCATTCAGTAATTATTGACTTTACGGCGTCCAGACAGACAAACGCGGCGGAGCATTTTGTTTTACAATATGTAGTGATTATGTAAAAGAATTTTAATATTAAGAATAAGAAAAAAAAAACATTATACACGAATGTAACACGTTATTAAAACCTGAATCCTTAAACACTTCTTATGGTCTAAAATGTGGCGATCATTTTTGTACATATAAAATCTCATCAATATATTATTATGTAAGCAATACGTATACCATATCATTGCCATTATAAAAATGGTAGGCGCTTAAATATTTTGAATGTTTTTTATATTACTGGCTTTTTAGCGTTTGCACGGCCGACATTGAATAATTACTTTATGGAATTTAAAAGTAATGTGACATACATAAATATATACATATAATGTATCAAAAATGTTTATCAAAACATTCTGTTGAATGTTTTACGTGTTATATGTAATTTGTTTACGCGATGTCTACGTTAATTTTCAACATATATTTCTATTGTCATTTTTGAAATTTAGACATCTGAAATACTAGAGAGTTTAGTTATATATTATACATAATTAAATTAATTAACATGAATGTAACGGAAACAAATTAAAAACAACAAAAGAGACGCATAAGTCTTTGAAGAAAGAAATTAAATTTGAAAAACATTATTTTCCAGATCTCACTGCAGTTGCGACGCAAAGTTTCGCGAGTGTCTCCGAAAGACCAACTCACTCGTGTCAGCGCAAATCGGTCTCACCTACTTCAACGTGCTGGGCCCGCAGTGCTTCAGGAAAACACACCCTATCGTCCGCTGTGTGAGACGTACCAGGTTAGTACTTTAATATTATGAAGTTATTAGGTCATCAAGGTTGATTTTTTTACAAAAGAACAAGTGCTAAATATACGTATGCACATGGTTGGTGTGAGTCCAAGCTGTGGACAGTGAACTGTCCAATGGGTTACGATAATGAGATATTTAAAAGCTGTGAAAACCCAATAACTTTGTGTACTTATAACAAGATCAAAAGAATAGTCGATTATTTATAATAATTTCTCAATATTACAATCATTATTATATTACATATAATAATGAAAATTTCGCTTACTTTCGCTTTCTTTAGCCATATAATTAATTCAATATTTTTATTATTGTTTACAGAATAACAGGCCTCAAGTGTGAAGAATATGAATTGGATTACACGAAACCGAAAATGTGGCAATGGTTTGATAACGAAACTTATTAACATTAAAAGCCACGTAAGACAATTTATCCCACGCGAACATGTATATAAAAAAGCGTAATTAGTGATACTCAAACTGGCTTAACAAGCAAAATTCAACCTTATTAGTTAAACTTTAAGATCATTACTTCAATCTTAAGCCTTATTAACTTATGTACATACCAACGAAAAACCTTTTTAGATTAAAGAAATAACTATATTCGCATCGACCATATATAAATAATTATGTAAAGTTTGTATTTTTTTCCAAAAGTTGTTTAATTTATGATAAAAGTATGGCCTATGACCAGTGATTGTAAATATAAAATATTTCATAAATTCTTTTTTTTTTCAAGATCTATTCTGCTTTACCGACACATCGGTAAAACAGACTTGTAGACACGAATTTCATGGCTTTCCAACATTTATATTAAAAGTGTTAAAATATTTTAATAGGATAATAAAAGAAACACATCTTATGTTTATTTTTTATATAAGAAACATCAGAATATATATAGAAACGTCACGTTTAACAAATAAATAATACTATGTACTTCTAATATAAAATAAAATATTTATATAAATGATATAAGTAACATAAATATTCCAAAAATTTTTTGAAATTGGGACTGGAAGATTTTTGACAATTTTTCTGTTTAAAATGGACTACTTTTTTTAAATGTAAAACAGAATCGATTTTATATTATTTTTAATTTTTTTTTTAAATATTTTATTAAATACAAAAAGAAGTTTAATTGTCAAAAATCAACCAATGACGTCCCGTCTACGCAGAATCTACAAGTGTGATAACTATAATGTTGTGCGCAAAAATTTATCAGAAATCTGTGTATAATAGATATGTTCTCTTTATAATATTACATTATGGCATAATGTGTAGTCCAGTCGAATACTAAATTTAACATGAATATTACATATGGAAGAAGATACAATTTCCTGAGTGTATCGCAAAGCTAACATAACGATTTTAAATGTACCAAAACGATTCGATATGTATAAGCTACATTATTTTTGTATATAAGCTAGGTAGATTGACGGGCAAATGGGCATTGGTGCTATATTAACCAATCCTTACATCGCCATTGGACCACCAACCTCGGGAACTAAGATGCTATGTCCCTTGTGCCTGTAATTACTCATCCAGCCTACAAACCGGATCAGCAATACCAAGTATCGCTGTTCGGAGGCAGAATATGTGATAAATGGGTGGTATCTACCCAGATGGGCTTCAAAGCCATACCACTAAGTAATACAAGCCATCAAATGTATTAAGCCTCAAATCAATTTTCGGTTGCACTTTTGATCTTAAACTTTTCTGACGAAGTTATGTTAGCTCTGCGAATGCTCCATTAATATTCAATTGAATTAATTAAACGCGTTGTGATATAATGTAATGCAATATTTAGTAAGTTAATTATCTATAAAATTGCAACGAAATATCGATAATGAATGCCAACGTTGCCAATGATAACGTTGTAAGATAAAGAAATCTCATATGTAAATTTGTACAAATTGTAAACTTACAATATAAATACATTATTTTTACAAAGAAATACTTTGTTTATTATTTGAATCATTTGAATACTGATGTTATATAAATAAATAATGAGCTATAAGTACTGAGTGTTGAAAATACATGTAACTATAACGGTCATTTAAAAGCTGTATAAATCTGTAATAATTCATCATTATTAAATATTAATGACATCTAATGAATAACACATACTAAGTTTCGAAAGATCAAAATACGGGTGAAATATTTATAAGGACACAACAATGATACAGGGCCTTTTAATTAATTTTATCATTATAATGATATAAAAATCTAAGGTAAGCTACGCCTACGAAATACATTGAAAATTTTATAATATTTAGACATATTGCTTAATATGGTCCAATGGATAATTAGGTTTGGACTTAGAATTAACTTCAGACTTTGGGACCTGATTCCGTTAGGAGCGAAAGGGATAAAAGGAGGTTGCGAAAGGCAAGAGGCTTTTCTCTTCGTTCATGGGAATTATAACCATTTGATCATTAATCATCTCTGAGAGTTAGCTGAGTGGATGAAACACGTATATCTTAACCGAAGTCCTCTGAGTTTTTTCCGTGGAATTTGTTTTCGTAAAACTTCGTGAGAAAAACTGCATCGGTAGTATGTGATTCTGTCGCATGTATCAGCTCGATGGAATCAGCTAGAGAAGCTATTGTGATATATTTGCATGAAAACAAACAGAAGTATGATCATTTAAACTAAACGGAAAGCTTTGCAAACATTTAATGCCAGAAGTAATGTAAGCTTGAAATATATCTAAGATACCCTTATTGTCAATTCCCTGATTTTTTCTTTCTACTTTCATTTTTTATAATTGATCATTGAATCTCTATTTAATATAAAATAATTAAAAAAATATCTTGAGTTACTAAAACAAAATATTACATTTTATCTTAATATATACATTTTTTTATTTGTCTATTACGAATCAAATTATTCAATTATTTTTTTTATAATAATATAAATTATAAAAAAATATTAATTATGAATTAAGAATAAATTATTATAATATAATAAAGATATTCAATGATCAAATTCGTCTACAATAGCTAAGCCTCTAATTTGACTAATGACTCCTGATGGACTTGATCACTTCTAGGATAGTCCAGGATTGTCCAAGGGTGAGGTGAAATTGGTGTTTTTATTTGGACCCTGGGATATAATAAAGCGTTATATTATAAACTGCCATAATTAAATGCTTTTTAGGACGCTAGAAGCATTCGTCTTCCACACTTTAAGAACTACGATATATTTTAATCTACATTCGGAGGTGTTTCATTCATTTTCCTTGCAGTTTCAAACATTTTTATACAAATGAAACAACTCATACACTCACAAATGATAGAAACATCGATACATTTAAATACACGTATAATAATTCATCTACGTCTTATAATAATAATCATTAATTCAGACATATCTAAATACAATCAACAATATTAGTATAATTGTATTTTAATCTAGCGTCTAAATATACGCGTCAGCTATAAAAAAAACACTAATAAAATAAGGCAAATCGGGTACATATTACGGAGGGATTAAAAATATTTACTAAATATCAGGCACTCAAATTGAAATTATGATATAAATTACCCCATTTAGGTGAAGGACATTAATTCTATACTTGATCAATTCAACAAAAAGCTATACTTGATTACTAATAAAAAAATCTATTATCATAATTTAAACATATAAACCGGACAGTACTTTGCAATTATGAAATGTTTTGTATTCATTACATGCATGTTGTTAAATTGAATCACAGATGATTGGTAAAATATCGATATTGGAACACACACATTCCAACTGATTTTTCGCTCGATATAAATCGATATATATAACTGTATCGGGTGTATTGTTGTTTAGTCGAAAAGGCGATTAGTTATGTATTTATCGGTAAAACAAAATAAGTTATATAAAGTAAGTGGTACGGGATATTTCAAGTTATTAGGTAAGCGGATTAGCAACTTGTCTCCTGTCAACAAGACAACTATGTTCTTAGAAATTCATATAAATTTGACAAAACATACAATATAGGTTGATAAATATTATATTGTAGTTATACTGTCTATTGATAACATAACTGATAGTTATATTTGTTTTTTTGAAAACCCTTAATAAGTTTGAACGCAAAGTTAAGGTAAGTAGTACTTCCATTTGATTTTTCCATCAAAGTAGATCTTTAGCGTATATGAATATATTAATTTGAGACTATATTTTATAAATCGAATAATATTGTCACTTTGAAGTCCGACTTATATGTTCAAATTACAATTCTATTAAACACAACGCTATATGGATCACTAAACGTCAGACATTTTAAAATTTTTGACAAATAAAATCGTTTGGATGGATTCAATTTTGTCATTTACTTCACAAAATGTCCGCGCCGTTTCGCCGAGAACTGTTACCAACGATTTTTTTCGCTATTTTCTACATCTCGCGTTATCTAGTATAGTCTTTTTCAGCTGCCTGATTGCTCTACGATGCACTATTTCCTTTACATTATATCATGGATTTATCAATAAGTATTTGAAGTTCTTCAAAAAATGATATTTCTTGCATATTTTGAGGAATTTACCGATCCATGTCATATTGTAATGGTTACAATCTCTCTTCTACGACTATTCATCAATAAGTTCTTATATTTCTACCTCTAATTCGTTAGCTTACATTTCGAAGCCGTGGACCCGTTTGGTTTTTTTTTTAACAGCTCAAGAAGGTTTTGGAAGATTTATAAATTTAATAATATAAAGTTAAAAAAAAATCTAGACCGAAAAACTCTAGAAGAATCTCTCTATTAAATAAATTATTAAGACAAAGTACATATTGGAAGAATAGATGATTTACATCATTACATAATTATATATATACATAATCTAAATTTTTTACAATACTGTTTGCAATCACTAATATGTCTGACCTTTTAATTAATGTACAATTGTTCTTATATTAATTAAATGTATTGATAATAATTGATAATAAAATGCAATATTACGTAATAAATGCATATACAAAAATTCTATAACCTGTAAGATAATTTATATTCGAATACATTCTAAATTTAAATGTGCCGACATATTTTAATGATACACGTTTCATTAATGTATAATTTTATATAATAATAATGATTTATTTTTTAATGACATTAATCATAATAGTTTATAATCAACGTGTTATTTTTTGTATTATATAATCTAACACCTACTTGAAATACGAACAAATTAAGGAGACACGATGGGATCACATATATTTCTTATAATTACTACATTCTCAAATACTTCTATTAATACTTTTTTAATGACTTAACACACTTTATATTCAGAATAATCTTCTCAAAAAGCTAAGTAAATAATATAACAACTTAAAAGACGTATTTTCGTCAAATATATGGCGTTGCTTGTTACATATATAAAAATTGCATTTATATTTAAGTTCCAAAATATTTTTTTCACGGAACAAACACCGTACAATACAAGTTATAATTTCTCTTAATATTTATTTGTCAATATGACAATGTCGCCGGCCCGTCAATTTGCCGCAAGCGTATTTTTTTAGCGAAAAGCATATTTTCATTCTTTACCGTACACCAGAATAATTACAATAACAGTATAAATTATAGTAATTTGCATGTTATTCTAGATTTATTTAAGAAAATAACTTTTTAAATTTAATTAATTTTTTTTTCTGTTTTCTATTATTTGAAAAAAATGTTTTTCAATATAACATAACACTCTTGCAATCACTATTATTTTTTCTATTAATTTATGCGAAGTTTAAAAACGGAATATTTCTTGTATAAAAGGAAATTAAATGGTAAATCGTACTATGAATCTTGTTCGTTGGGAAAAAGCTGTGGCTACGAACAGCACTGGCACTGAGGTAGAGCAAAATGATCAGTCACTTTAAGTGTCAGGTGACAAGAGGTACAGATTGAGTGACAATTTCTTTTAAAAATAAATTGTTGTAGACACCTCTTGAGATGCAGAATCCTATAACCAGTGGCCAATTCTACTAATTTATAATGGTTACGATACGATCTTGATTGTATTCAGATCCAGCTACGATCAAACCTCAACTAGATCCTTGTGTTTTTAAAATAGGATCAAGGTTAAACGGCAACGATAACGTATAGATAAGATTCCGATAAAGTAATTCGTTAGTAGAATTGATGCCCTGGGTACAATAGCTTTAATTCTTGAGAATTTTGAGATATGTTTATAAGGATCTGATTATGGGAATGAGGAGTGTCGGATAGTCTCGCTCTACCGTAGAGTTAGCGCTAGTTATCGATATAGGGATCAAGGAATCTAGGCGTAGTTTGCGGCACAGTCGAAGAATGGAAAGCATGCGACGGGCTCGGCGACTGAGTGCTAGAGCACGTGGAGATTCTCACAAGACTTAGACTTGGAGTCACGTGCCCACACGCGCCCGAGAAGACCACGGACCTATGGAGAGAAAATACATTATTATACTTTCAAATGTAATGGTCAATATTTTGTTTCTAAGATTTGCTTCATCACGACTAACGCAATACATAGGAATAATAATATTTAAATTATACAAAGAAAATTTTGCAAAATAAATAATTATCAAGTAGAGTAGTTCAGTAAATAATCAAAGTTTATAATCACATACAAGCTACTAATTTTTAATTTGATTAAAGAGACGCTGGCACTAACAAACTCGTACTAAATTAAAAAAATGTACAAAAAAACAACAATAAATAAAACTTGAACATCGAAAAAATGCAATTTTCTTAAAAATTGTTAATATATAAATAAAATCAAGTTATTGTTATGTTAACGGTACTAGTATCAAAATACCTTCACACTGGCAGACAGCCTCGTGCGTTTTCTGGGCGTGCTGGCAGCGGAGGCGGGCGCGGGCGCCGGCGTCACTTCCGCTTCCAGCGGGGAGCGCGCACGACTGCGGTTCTTACGAGACCCGCTTCGTTTTCTGGAAAATTTATTAGGACGTAAATATTTATCACTTAATACATAAGCTTGTTTTTTTTTATTATTTATATAGTCTACTCACACTATAAGCATTCAAAGCCTTAAGTTAATATGTTTTTTTGGACTGCAAATTTGGACACCTGATGGTAAGCTTTCACCACCGTCCATAGACATTGGCAATATAAGCAATATTAACCATCCCTTATATTGCCGATGCGCCACCAACCTTGGGAACTAGGATGTTATGTCCCTTGTGCCTTTAATTACACTAGTTAATTTCTTGCTTATAATTCATCTCGTGAGGAAGCCTGCTCGAGGATAAAAGCAGCTTGGTGTAATAAACACTATATTCTCCTGAATAATGAAGAATTTTTGACCAGTAGTATGACTTTTTTTACATTCATCAGTTATGAAGTCGTTTTCATAATAAAACTAAGCCCAGTTATTGTACGTACCGGACTCGATCAGCGTGTTGCTGCTTCAGCCGGATCTGTGTGAGGAGTCCAACGAGCAGCTCGTCCACGTTGTGGTTAATCCCGACTGATGTTTCTATGAACTTGCATTCGTACGACGTCGCCAGCGCTTTGCCCTCTGAAAGCAGGAATACCTTTTGTTAATTTTCATATAAGAATAGGTTAGCAGCCTGTCAATTATTCCTCTTGATGTTAAAGGATCAGCATCTCCAAGAGATTGACATTACAGCGTCAGAGACATTTTCACTGTAAGAAGTATGTAATCACCTTACATTGTTAATGTGCCAACAAGTTTAGGAACTAACATTATATCCCTTTTGCACGGCACCACTGCAGATGAAAGGTGGTGAAGTTGTCACTTACAATCCGACGGCCCATTTTGCGCGTTTGTCGACGTATTTTAAAATATATTTTTTCCCGCCGGTCCCGATTGCGATGGGTAAAATAGTTTTTTTTTTTTAAAAGAAAAGTTGCTGAAACCTGATCACAGAGCCGATCTTTTTTTTCGTGAGTAATTCCTCATTGATAACCCTCTCGAAGATGACGGAGGGTTATGTCGGACTCTTACCGACTTCGATCCGCAAGTGACGCTTCGCATTTATTCCCCCCCGACCCCGCTGGTTCACTATCATTTGTAATAAACTCTGCGCTTACTGTATTCTATCACTGCGCCTCCTCCTATAACCAATCTAAGTCTATGGGACCCAGGCATCACACACAAAAAATATCCAAATCGGTGCAACCGTTTAGAATCAGAAAATTGTAGATAAAAATATTCAACAATTTTATACATGTAAATATATGCATTCAAAATATAATATATATTTATTATAATATTCCGACACAAAAGCAATATTGTTGCAATTCACCGAAGCACTAAATTGGATCCAAAATGTATAAAACAAAATCTGTAGCCTGTATACATTAAACTACGCTTAAATCGTAATACAATTAAAATACATTCTCTTTAAGCCAAAGTGATAAAAAAGCTATCTGAAACATTCATGTGGAATTAGCCCTTTCATTCGCCGAACGTAATGTACTATATAGCGCTATAATATCAACCTTATAAGATTAATTCAGCAATTACTCTTTTATACGTGAATACGTAGTGGACGTCATCGCTGTCGATAAAAATATGTTCTATCTCGCTTAGAAACCGATTGCTTAGAAAGAAAAATCATAAAATTTTAAACAAACAAAATATTATACAATGACACAAGCAAAAGACGTTAGTAATGTTCTAGAGCCCCAGCGGGGATGTTCTAGAACGGGAAAGTTATCCCGTTAATCCAGTCAGATAGCATTATATTATATAAGCGTTTCGTTTGTTCAAAGTGATAAGGTCACGCTTCCATTTCGTTACGAAAACATTGTGGACTTAGTGTCTATGGTTGCAAGGTACCCGACATTTAGATGAAAAGATTATAAAACTCACCAAAGCAAAGTAATTACAGGCATAAGGAACATAACATCTTAGTTCTCAAGCTTGGTGGCGCAATGGCGATGTAAGCGATGGTTAACATTTCTTACAATACCAATGTCTATGGGCATTGGGGACCACTTACCATCATGTGGCCCATATGTTCGTCCGCTAACCTATACTATAAAAAAAGTATCCAACGTATAGTATGTAATTATTGTATATAATCTGTTGTATAATCTTGTTAAATATTTGGTCTCTCTTTCTCTCACGCATATCAAATAGTTTACCATCAGATAGGCCATTTGCCAGACTACCTTCCTATTATATCCATTCTTATTCCTATTATAACTTCAAACTTCAAGAAGCTTAATTTTGACCAAATCATTTTAAAGCGCTGTATAGTTTAGCGTAGCGTTATATGCTCAATGAATAGTCAGACTAGACTGGTTTAAATGATTCCCGTAGCACCCGACCTTGAGCCCTTTTAACACATTTACGATGTCCCTTGTGGAAAAAATTAGGAACGGCAATTACGGAGCTCTTATTTGGTTAAACTTTTGAACGGAGATGCAATGATAGTCTACAATAGATATCTGTTAAGGTTTTATTATCTCACATTGTAATAATGAAAATATCGTGAGGATGTCCTAGTCGAATTAAATTTTGATTTTTTTGTATCCTGTGATAATAGTTCGGGATAGCGTGGTAGCCAGCTCCAAATATTCTACATACCAAGAGAAGAGGCTTTAGTCCAGCAGCAGACTATTTTAACGGATGTTGGTCAATATTGTACGTCAAAGCAAAGTTGTGTATTCGTTCATCTCAGATGATTAGAGATGCTGTTCAATAGTAATTCGTTTGACCAATAATATAAAGATAGGCTAGCCTTTATCAGGATAAGTCAATTGTATGTTAAGAGTTATGTTTAAGAAATAGAAACCTACACAAATCTACTTAAGTATCAAAATAATTGCTTTTTATCATGTTTTAGATTAATTAATTTAAATCAAAACTAATAGACTTATTTCTTATTATATTCATTTTAATTAGTTTCATATTTCTATGATAACATTTAAAAAATCAATTAAATGTAAACAAAACGTCGTAATTAAAGTACCGACCATTTCACCGTGAACACTCTATTTGCAACCAAAAACGTCGTTTTTCCCCATAAACGTTTTGAATTGTAAATTTTTGTGACAGCTGGCGAAAATATTATATTAAAATTAAGATACGCGAGCGTTTTACTGAATAAATTCATACAAATATACTTAAAAGGCGATTGTTTGAATATATACATATTATAAAGAACAAGATGTCTGTACATCGAGTAATTTTGAAATAAATATCGTAACATAATATTAAACTAATTTATTACGCCTTGTTTGGGATGGCACCCCATGACCGCACCATTCATCAAATATTTTATAGCCAATCAGCAATAGTTGAAATTGTTGTGTTCCAGTTTGCCTTCCAGAGTGAGCCAGTGTAACTACAGGCACAGTATATTATATAACAATAATAATATTTTTCTATAAGTAATTTGTAATGCGTATTTTGTTTTATTTTTCTATTTATATGTATTTAATCGTGTTATAATGTCACTTATCTTCATTTAAAGAATACGAAAATAAGGTATATAAGGTTTATGTTAAATTGCGTGTACACCATAAGTAAAAGATAAATAAACGATGAAAAATTACATAACATCGTAGAATGATTAGTATTTCTTAGTGCCAGTGTCTATGATGCCAGAACGCCTATGTATTTCAAATTAAACAAATTAATTTTTTTATTCTTTTATGTTTTTATTTATTTATTTATTAAGGAGCTCCAACAAAGGACGCACATTTGATGAGCGATGAGATGAGTACATTACATCGTGGAATAATGTTTTAAAATATGTGAGCTCCTTCAATTATAGAAAACCACATCAAGGACATAAAATAATGAATAAACAGAATTAAATGTTACATAGTGGTACTCAAAAAATTAATATTAGTAGTTAGTAACAGCCTGTGAATGTCCCACTGCTGGGCTAAGGAGAGCAGGTCTCCTTTATTTGAGGAGAAGGTTTTTGGAGCTAATTCCACCACGCTGCTCCAATGCGGCTTGGTAGAATTCACACGTAACAAAATTTCAATGAAATTAAACACATGCAGGTTTTCTCACGATGCTTTCCTTCACCACCAAGCACGAGATAAATTATAACACAAATGAAACACACGAAAATTCAGTGAAGTTTGAACCCACGATCATCGGTTACGATTCACGCGTTCTTACCACTGGACCATCTCGGCTATATAAATTAATATAAGAATTACATAAAGGTAAGCAAAGGCTATTAAAACTATGTTGTGTATATGAATAAAATAATATCGCTCGAGTCTGAATTGTATAATTGATGAAACCAATTAAGCTTTATAGTTACATCATTAGTCACTTTCAAAGCTTATAAATGAATATCAATAAATTGCTTTCAGGACTGAATTTATGAATTTCCGTTTGGGAATCAGGTCACTGGTTAACGATTCATTTTGCATTTGTGAATTTTTCCACTGCTGGGCCATGTCTCGTTTCCTCTTAAGGTGTGTTATTTTATTTAATTCGCGTATGGTGGGATTTCGTCCAACACATGCTACTTTCCTTATGGTGTTTTCCAACACTATCCTTGCATCAAAATCAAAATATACATTATTCTAGTAGGATTTTAACACTTATGAACCGACATTTTTATTAATATTATAAAGACATAAGATTTATTTTCTATGTGCTTATGAAAAATCCTTTCACCTACAGTAAGCTTCATTATCAGCGAGTAACATAAACTGTATTTTATTTTTAAAAAGATATAGAGATTCGTACGAAAATCGCAACAAGTTAACTCGAGATATAATATCAACTAAGATAGATAATTGTTCAACACAGACGAGGTCGGGGCGGGTTACTAGTATTTTCAACTACCAACAGTTCGGAATGTAGCTTATACCGAGAAGAATCAGCAACAAACTCACTAGTTAACCTTTTCCGAGATTTCAAATTCACTGTTATTTCAATCAGATACAAATAAATATATCCTAAATAACAAGTGCTCACTGTACGCTTTTTTGCCGTCTATACAATCTCGTTTTGGCTAATATGCCTGATTTATTTACGCTTTTTCAACAAACAATATTAATTTATTAGTTGATAAAGTTAAAAATATCTGCGGAATTTCAATATTGATACGAAAACTCAGGAAGGGTAATTTATTTGTAGAGTCGCAAACTTGGCGTTATAAGCTTATCCTAAATCGTGTTTATACAGTGATTATGAATCTATCGAAATGAGCAATGTTTTTGTAAATATACGTACATATTAATGTTGTAAATATATTGTGACGTAACCGTAAGTATTTGTACTTTATTCAACAAAAATGTATTATGAACACAATATACCATTAGATACCACGTTGATATATATATATATATAGAATAGGTATGGGGACGAGCATATGGGCCACCTGTTGGTAAGTGGTCACCGACGCCCATAGACATTGGCTTTGTAGGAAATGTTAACCATCGCTAACATCGCCAATGCGCCACCAACCTTGGGAACTAAAATGTTATGTCCATTGTGCCTGTAATTACACTGGCTCACTCACCATTCAAACCGGAACACAAAAATACCAAGTACTGCTGTTTTGCGGTAGAATATCTGATGAATGGGTGGAACCTACCCAGACGAGATAACAAAGCCCTACCACCAATAAAATGATTATTTAATGATAGCTTATCATACAAATATTTTGTTAATTTTTGTCAATAAATAGTTATATACGTTTGCAAAAATGTTAATATAAAGACGCATTGGTGATGTGACGTTGGTGACGCATTGGCGATATAAGGATTGGTTAATACTGCTTACAATGCCAATTTCTATTGGCGGTTGTGCGCTTACCATCAGGTGGCTACTTGCCGGTTACATTTAGAAGTGAATTAGACTAACGCGTAACATTTAATTCAATAGTATTTAAGCAATTAGTATAAACAAGTTTTTAAGTTATAGAGACTGAAATACTTTAAGGACGAACTAATAACGCGAATTCTTACGTAAGAAGTTTTTAATTAGAAACTTATAATTTACGAGTTAACGCTTTGTTAACGTTAAACGCCCTGACAGTTGCTCGTTAGTTGTTTAAAATTGTGTCCGTTTACGTTCCAGTGTGTCGAGTCACCCAGTGGATCAATCGCGTCGCAGGCCAAAGGTTTATGTTCGGACCGCTAAGATTTCATCTGCTTAATTTGTGTTTATAATTCATCTTAGGCAAAAGTAAATTACCCAACCTAATAAACCCTTCATTACAAAAATGTTTTATTGATAAGGAAAAAAAATTATACTAATATTAAGTAAAATATGTACGTATTTTCTAAAAGTATCCCAAGTTACAGACCGTGTGTTTGTGTGTGTTTTGTGTGTGTGTGTGTGTGAGAGTGTGTGTGTATGTATTTCCGTTAAATTGAATCTGTGGTATTAAATATAAATTGCCTTTTAAAGTATAATACGGTAACAGCCTGTAAATGTCCCACTGCTGGGCTAAGGCCTCTTCTCCCTTTTTGAGGAGAAGGCTTTGGAGCTTATTCCACCACGCTGAATGAAGATGAATTATAATCACAAATTAAGCACATGAAAAACTTCAGTGGTGCTTGCCCGAGTTTGAACCCACGATCATCGGTTAAGATTCACGCGTTCTTACCACTGGGCCATCTTGGCTTTATTTATAATACAAAATTATAAATGTTACGATACAATATTTAATTCAGATTTAACTATAGCGACGCTTTCCGATCCAATGCAGACATTTTATTTATACCAAATAATTAGGTTGTATTACCTCACTGCCAAGGAAGGGTTATGTTTTTCGCGTGTAACTTGTATGTATGTATATTTGTAATTAAAATTTATTTATTTGGTTTACTAACAAACATACACTAAAACATAAAAAAAACTTAGTTTAATATAAAAAATAGCCAAATGTAGTGATTAATTATTTTGTGTAAATATATGTGTAGGAGTTATCTAATACTTTCAATTCTTACTAATTTGCGCACGCAGCTTCGCCCGCAAACAAATATGATGGGGTGTTAGGTAAATTATGTCATGTTCTGCAAATGCAAGTGCAATCTCTATTCTCTCCCTTTCATCTCATAAAATGGAAGAGATCAATTATAACGAAGAGGATGAGAAACGGGTATATACCAAACTCAAATGCCTGACAACAAGTTGCTATTGAAAAAAATCTAGTATAGAAACCCAATATTTGTTTATAAAACCAACCCGAGAATCGAACCCAGTCCTCTAAATCTGTCCTCATCCAATAGTGTGTTAACAACTCATTCATTATGATTATAACACTTTAATGGAAAATATCTAAGACAGTTCAGAGTATATTCGTTTGAAATGATAAAATTATAAAGTGTCTATTTACTAAAATATAGGTTTCAATATTAAACGAAGCCTCAATGCCTAACTCAGTTAATCATGAGGAAATAACAATATTATCAGCGCCCACTGTCCGCACGATTCCTCTGTAATTCGATAACGCAAGCCGGACGTGTCACATCCTAACTCCATTATATTAACATTAAACTTTGTAACAGATTTTGATGGGATCGGATATAAATAGAACCTAAATGAGGTTTCATCGGCCTTATTTATATATATTGTTTAGAACTAAATAATGAAAAGAGTACAATAATGCTATGAGTCGACTTACCATCTGTGGGTACCACCCTAGATCTTGCCAGGTCCGCCTTGTTCCCGACAAGGATGACAGCTCTTCTTGCCGTATGTCCCGCTGCCCATAATATTTGTAGGCGTCTTTCCGCTTCAGCAAAGCTTGTCCGGTCTGCTGTTGAGTAGACCACGCAATAGCCGTGAGCTGTTCCTTCCGACTACAGGGACGAGACAGTATTATAAATAAATATATCATAAATAATTTACGACCAATTGTTATATTTGACGTGAAGGGAACTACAACGCAGGGAGCTCAATCTTACGTATGAACACGTTAGTGGAGGGGTTATTACCAAAGTATCGGTCATGATATTAGGGCAAAAGATAGTTTTATTAATTAATTAATTTATAATTAGATTAACAACATTGATCAATCAACGCAACTAGAACTGTATATAGTGGTAGGACTATGTGCAAGCTCGGCTGGATAGGTACCACCCACACATTAGATATTCTACCACAAAACAGCAGTACTTAGTTTGATTGCGTTCCGGTTTTTAAGGGTGAGTGAGCTGGTGTATTTATAGGCACAAGGGTCATAACATCTTAGCATATATAGGTTGGTGGCGCATGGTAAGCGATGGTTAACATTTCTTTCAATGCCAATGTCTATAGGCGGGTGTGATCACTTACAATCAGGTAGCCCATTCGCTCGTCCACCTACCTATTCTATAAAAAAATATATCTCATAGTATTTATTAAGTATTTATAATTTTATTGTTTTTAATTCCAAATACTGTCAACGGCTTAAAAAGGAAAATGTCGTAACGTTGAGGAAACAATCAAACTGAGCGGCTTAATGAGATTTTAAATTGAAAACGTGTTGATGTTTATTTTATGATAGAATTAATATTTTAATATTTTTTGTTTCACGTTTTGAATAGTGAGTGTTTATATTTATGTGTTGCGATTTGAGTGTAAGGCATAGTTAATATTTCTTACTCTTAATTCTATTTGTGGTTGTGACCACCTACAATAAGGTGGCCTATTAGCCAGTCTGCCTAACGATTTATATTAAAAATAGTAATTTTATATATCGTAGGGGATAAACCAATTTATTTACAATGTCGTTCATTTACCACGTCAAATAAAATGGTTACAACATTTTTGGGGTCGTAAAAACGTGTCGCTTCGAAAATGCATTGATATTTCGTCATATTTCGCGGTTGAAATTGAAGCGGTCAGTGACAGTTGTTACGTCATAGCTTTTGACTTTATAATGTTCAGTTTTTACGAAACTTTTATGTGCAATTATGGTATCATTCGTTTTTTATATTCAAACATGACAGTTCCGATTAAGAAAAACTAGCTTACAATTGTGTTATCAGGTGGTGAATCCAGGAATGTGATCTCTGACTCTTCGCCGGCGAGCAGCACGCACACTGACTTCTCGCCCGACTCATCATCTGAAAATAATACCAATTTTAGGGCTATTAGTATATTATTTATAGTCATTAGGTACTATATTTAGTCATTAATTTATTAAAGGAAATCGACAGCAGTATATATGTTACGGGAATTGTTTCCCTATTTGGAGTTCCTGGACATATTATGCAAAGGTTGATGATGTTGCCCCACCTGACAAATTTTGGTCATTTTTAAGGTCAACTACGCGGGATATATTATTAAAGTTATCCAATGTAACGGACAGGCTTTATTTGTAGTGCGTTCAATTCTAATATTTTCAACAAAATCTCAATATATTTTTATCGGACCGTACCGGTATTTTAAGCCAGGATCTCGGTATCTTTGTTATTATATGATAGCAACTATACCAACGGGACATTTAAATAGGTGGTCTGTACCACCTGGGTTTGTACCACCCAAAAGTATTTTTTTACCTTCTTATTTTCTAGGAAACTCAAGGCTTATTATAACATTGTTAATACTCCACTAACCCACTTAGTTAACAATCAAACTTATGCTAATAACTGCGACAATACCCCAAGGGTTCAGGAACTGTAACTTTGACATTACCTGGCTTCTAAAAGCCATACAACCACAAGTTATACCCAGTTGGGAATTCTATAGGCTAAATTTATCTAACAATACCAACTTTTTAAGAAAGAGCTAAGTAACAACTGAACCATTTGCTTGATTGCCCTTCTATTAATAATATTCTCATATATACCTTATATACTACTAAAGGGACTTTAATGAACTTGTCGTTTGAAGAAATACTATGCAAACGTCAGTCATTGTATGTTGTGGGTCTTTGTAGCAATTTCACATTAAATATACTTTAACTATATTGAAGTGTTTTACTGTTTTAATTCTTTTTTAATGACAAACATATTGATTATTGGTAGTTGAATAAAGTACTGACATTATATATAATAGTTGTGTTTCGGTGTAAAAAGGATTACTGGGATTATAACTTTTAAGTGTTCTTGGTTGGCGGCGCATTGAAGGTGTGAGAAGTGCTTTATATTTGTTAGAACCAATGCGAATGGATTGTGGTACAAACAATATACCAACAGGTGTCCTGTTTCTCATCGCTGCATTTATTTTATAAAAAAAAGAAATGAGAAATAAAATAAATGTATATTCCTTAATGGGAAGTCAGATTAGCAACTGAGCTACTTGATGCTCATCATCGCCCAAATACAGTCGTCTTAAAATGTAAGAAGTGTAAGCCATTATTTAATATGCCACCAACTATGGTGATATCAGACACTTTGTCTTCTTAGTCTTCACACCAGCTCACCCACCCTTCAAACCAAAACTCTGCAACAAAGATTATAGTTTGTTGAAAAAATAGCTGGTGAGCTAAACGAAACTAAAACATTTCTTACCATATTTTTAAAGCGCATAGTTTTAGTTATTCATATAATGGGCTATCACCTTCCAATCCTATATAGACTTATTTTTAATTAATATACTTTATTCGTATAAATACTATGAATCAGTGCTATTTTCAGTAGTTATGATACATGATGTCTGATGTTTAAATTGACATATGACTTCTATAAAACCACACGTGTCGGGTGGCTCGAATTAATTTGTATGCGGTGTCGTGTATTTGCCCCCCTTCCGGTGAAGGGCAGGAAGGCCAGCAGCAATTACACGGTCAAAAAAGGCACTTCCGGTTAGTTGCTTTGTTTAGTTTACTGAATTATATAAAAGTTTGTTATTGAAACGACCGCCTATTAGCTTTATTTTTTTTTCTTTTTATCAAGTTGAAAATTGTAAACCATAACATAATGAGTCAGAACAAAATCCAAGCAGTTTCTTTTGTCGGTTTTCTCAGGTCGGTATTGTATTTCCAAACCAGTGTTAGTTTTTCTTTGACTTTCAATAAGTAAGGGTATTGCATTCTATATAAATGTAAGGATATGGAATTTAAGAAAATCATGTATTTCCCAACGAATAAAAGGAAATTCAATGAAATGTATGACCGAAAAAAAAATCCACTCACAAAATAGGATTTGTTTAATCAGATCATTATTCAAAGTTTTTATAACATTACCAGACAGAAGTTTTAACTGTCCAACTTTCGTCACACTCAGAAGTCGTCAGTTTAATTGGCATCCAACAGGGTCGAATTTCTGTTCATGACTAGACATATTTGTTGATCCGTCGAATTTTCAGCCTAATTGCCCGACTTCTTCGGGATCTTTGATCTCTGGTGTGTAGATTAAATGTCTTCCACAACGCTTAATACGAAATTGTAGTTAATAGCGTTTGTTTGATAGAAGCTTTTACGAAAATTGGTATAATAATTTACTTAATTAAACATCATAAAGAGACTTATATAATGTATATTAATAAAATATTCGGTATATTTTATATAATGATCATAATCACATTCAAAGTCAAATTAATAGACGTAGTTTTATAAATTAATAATTAGACTGAAAAAGTTTTCTCCAACTATTCGTCTAATGTAATTAAGTTATTACAAAATAAAACTGTTTAACGTGATACAATGTAATTTCAACAGATGGCGCTGATGGAATAATTAAGGAGGAATATTTTTATTTGACAAATACATATTTTCGAGAGAGGATATATGTAATTTGTTGTTTATGGATGTATATATATAGCTCCAAGTTTGGCTTGTTCATCGTATGAGACTGAGATATAAGAGCACAAACAAATCGATTACTAAGTCTATACGCTATTAGTTTGATGAAGAAATATATATCTTCTCGTTAGTATTACATTCCGAACCGGTGGTAAATTATATTTTAATTCATTTTGTCACGAGACACACACTAGATTACAAGACGGTTATCGTCATTAAATGTGCGACGAGAAAGTTATAACTGCACGATAGCTAATCCCATGCAGTGGTTGCAATATCACGTCACACGAAACACTCAGTAACTTATACCGACGACAGAGAAGACCCGATTATTTTTGGATAGACTGGCTGAATACCGAATACAAATAAAATCCCTTCAGAAGATTGAAGGGATGCCATTTGTCTAGTCAACTGTCATGCATTCTGAGTTAATGAAGAAGTCATCTGGATTGTACAAGGTCCATTGCAGACTTATATTTATATCGCATATTTCCATTATATTTTACTGGTGGTAGGGCTTTGTACAAGCTCTTCTGTGCAGGTACCACCCACTCAGCAAATATTCTACCGCTAAACATCAGTACTTGGTATTGTTGTGTTCCGGTTCGAAGGGTTAGTGAGCCAGAGTAGTTCCCAAGTTTGGTGGCGCATTGGCGATGTAAGCGATGGTTTACATTTACAATGTCTTTGGGCGTTGGTGATCACTTACCATCAGCAATAAAAAAAAACAATTCTTAATTGCGATGCCGTTCGGCGTCACACTAAAATCTTGCAGGCACATTAAAATAACATTGATGGAAATTAAAGATAAGCCACAGCAAAGGCAAATATAATTAGAAAAAATAATATTGAAAAGTGCTCGTGAGAGACTTTATTATATGCAGTATATTTTAATTTAATTTATATATTTACCTCCTTTTTTATTAAATAAATTCGAAGCTGTAAATAAGTTGTAATGTTTCATTCATTACGTCACATCGTCGTTTATAAACTACGAGGCTAAATCTTACCAATACTGGTATCGTAGGCGTGAAGATATTCTGACGTCATGAACTGCCCCACGAGGCTCGATTTGCCAACACCTGGACCTCCCAACACGAGCACTCTATATGTACTCAGACCGGCTGAAGAATCC
Source organism: Nymphalis urticae (assembly GCA_905147175.2). NCBI lineage: Eukaryota > Metazoa > Arthropoda > Insecta > Lepidoptera > Nymphalidae > Nymphalis > Nymphalis urticae. The sequence goes on from LR990007.1 coordinate 9,286,156, forward strand.
CTGTTAAGCAAAATGGATTTTTATATAAATAACTTGAAGTTCATTAGTGGTGAAGAGGATTTTGTAGGTTTTACTTGTTGGTAAAGCTATATGCTGGTCCATCTGGGTAGGTACCACCTACTCCTCACATATTCCACCGCCAAATAGTAATATCCAGTATTGTTGTGTTCCGGTTGAAGGGATAAGTGAGCCAGTGATACTTCAGGCTCAAGGGACATATCTTAGTTTACAAGGTTGGTGGCGCAACAGCGATGTAAGGAATGATTAATATTTCTTATGGCGTCAATGTCTATAAGCATTGGTAGCCACCACTGCTTATACATAACCATTAGACATTACCATCAGGTGCTCTAGTGGTTGGTGGTTGCCCGTTCTCCTACCTATATTATAAAGAAGGCTTATTTCTTGAATTCATTTTAAAAATTCTCACTGGTATCCGCGCCACTACTAATCACCACTAGTGATATGTACGGCGTAGATTTAGTCCTGACATCTTCTTGTATTCGTCTGATTAACTATTATGTTATAAACACCTCACTCAACTCTAATATTTTGAGGGTTGTTTTCAGTTTAAAATGAAGACAAAATGGGAATATTGGTAATGCCTTGTTATTTGTTCCCAGTGTTATTAATTGAGCATTTCACCTGGACTAGTCCGGTACAGTCTTACTAAATCAATAAAATCCCTTAATAATAAATATAAATTATATATTAGCAGAAATATAATCCAGATAATGGAGGAACCATTAAGCCAATAAGTATATTATTGTACTAATATCATATGACATATTATGTCTCTTATATAATATACGATACATCATATAATTTACTATCTTTGAAATCATAATAACTTTTATTAGTGCTTCCGTGGGTAGGAACATGTCTGCATGTCTGGTCTTATTATACTTGTAAAATTCCAGTTAAAGGGTGAATGGGTATAATTATGAATGTGAGGGATATAACCTCTTAAGACTAGTGGGTGTTGCTCAGTGGCTAATGCTCTATAATACCTTAGTCTATGAACAGTGTCTCTCTTAATTCATCTTCTTACTCTTAATCTAAGAAATACGTGTACTAATTGCCCGTAAAAGCTCCACTGATGGGCAGACTCTCTGGAAGGGCCTTAAGGAATAATTTGACTAGGATATTTTCATTTATCGCAAGTTTAGTAACTTTTATTTTTATTAGTAATAATTGGAAAAGAAAGATTACTTATAAACACACATTTCTCTCACGCATTCAGTGCTCAGTTATGACCTTCGTCTCTAAGTATCTCTTCAAATGTGCTCTCAGAAATGCATAGGACAATATTAGTGTATTCCTTACCTGGACGATGCCAAGGAGCACGGTGCAGATGCTCTCGTGACAGCTTCCGTACTGGACGCGCTCGACGCCACCGACGTATTGGATCGTGATCTCCGCGAACGCAATGAATCCCCCCTGTTGACGACTCCTTTACCTAATATGATATGAACGATATTAACTCGTTTGTTTATGGCTATCTATATAGTCCATTGTAGTTATATTGATCAGGAGACAAATATATTCAATCAGTGTCTATCGCCGGTTCTTCTCAGGTCAGATATATTTCTTTCCGATCCGGTGGTAGATTTTTGAATAACAATAAGAAAGTGTAACGATTGTATGTTGAATAAAGATTTTTCAATTTTAGTTTTAGTGTAAAAGTTATAACACTTATTTAATGAAAGCGAAAATTTAGAAAAAGCGGCGAGATTATTTTAGCTGTTGTTTGGCATATTTTTATTATAATGAAGAAATACTTTCATTCCCAAAGTATGCTATCATCTACGAACTCACTAATTGTGTAAATAAACTTTTGCACACAATTGTTTCCTTGATTTTTTAATTTAGCAAAGAGACATTTTACACTTAGATAAATAAATAAATAATGTGAGTAAACCGCTGGTAAGACAAGAACAGTTTAAAATTACAGGGATTACATTAGATAAGGCAGGCAGACGATTCGATAAATTCTAAATGTCGATTAGACAATCTCTAAGCAAAACCACCCAATTTTTTTTATTTACTAACTGGACATTGCTATATAATTAATATATATGTAAAAGTAAGTTTGTTACGTATAACTATTCAACCGATCATTATGAAATTTTGCTTACACATTGTCAGTGTACAAATGAAAGAACATTAGGTATTGGGTTGAGAACTTGCTCTTCCATCCACAGACGTGTTTTTATTTGAATTTTAGTTGAATCTTCACTTATAATAATAATAATAATAATAATAATAATAATATTTATTTCGACCAAACAGGGATCATAAATACAAAATATACAATAAATAGTAAAAAGACAAAAATTACAATACTAATATTTTACATATTATAAATTAGATCAATTCGAATTAAAATTATAATACCGAATTAAAATTAAATTATTAAAATCAAATCTAAATTAATTAATTCGAAATTAAATTTGAATTAAATTCAATCAATTCACTAATCAAAAGAAATCACATTAAATTATAATAAATTAGACTAAATCAAATGACATAAAATAAAATTAGATTAAATCACATTACATTAAATTAGATATTATTAAAACGTCTTCTATAGTTTATCACCGGCTCTATAGTCCAGGCGCCTTGGGTGACGCTTTCTGTAACGGTTTATTAAAATGGTAGTTTTTCTATATTTGTAATACAATTTATCGTCTCCTTTAGTTGTCCAGACGCCTTAGACGATAGTTATTTTAATGATTTAACAAGTTACTTTTTGTATAGAACAATAATGTGTAAAGAATCGCTTTTGTGCTGAAACAATTTCAAAATTGTTAATTTTAAGCAGATTCATTCATAACCAAGGGTACTCCCCTCTAGCGCATCTCTTCGACACTGGCTCGCTGGCCCTGGCTGTTAATGATGGAGTAAGTTTAAAGGTCTTTTAATAATGTCAAAATATGCGTGTTACTTACCGGTAATACTAAAATGCCTTAGTCTGTAATATTCTTCCTCGACGCCAGTGTTTGGCATGGAAGCAACTCTCGCTCGTTGCTGAGGCAGCCCTAGCAGCTGTCTCTCTCCCGTCCGGGATCTTTGCGCTTTGACTGACTGAGAACGCGAATGGTGTGGGCTTCCGTACCTTAAAAAAAAACATTATAGGAATCAAAATCAAATTAAACTAAAAATACAAACACTAAACTTTCGAATCTTTAATTTAATTTGCAACTATCACTTGGCAAGAAACTTATTAGATACTCATTTATATTAATTATAATATATAATATACGTATATCAACTCGAAGATATTTTATCATTTATATAATCTTCTATAGTATATAATACCTTATTTACTATTATTTTTAACATGAGCTTCAAATTTATTTATCAGTAAATATGTAACGATTTAGCGAATTTATTTACTTCCTGTCCTACAGCGGATTCTGAGCCCGTCTGTCTTGTAAGAGCCGATTAAGAGGTATTTCGTTAAGCGCATCGATCACTGCAATCGAGTATATAAGCGCCTTAACCAACTCGGCCGGGAAACAAATCCCAATGGAAAATAATTACTAAGAAGATTTACATCAGGCAGAATATGCACTGAGCACTAATCTGTACTTTTACAATCTGTCATGAGTGACTAAATAAATAAAATAGTAAATTTGGATCACAGATTTATTGTAAGCAACCGCTAAGAAAGTATTGGTGGGGTAATATCTAGGACTAGACATGATCTAACCTACTATATATATGATATATTTGTAACCGAGTTTACCATAATTATGTTATAAAAAAAATACTGGTCCTGATCAAACGTTCCGCTAAAATTCTCCGACAAAGAGTATATAGCAACCCTTTAAGGTAGATTATGCTGCGCTTACACTAATTATCGTTCATTAACAAAAGTTAATACATAATCCGCACGGTTAAGGCTTCTTACACGCGTCGCGGTTTTTAATGATCTTGTCAAGCGTTTACTTTTGTTGACATTTGTTCTAAGTATGAGTGAAGATTATTGGATATATTATAGGGAGGGTGTGTGAAGATAAAATTTGCGTTTATTTACATGTAGAGTTTTTTTTATTACAATTTTAATTATTTATGATTTATTAAAGTTCTATCATTTTTTTAACAGATTCCATCACACGGTACGTGGTTTTAATTTTAATTCTCCACTGATATGAATGCATTTTGTATACAAATGTCTAATTATATGGAAAAAGTATACATAGTTGTAAATGGATATTTATAGTACCACTTGAAAAAATAGGCGTGAGACTCATTTGAGGTGTATCGATATACAGTTACTTTAGTTATATACTCTGATTATAAACTTTTTAATTATTTATCGTTTTTTTTCCCTTTCAGTTAAAAGCCAAATAACGTATGACAAATAACCCATATTATTTAACAATTCTCTTTAAAGTAAGAATGATAAAAAATCATAATCCAAATCTAGGATAAAAATGTATTAGAGTGCTATATATTCAACTTATAAACAGCGTTATAAAAACGCGTCGTTTGTAGTCCCACTTATTCTACACTAAGTTTAAATAACACTATCTTCAATTATATGCCACTGAATCGTGGCAATATGGCACATTAAAGTAATAATACCATATCACCTCTTGTTAAAAAAAAATATATATTTTAACGTTATTTGAGTTGTTTTAGTCTTTGTGTTGTTTTTATTTATAATAGCAGGCTGACTGGTTTGCCAGGTGATGATAAGTTGCCATCACTTCCTATACATATTGGCGCAGTGAGCAATAGAAACCATTCCTAACAGCGCCAATACGCTACCAACTTCGGGAATTAGATGTTGTGTCCCTTGTGGATTAGTTACAATGGCTCACTCACCCTTAAATAATACTAAATAGCATTTGGAGTTAAAATATGTGATGAGAGGGTATCCAGACAGGCTTGGACAAAGCCCAACCACCAAATAAGTGTGTAACCATCACAAGTAAGATACAAATTGAGGTATAGAATAGCACTGCTGAAAACGAAGTGCAATATCAGAATTAATATGTGACATTGTCTTCAATAAATAACAGCCTTTTGCTACGAATCTGTTGTTAAAATAACACTGTAGCAACCGATTACATCACCAGCAGTAACAGGCGATACTACAATTTATTACCTACGTGACAAATAAAATTGTATCGTTTTACACGCGTCATAAAGGGGTATGAAGACGGCCTTATTCAACACATTTCGACGTTATCCCGTCAGCGTCGCGTGTCACGTGGTCTCACCGGGACAATGGAGATTGATAACACGTCACCATCAATGTACGCACGAGTTAATTGCTGATGAATTACCATTTAATTACCGTATCTATAGTAAACAAAGATCAAAATAAGGCCACCGAGGATAATCCCCATTGTTTTTGGTTAATTTATGGCATTATGTCCAGTCTAATGGCATAGAGTGGTTGTGTGTGTTTGTTTATTGTTGCGATTAACATGATATTTCAACTTGATATATTTAAATTTCGAATTTGGGTCGCATACAATATAAACGCCATAGGTTGGGAGTTGGAAATATAACGACGTGCTGTTTTGCGCACACACTTGCGCACTTTTTATTCCCGAACTATGTCCCTAGACCCTTAAAAATTTGGAGCTCAAGGTTATTGGCGCATTGGCGATGTAAGCGAGGGTAAATATTTCTTATTATGCCAATATCTATGAGCGGTGGTGAACAACTATAATCAGGTGGTCCATTTGCCAGGCTGCTTACCTTATGATAAAATACATATAAATAACTAAATAATTTTATATTTTTACTACACAACAGTGTGACGTCACATATGGGATAACTACTCAATTTATATCAGCACCCTTAAAGCAACACAATAAATTATTGACAACAATTAAATTATATGTTTCGTACGGAAATCATTTATATCATTTATATTTTCTTGTATTGTGTAAAAATCCTTATCAATTATGAGCCAGTGGTTAGGATACGTCAATTTTAAACGAATACTGGTAAGGACATCGTGAGGAAACCTGCATGTGTCGCCACCAACCCGCATTGAAGAAGTGTGATGGAATAAGCTCCAAGCCTTCTAAAGAGGAGGATGCCGGCAGTGGGATATTACGCACTGTTACTTTATATAAGAATATAATATTTAAATATATTTATAGACAAAGTCAAAAGTTACTTGTTGTTGTCAAAAGGATGATAAGCAGTTAATAGAATCTGGCCAGTCTGTGTTCTACATAAAGGTATTTTCTTTCGAATTAGTTCTGTAACGTGGAAAATTTATTCGTCATCAAGATAACTGTCGTGAAAGTGGTTTACCGGTCAACGGTCACGATACCTCGTTAACTAAAAAGGCAATTTAATATTTGTAAATGTGTTATTTAATGGTTTTTTCTTCTACATAATTATTTTACCACGTTCGTTTATGTAACTTATTAGTAAAATTTAACAAATATTTTTGTAATTTATTTTAAGAAGGCAGTTCAGTGTGGGACAGGAAGCCTTAACTCAGCATCACATTTTTTTTTATAAAATAGGAAGGCGGGCAAATAAGTTCCCTGATGGATAGTGGTCATCACCACCCATAGACATTGGACGCTGTAAAAAATATTAATCGTTCCAACGAGCTACCGAACTTGACAACTAAGATGGTATGTTCCTTGTGCCTGTATTGTTGTGTACTTAAAATGACTTACTCACTCTTTAACCGGAACACAACTATACTAAGTATCGCTGTCTGTGGTCTAGACTGGTTTGCACAAAGCCTACCTAGTTATAGTTAATATCAAAATTTCTTATTAAATATAAAAGAATGTCTGTTAGTTGAATATTTTAACAAAAATACCGCAGCAAAGAAAATACTTGGACCCAGCGAAGGACGATAATATTTTATCTTTTGAAACGGCTGGAACCGGTCATTTCATTCCCGAGGGAATTTTAAGGGATAATTTTAAAATGTAAAACAAAACTAACTACTTCTTATGTATATATATATTAGATCGATCTTTATAAATTGAATTTAGGTTCCTGTTATAAAAGCGTATGCATATATTGTTCCTCAAACAAATACTAACCCGATGTAGGGTAGTATATGTTTGTTTAGTATGCAAGGTTTTTACTTAACAATGTAATTTTATCTGACGTAAATATGATTTCTTGTTAAAAACGCTGTATAGATTTATGTAAATATAAACGCCGTAAGATTTATATATTTTCCTTTTAATAATGTACAAAGCTTTTGTAGGGTAATTTATTTCATCCCTTACTTATTCAATTTGATGAAAAAAACGCTTTCCTTAACAACACCGGTGTGAGAACAAATTAAATAGGTTTTCTATTTTTTATAGAATTTGGGATAAATGAGACGAAGAGGAACTGAATAAATATGAAACGATTTTGTGTTACCGGGTTCTGTAAATGATAATGAAAAATTGTATATATATATATATATTGCATTTATGGTTTTATATATTTTAATTAAGTGACCCAATCAAAATCAAGTAAAGAAGAGGGTGGTGATCTCCAACTGCCAACAACCAATTACGCAGGGCATAAAAGTCGCAAGAGTGTGCGTAAGCGCACTCCCATTTCTCTCAAATCCGATTTAAAATAATAATAGAATAAACATGTCATATCATAAAAAAATCATATTATTTTATTATATTCAATTCATTAGATACGTTACTTTGTTGACAGTAGATTTAAGTAACTGAATACACACGCCGGCTCTACGGTCGCCTATGACTCGCAGGCACGAATATTAACCGCGATTCGCGCGTGGTTTCTGTGCGAAAAATATTATGGTGCTGTAACGGCACTCTTAACGTTGACAGTTTCGTTCACTTTACATCAGTTTAATTCAGTGATACCCTTTTGGGAGACTAAAAACCGACACCGATCGGAAAACGCCGTGTAGCGCGAACGCGAAGCTGTGAAATTATCTAGACTTGCGTTGTACGGTATTAATTTTGATTTATTAGTATAAGTTCCGAAAATCACTACGAGATGGCGCTGTGTGTCGATTATAGAGAGAACTATTGTGTTTCGTTATATTTGAGTTTCCAAATTACATGCCTTTAGCGGGCTTTCTCTTAGCAAATGTAGAGCGGGCATTACGATGCTTATACCTATTTATGCTTTTTTTGCCAAAGCCTCCTCTCTTTTTAAAAAGATTTAGAGCTTATTCCACCACGCTGTTCCAATGTGGGTTGGTGGGTACACATTATTATTACTTTTTTGACCCAGTGTAAAAATTATTTTTTAAATAATTAAATATATTTAATATATTTTTTACATAATGTCTTATATTTACAATTCGACGACCATAGTAAGGTAAGTAATCAAATTTGCAAGCTAGTTAAATTTAACGGTGCCTTAAAATTAAATGATGAAACGTAAATATGGGATGCCCTACAAAAACATTGCATAAATTGAAAATAATTTATGTAGGATTAGCTTATACGTAATAATCTGGAGGGCGTGGTCGAACTGTGACGTCAGAACTTTGTTAGAGTGGGGCAATAACGGCGTATGAGCCAATGCATGAGAATGCAACGACACTGCTGTTGGAAATATTGGATCAAACGGACGTTGCTTTTGTCACTGCTGTTGTTCTATGTATTATTGTTATTGTCATGTTTTTATTTATTTAATTTCAAGTTCAATATATTTAAAGAGCCTATAACAAAAATGTTTATATTATATATAAAAACTAATTGTTACTAGCTTACCTCTTGTCAAATTCATGCAGATCCTCAGACGTGAATTGGCTGGTGACGTCCAGCAGCTGCTGGATGTGGTCGCTGCAAACCCTGCTCGTTCGTCTCCCATCTTCGCCATCCCTTACAAGAATAGTAGAACAGCCCCCGTAGTCCAAAGACAGTGAAGGTTGCTGCACTACTATCGTAGTTCTGCCGGCTGGCATTGATGATGCGGAGTCCAATGGGTTTGCTGTTACATGGACTTGGGCAGCTGTAAATTTAAAAGATAAAGGTAAGAATGATAATTTGATTACAAATATAAACAGGCTTCCATTCTATAATCATTACGTTTATCAAAAATTAAAGAAGCCATCTTTGAAAATATCTTGAGAAAACATTAATATAAAAACTGATATGTCAAAGGAAACTATTCAAAGTGAAGCGCGACATTCACGCCTTTTTAATATCCCTCTTGTTATATCGAATGTAAAAATTTCCTCTTTTATAGGAAATATTATGTGAAAAATCCAGAACATTCCATATGCAGTACACGCTCTAAGTTGACAACACAAACACCTACTTACGCATTTAAAGTATTTGACAAAATGATAATATATTTAAATACACAATTATATACTTCATTATCGTTAAAACGATATTATATTTTATGATGTATATAACACTTATTATAATTACTATGAACTTACCCGTTGACTGTCTTCTTGAAGATATCGGTGGAACAGAATGTTGGTGTGTGGACGATCGTCTCCGACTTGCTGTAAATACTTCTGTTCCTTCCAGCTGCCTTCTTAATTTAGCAACCTCATCCTTATAATATTCCTGCTTTTCCAATTTCTGCTTATTCTTCAACCTTGGCTCACTGCCTCGCCTCTTCACCGCTTCAGGTTCAAAATCGAAGTGCGTTTCGTATTTCACTTGACTACATTTTGGACTCTTTGGCGGTTCAACTTTTGGATCATAGGGTATTTGTATAGACGTGGACGGCCCGCCCTGATTAGTTTGGCTCACTTGAATTTTGTTGCGAGGTTTCTCATTTTTTTTTGGATCAGGTAATTGGACATCGAATATAAATCTCGCAGGACCAGGTCTGGGGGACTCGAGTGTGTCTGTTGCGGATTGGGGTATAGTATAAGCGGGGGCATCGAACTCGCAACTATTTTGCGCTCGGTGATAATGAGGAGGAGCTGTGCTTGGTGGGTTTTGTTGAGGTTCAGTTTGTTGTTGTTGGGGAGGATCTGCGTCGATGAGGTCGGGTTCAGCGTCCATGGAATCATCGGTGCCGGTGACGGAGGTGAGGGCAGTGGCTGCGGAGTCGGTGCTAGTGTTGATGGTCTTGTCTGATGTAGTGCTACTGCCCATGACCACGACCTGTTGACAATGTTATATTTTTGTATAAAAATTATTTTTTCTATGTCGTGAGCGACCCGCTAACATCGTTAATATAAGTATTCGAAATTATGTAGTCTTTATTAAAAGAATGGTATCAGGTGCTAATATATATTTGTAAAGATTTTGCAGTTAAACTTAATTCATTTAACGGTAGCAAAGTGAAAATGCAGCTTTTAAGTAGAGAAATGTGAAATATACACATGTTTAGATTCCTCTTTTCAGATTATTAGAAAGAACCAGCAAATTAATTACAACTGGAAAGTTTTCAGGCCCAGGAACGGCAGCTTACATACTTTGTAGGACACAGCATTGCAAACAATGCCTGAGAATTTCTTGACAGTAAGATCCAATATTTTTATTACCATCACCAGATTAATTCCAGGACCTCGAGATTTGATGCTTTAAATGTTTAATCGTTTCCATATATCGTTAAAATATTGGTATTGTACCGGATATTTAGACTAATTGAAATAGAAGAAAATTATCCATTCGGCCATATTTTTTACAAACGTTTATTGCCTTGACTTACTTAACCTAACAATGACCTCGAAGTAATTAATTATGTATATAAATACTGTAATGTAAATACAAATTAATTTCAAGTTTTTAATTTTATTACACGTGTAAATATTTAAGATCGGTATTTTTTTTTGTTGAAATCAATTACATCCTTATTTAATATCAATATCGAATTGTGTGATATGAAAATAATTTCGCGAAGATAATACCATGATTTGAGGTACAAAAGTCGTTCACGGAAATGCTCAGATAGTTTCTTAATATTCGTTTATTAAAAACACTGTGACAGCACGAAATCAAAGGACGTAGAGTAAGAACTCTAAAGCAGCGATGCGTGTACCTCAATATATACAAAAAAAAAATTACGTATAATGTATCAGCCTCCTCTTTTATTGGAGAAGACTTGGAGTTAATACCATCACGCTTTTTCAGTACATAAGTGACAGGATTTTTGCCAAGCAAGATGAAATATAATCATAAATTAAGCCCATGAAAATTCAGTGGTGCTTACCTGGGCTTGAACTCGCGATCAAGGGTTAAGATTCACGCGTTCTAACCACTGGGCCACCATCGCTATTTTAGACAGTTTGTAGTTTAGATGAGACATTAAAAATGCTTTAATTATTATTTAGATTACCTCATATCATAAAATTAAATATACAAAGACAAATTGTCTTCATATAATATAATTTTGTTTCGTCCAACAACAAAATCATTTGTCAAAATTACACGAAGCGTGTTAATTCGAATTTGCATATGAATCCAAGCGGGACTGCGAATAATAATCAATCGTGTAAGCGGCGTTTGATTGCGGGCCTCCTTCGGGAACAGCGGGATTTATAGCCGTTATTATATTTGTTATTGGATTACGACATATTCGCTACGAATTGCGTGGAACTTTGGACGGGCACCTGTTCGAATTGGAATTCGCATTTACACCTTTGTGAAACAGGCTTTATATTTATTATTAGTATTTATTTTAATGCCATCTTTTATTGGTTGATGTACACACACGTACACACACGTGTGATGTTTACACGTGTAATAAAATTAAAAACTTGAAATTAATTTGTATTTACATTACAGTATTTATATACATAATTAATTACTTCGAGGTCATTGTTAGGTTAAGTAAGTCAAGGCAATAAACGTTTGTAAAAAATATGGTCGAATGGATAATTTTCTTCTATTTCAATTAGTCTAAATATCCGGTACAATACCAATATTTTTCACACTTGACACATTGGCACTTTAACAAATGTTAACCATCCCTTACTTTGTCTATGCGCTAAACCTTGGGAGCTAAGATGTTTTGTCACTTGTGCCTGTCTATTGGTCACACACCCTTTAACTATCGAATAAGTAAAAAAAAACTCGCATTAGACACTGTCCAAAATAGGCACTATTTAGTTTGAGAAGCCGACACATATTTTCAATGATTTCATATCTTGAAATAAAACGTTGTACAATTTGCATTTTACACGAGAGCAATTATATTTAAAGTTCAATGTATTTAAAAACGGCTTATTCCGAGTATTTCAGGAATACAGAGATAACGTTATAACCACATGTGGTACGATTGTTGACCACTGCAAGCTGTACATCCATGATATTGTGAATTCGAACTCACCCGGTTACTAAACTATAGATAACCTTCCGACAGTACCTTTCCAAAGCTCAATATATCGCAAAAGGGCTGTCGCAATAGCTGAAACAAAGCTTTAGAAATTACAACCAATTTATCATCCATACTAATAAATGAGGAGAAAGTTATGTCTAACTGAAAATACTACTTAACCAGTACACATAAAATTTAATACATGTAGTATTATCATATAAGTAGCAGCGATTTACAATTTCACCCTTTAATGAAACACACATATATTAACTAACAAAGGGCATTCCCGGCAACCTTACTAGTAACTTGGTGCCGAGTCACTTGAACATTTGTTTTGGCAAGTTGGAAAAGTGTTCAGTTAACCGTTATAATTATGAAAAATGTGTGAATATGACATAAAGAATGTATGAATTGGATACTGTTGACGTGAAAAGCGTGAATTTAATGGTCTTGTATTTTATTTTAAAAATGTCCTAATATGGCTCAGCGATCAGAACAATTGGGTTCCAATCTAGTTTAAAATTAACCATTTTATATTTACCAGTTCGTTTTAATTTTCTACTATTTTTAATATTAAAAAATTGTATTCAAAGCTTAGCGTTACGTTCTTGATGGAGGCACGTCCTCACTCCAACGATATATTTTAATCCTCCAGAGCATCTCAGTTTACGAATGAAATCAGCCCCAGTGATTGGTTTATTTAAATTTAGAATTTTCTGCATATTTGTCGATGACGATTAATGGTTGGTCTAAAGAGTATCTGAGTATATTTTCAGGTAGTTGCTTCCAATTCTGAATCCGTACATAATGCATTTTGCATTCGAGAAATTCTCAATACTAACCTGGAGTATGGAAGTTGAATTTGACACTTCTGGTCCGTGGAAATCACAAAAAGTTTCATCAGACTACTAAAATGTTAGCGTGCGTAATCGAACCCGTGGCGCTCCTCGTTAGGCGGAGAGGGTACCGCTTTTTTTAGTGGGATTCCGATGTTTGGGGCGCACTCAGTGCCTTAGACACCGGTGATCCCCACATGGGGGGGGACCCCCACTGTTCCCATTAGGGAAATGTGTAATGCTTTTTCGTTAAAAAAAGACATTTTTATTTACGAGCACGGGGTGAATTATGAACACGAATTAAATATATCAAAATTCAGTAGTACTTGCCCGGGTTTGAACACGTATTCTTCGATTAAGACTTATGTGAACTAACCGCTGCTATCATTGTACTTTAAATTTTCATAAAGCAAATCAAATTTAAATTAAACTTTCCTCGGACCCATTCACACCGTCTGACCGAACGACTAACCACACACCGACGCCATTTGTACTCAAATCCCTTAAGTATTCCATTAATTTATTCCATTAAGTATCCACGTCTCATAGAGATTTGACATAATAAAAAAAAACTTTATAGCAAGATATATATTCTTAATACTAGTGTCGTTTTCGCTTATGTAAATAATTGTATGTATAAATAAAATTAAAGAGACCGAGTTTGGCTCGGTTCTAATAATTAGTTTTACTCTATGTGAAAAATAAACTTTTTTTTTTAAACAAGACACTTATATAAACTCAAAAAGCAAAACCTTATGAAAAAAAAAACCGAGTCAAAAATTTAGATCCGTTTCCGGGATACACGAAATAAATGAATATACAAAGAATTAATTACATAATATTACAAGATTATGATAGAACAGTATATAAGTTGAATATTTATTTATATTTTATTACTATTGCTGTTTTCATGAAGGAATGAATGGTTTCCATGGCAACCAATGTATGTCTCATAATTGGCTGACTCCCAGCTAAGGACGTCATCGGGAGGGGAGGGTGTACCGTGTTGTTTCTTTCATGTTTCGAGATGTTTCTTTCAGGTGGTAGACTTTTTGATAATCGCGTACATTTCTGTATTTAGTAATGAGTTTAACATTTGAATGAATTTATTTTATTCGAATTCGAATAAATTTATTTTATACTACAATATTTTTATTAATTTTCTAAATTTTAGACTACTAACGCCATCTAGTGACATAATAACGAAACTGTTATTATAAATGTGAGTTTTAAATGTTAATAAATCAATAATTACAATATTAAATCACTTAAATATAAAAATTGCATACCTCACTTATAGGCTAACTTACCATGCGTAGGAAAAAAAGTACATTCTTTGTAATAAAACTTAAAAAAGAACTAAAAAACGTAAGCAAATTTAAAAAAAAAGAGAATCTATTTATAAAGACAAAACAAAGCGTGCAAAAATTATAAAAAAAGAAGAAGTAAACGTCATTATAAAAATAAATAAACGTATCATTATAATATTATACTGTCACTTGGCAGACTGACAAATGAAACACGTGATGGTGACCAATGTCCAAACAAAGATGCTATTCCTTGTGCCTGTTACACTGTGTCACTCACCCATCAAACTATGTAGAATCTGGACGAGTGGTAATAACCTACACAGAAGGCTTGTATAACGGTCATGCAAAATATATACATACATAGTGCATTGCTAACCTTTATTATACAGATAAAGACATTTGATAAACTTGAGATATAACAAAAAACTGACAAACTTTATGGGACAAGGTACTTTATTGCAGTTCATAAACACTTATGTTAACCAAATTTCAATTAGGGGTTGATGCGAGAACTTCGATGACAGCTGCTAGCGACAGACTGATTCAATTACTGCTACATAAGTCATCGTTTATGTTTACTCGACAACAATAAAAGACGAACTATATATTCATAAGCATATTTACAAGTTTACCGTCAATATTTTATTATTATTATTTTACAAATTTTTGGTATTGTATTAATTATCGTTGTTTATTTTTTTGTATTTGTTTCAAATCGAAATATACTTACTCAAAAAGGATTTTACAAGCACATTTGAAACGTTCTTTTGTAGAATTATATTAACCGTTCATAATAAAGCTGCCACCGGTCAGAATGTAGATTATATCGAAAAGAATCGACAAGAAACTGAATTGTTTCTCTTGTCCAACATTTCAAATACAAAGTTATAGCAGTGGGCAGTGTCGGTTCATATAAGGTCCGTTATTATTATTATTATTATGTTATAATAATAACATTTATCACTGAGGACGTAAGTATATACAAATATAAAAATTAATAATAACTACATAACGAAATCATGACCTCGTGGGATAGTGGCTGGCATCCGGATATATTTAATGCCAATAATTTATTAGGTTAATAAAAACCTTAATTAATAATTCATATTACTAGATATTAATAATGCATAAAGCTCTACCACAATTATATTTCTAGTTTTCTACGTCAAATTGTATTTCAAACCTATTTAATAATTGCTGTACGAGTATCGCTTTCCAAGAAATCGCGATGTCTGCTGAGGTTACGGGAATGAAATAAATTACTTTAAACTTAGTTGCTTATATCCGTGATTTATAATTACACTGCACACCAGTAACTAAGAATTCACTTCATCACTCGCCCGTGTGATATGGCAACAAAATTATTGTGATATACTATTTTCATACGGGTATTCTTTTTTTCTCTCTCTTTCCTGCCGCGTGTATTCTTAATATGCCTTACTTTTTTCTATCAATGTCGCATATTACTGAGATTTCACGACTGTTTTGATTTTGTTAAGCCTACTGTAACTGTAAGAACTCACTACGTAACTCACTCGTGAAATGTGGATGACTTACATTGACACGCTATTTTGGTACGTGTATCCTTGAAATGTTATAATTATAATAGTCAATATCGCGTATCAATGTCAGACATTTCACGATTCGCGTATCAATGTCAGACATTTCATACGGGTATTCTTTTTTTCTCTCTCTTTCCTGCCGCGTGTATTCTTAATATGCCTTACTTTTTTCTATCAATGTCGCATATTACTGAGATTTCACGACTGTTTTGATTTTGTTAAGCCTACTGTAACTGTAAGAACTCACTACGTAACTCACTCGTGAAATGTGGATGACTTACATTGATACGCTATTTTGGTACGTGTATCCTTGAAATGTTATAATTATAATAGTCAATATCGCGTATCAATGTCAGACATTTCACGATTCGCGTATCAATGTCAGACATTTCATACGGGTATTCTTTTTTCTCTCTCTTTCCTGCCGCGTGTATTCTTAATATGCCTTTCTTTTTTCTATCAATGTCGCATATTACTGAGATTTCACGACTGTTTTGATTTTGTTAAGCCTACTGTAACTGTAAGAACTCACTACGTAACTCACTCGTGAAATGTGGATGACTTACATTGATACGCTATTTTGGTACGTGTATCCTTGAAATGTTATAATTATAATAGTCAATATCGCGTATCAATGTCAGACATTTCACGATCGTATTTGTGTTCTAAGTTTTGAGTTTGTACATAATTATATAAAAAAATAAAATAATATTAAGAATCAATGTGTTATATGACGCTCGCATATGACGCTCGAAATCTTACGCTTACTCGTCTGACGCTCGAAGTCTCTGTTACCGTGTTTCGAGCGCCAAGGTGCCTCACATCAATAACTTTACAGAATACGTAAATCTCAAATATAACTCAGTTTCGCATCTGGATATTCATCTGATGAGGAAATCTAATATATTTTTTTCATCTCATATGTCAGAAGTAATCTATAATAATATGTTGCGGTCTTATTTAATCCAAAGACCTCTGGATCTTTTCGTTGTGGAATATTAAATAATAATAATAGTAACGCATGAAATTCAATCACAATGTGTATCCAAAACGTGATGGAGTAACGTGAAGAAAAGTCCAAGCCATCTCCTCAAGTGAACAATCCGTATCTAGTGATACATTTATTTTTGTCCTAGACTAAATTGTCACAGCACCGAGTTAACGCAAAACTGTAGCGCATTTTATCGAGTAAAACTGCTTCATAATTAATTTGTAAAATTGGACAAACGTACGTATATATGTACGGATACTCCAAAATAACATATTTATAACTCATTATGCATACTACATACCGTCTTAAATATATTAAGTACTTTCCATACATAACTAAGCTAATAAAGAAAACTTTGTTAGTCTTAGCTTAACTATGTTAAAATATTGCAGCGGCAAATAAGGGTAGCAAAAAGGCGAGGAGTGAAATCCCGGACGTGAAAACTTTATACAACCCCGGTATTGCATTAGGGTAAGTTTTGAGGCAAGTCTTATTAAATATGGCTTGTTGTTAAGTTCATACTTAATGTATTGAATGTATACGAGATCCGACAAGTTAATATTATGATACTTTAAGAATTATTAAAAAATCGCGCAATATTAAACTAAAAAGATTAACATAAAATACTAAACAATATTCATAGGGCTCTGTCCAATTTGACGAGATGTTCATTATATTGAAATCAAATCTTGGAGACCAACCGCATTCTTCGACTTATTAAAATTTGTAAACTGACAGATTGTCAGTATTGCTTTACTGCCTTTAATGGTGTTAATAGAAGTATGATTTTCATACATAGCTAATACTAAACTTATCCCGTAAGAGCCGATATGGTCCAGAGGATAGAACACCAGATTTTTAGCCGAATTTTTGTTACTTTAAATCCTGACAAGACATGAATTTTCATGTGCCATAATTGTGCTTGTGGAAAACACCGCGAGGAAAACCACAAGAAAATCTACCACATTAAAAACGTATCAACCTTACATTGGACGTATTTTATAACGAGCGTAATTTTAAGCAAATTTTTAACAAAGGTTTCCAATTTTTTTGGAAAAATTATTCCACCTAATGGCATTAGACAAATGAAGCCTCGAAATACTTTCAATAATAAAATGTGAAGTATCAATACTGAGAGGGGTTTTACATGTTTATGGGTAAATTCAGACGTTTACAGCATCAGGGATGGCGCTTCGGCTAATGGATTGCTTTTTAATGTTTTATTTGAAAGCTTTGAAGAGCTTTGTTTCAAAATACAGTGTTTTATGTCTGTCCCTCTGTTCAAACATCACGTTTTATTTGCAATGGTTGTATATCACGCCCTTAAGTGGATTATTTACGATTTGAAAATTTTGATTGGTAACAACGCACTACTGGGTGAGTAATCCTCTCGTGTTAAAGCGATTTCACCACGCTGCTATACCATATTTCACTTGAAGGATGAGTAAATATACACAAACATCCAAGCCCGTCCAAGCCCGTGTAGGTTTTTATTCATCCCTAATTTTGCAATCAATCAGCAGTACTTTATTTTGAAGGGTGAGTGAGTCAGGGTAACTACAGGCACAAGGGACATAACATCTTAGTTCCCTGGGTTGGTGGCGCATTGGCGATATAAGGGATCGTTAATATTTCTTATATTGCCAATGTATGTCGGCGGTGGTGATCAGCCACCAGTTGGCCCATGTCAGTCTGCCTACTTTTGTTAAATAAATATGTACATGCCGGCTTCCCTACGAGATATTTCTTCGTTTAATTAGGAATATAAACTCATCAAACTAAAACTCACTAACCTAACGAGGATTTGATCGCGAAGACGACCTTCGGTTGACAATCTGTTCCAACCACCACGCCAGCATGGCTCTTAGTCTCGTAAATGTTCATGTTAAATTCTATTACTCCAATACTTCGTAGTAATTCTATTCAGATTGTACATGCGGCGCGGGCGTGTTGTAAGTGCTGAACCAGGACTACCTATCACACCGACGGATTTTTTTTGTTACAATGTGTGCTAAGATATTTCAATTTTTCCATAAAATATTTTAGCCTTTATAACTATCAACCGTGTGACCTAAATACCTTTATATAATATTTGAACCTATTATATAATTATTTGTTTTATATTTAATGTTTTTTTTTTATTTAACCGTAATTGTATCACATACATAACTAAAAATGTAAAAATAATTACATAATCCTAAAAAAAATGAATAAAAGATTTTCGTAAAAATGAATTTCGTAAGAATTATCTATGTATCATGTTTTTTTTATAGTATAGGCAGGGCTGCCTAGCATATGGGCCTTCTGATGGTAAGTGGTTATCAACGCACATAGATATTGGTATTGTAAGAATATAATATGTTAACCATCGCTTACATCACGATTATTTTAAATTAATTGAAGCATTTTAAATTAATTAATAAAATTAAAAGCCATCATGCGTTTAATTTAATCATGTAAAATATTTCTGGCAAGTGCGTACGTATGTATGTACGTATGTCTTATAAAAAAATTATTGTATCATGTTAGTATTTTGGTCGCCTTTTGTTGTCAATGCCTAATCCTTTTTCCACATGCCTTTTGTCAGTCTTTGACATAGTGTTCCAGCTGTTTTAGTAATATTTTATATACATGTAATATGTAATATCTTTATACTTCCAGATAAGTCATAAGTTCGTCGCGGCCCGTCACACCATTATAGGTTGCTGGAAATCAATGCTAAATTAAATATGTTGCTGGAATTAAAAGCTATGGTACATCTTTTGGGAAGCAACTCCGTTGAGCTATTGCAGTTAGTAGAAATATACAGTTTTTAAATCATTAATTATTGTTATTTTATACTTTCCTTTATAGTTATTTTAATGTAATTTTTTCTGCTTTTTCCTCTTGCTTGTCGGAGTGGGAATAGTTTATTTCTAAAAAATATAGTCTGCATTGCACGTTTCTTCAATATACCTGTTCTTATTCTTATAAAGCGTCAAGCGTCACTGGTACAGTACACAAACAATACTGGTAGAGCTCGTGAACTAAAACCAAACTAAAGTTTTAAACTATTGTGAGCGCGGAGTCATATAACATTCGCGTGACAACACAATTTGCATTTGAAAATCGCGGTGAGAGTTCACACCGCGCTTCACGCGAGTGTCTGGAACTTGCTTATTAATTATAATTAACGTGAGGGAACGACGGGAAAATATTTATTTATGGTGACTAAAGCATACTTCTATATAAACAACATGGAAATAAATAACTAAAAGGAACAATACGTATTGCGAGACAAAATCCCCGTTGCGTTTGTCTGTCTGTTTGTACACGATAAATCAAAAACTACCGAACCAATCTTCATGAGGCTTTCACTAATAAACAGAGTTTTATTTTTATAGAAGGTTTAGATGTATAATTTATAATGGTTTTGTATAAATTTACTGAAATGTGACGATGAATCATAACAACTGGGAGCTTTACTATTTATATTACGTATTGCAATATCGATATTTTTTTACTATTGGCCGAAGAGAGCCGAACTGAGTAGCTAGTATAAATAATAGACTTAAAAATATAACATTATTTTTAATATCAATCAATACGATGTTAGAAAGTTATAAAAAATGAAGTAAAAATCATTCAATATCGTACTGCTCGGTAAAACCTTCTCCACTCGAGAGGAAGGCGTGGAGCTGATGTTCACAAGGCTGAATACACCTTCATTTTAACACCGTGAATCTGACACGCTATGCAAGTTTACTCAAGATACTTTACTTCATCGTAAAAAGAAATAAGTAACAACCTATGGATGTCCCATTACAAGGTTTGGAGCGTACTCCAACACGCTACTCCAATGTTATGAATTAATGATTTTATTGCTGATTTGACTAATGATAAAATTAGACGCATGCAACTTTACTAACTATGTTTTCCTTCACCGCCACGCTCACCAGATAAATTATAAACACAAATTATGCCTCCTTCGTATTTGAAACCGCAATCTTCGCTTAAGATTCGCTTGGGTCATTTCAACTAAACATCAAAACACGCAATAAAATCATTCCCAAGCGAACAAATTCGTCAACAAATAAAACTTGCAATAAAATCGTTTAATCGCGACGGTGTAACAGAAAACCGGGCCTTTTCATTTTGAACCGCTTTATGTCGCAGTTTATGTGTCATAAACAGTT
This sequence comes from Nymphalis urticae, assembly GCA_905147175.2. Lineage (NCBI taxonomy): Eukaryota > Metazoa > Arthropoda > Insecta > Lepidoptera > Nymphalidae > Nymphalis > Nymphalis urticae. The sequence goes on from LR990007.1 coordinate 9,307,246, forward strand.
TATCTGCTTGGTTGCTCTTAACTACGAAACCGCGTTCATAGCTTTTATATCATGGAGATAACTGGGACAAACTCGGAGACGAATAATTTTTCATTCATAAAGAATTTACAAGTTCTTTTAATATCTTTGATTGTATGTTTTGTTATCATAATAAGAAGTGAAAATCGTTCAGCGTAGGTGCATCTTCCTCATCAGATATTCTATCGCCAAATAGCAGTATTGTTATGTTCCGGTAATAATGGTGAGTGAGCCATTGTAGCTGAAGGCACTAAGGGCATAACATCTTACTTCTCAAAGACGGTGGTGACCGGCAAAATGCCCTTTTGCCACTGGACTCTTGTAAAACGGTCTGTTTTCAAGGCAAACATACAATTGTTTGTATTATTATATAAATTTAAATAATAAATAAACAATAAGCTATGAAAGTTCCATAAATAATTAAAGCATTAACGTCCTTACTTATAAACGTTGCTTACTGCGTTTACAACGCTGCGTCTTCTTCTTTCCAATATCAAATCAATAATGATAGAAAGAGATGAATGGTGTTTAGTTAACACCACGTAGCATAATAAATAAGGTTCTTCTTCTTCTTCTTTCTTCTACTTCAATGACTGTAAACGGGCTTACGAACATAAAAAAACCTTTATAATACATTAATTACTCGAAAAAACTTTATTCTTCTTTAATTAATTTGTATACGTATTGTTTTGCTTATGCGATATCTTTAAAAATGTTAAGTTGGAGTGAGCGAAGCTGAAATTGTGAAATTGCATGATGAGTTAGAATATAATGCGATGTATAGTGTTAATAAGTGTCATTATTTGGAGTTGTTATTTTCTGGGACAGACATGTACAAAAACATAGTACATTGTGCCAATACAATGTAAAATAAAATAAAACCATTGAACCGTCTCGGTTCATCTTGCTTAGCAAGCTAGACACTAATATACTTAATAATATCGGTATATGCTACTTCGTTATTCATTCACGTTCAGAACAAGGCGTTTTATAAAACAAGAAAAACTTGGTACGAATTTATAATTAATTTACACGTTAGCACTTTTAGAACTGGGTCGAAACTTTAGAACTGGGTGTTTTTTTTATTTTTTAAAGCTTCTAATGTGAATCGAAATAAAAGTTTTCAAGTATGTAGTAGACAGTTGTCTGTTCAGCACAGCGTCTCGTCCCGCTCTAATTTATGGGCGACAAAGAGGTTGCATGACGACTTCAGTTTAAATAAAAAAAATAATCAAACAAATAAAGAAATGCAAAAATAAATGAAATGACCCCCTAGATGTTTCTGTTTAATGTGCTAATTTCTATATAAAAATCTTGTGATAGATAGAACATATTATAGTGCACAAGTGTGTGCGCAAACACAGGTGTACTCTCTATTCCCTAACTCTCATAATCCGATGGGACGGCAATCCGTTATGAACGGAAAGAGTTCAGGCGCAGGACCAATGGTTTTACGTGCTTTCTGAAGCACGGGAGTGACACTTCCAACTTCCAGACTCCTGGCTGTTACTGACAATTTTCGAGAGAAAAATCCAATATATTTTTTCCTACCTGCGGTTTGAACCTAAGACCTCCGGGATCTGCGGCCTTATATCTTCGTTACTTTGCCTATTTATGTCTATTACATATAATAACAAAAAATAAATAAAACGGATAAGACGAGATGTATATTAAATAGATTAACAAAATATATATTTTAATGTTTCTTCAATTACGATAACCGAGAAAAAAGGTTTTAACGTAACTCAAATGAGGCTTCACTTCACGTCACCGTTTCTAAATAAAACTTCGAATCCAATTCCCGTCACCTGAACCACTCTTTCGAACAATATATATTCTCACACGATTAAACTAATAACAGCCCTCTCGCTTCACGGGATTATGCAAATTATTTTAATATTCATGTCTGAGGAGTGCGGCTTTGATTTAATGCTATGATAATTTGTGATAACGCTGAGGCGAATTTTGCGTTTCGTTTTAATTTAACTTCAAGTTTCAAGGAACGCTTACATTACGTACAATTGTGACAGATAATCAATATTTTTTGGTGTAATCGTTGGATAACTGAGACTTTTTTTTTTATAGAAAAGGAAGGTGGACGAGCATATGGGCCACCTATTGGTAAGTGGACACCAACGCCCTTAGACATTGGCATTGTAAGAAATGTTGTTCATCGCTTAAATCGCCAATGCGCCACCAACCTTGGGAACTACGATCTAATGTCCCTTTGGCCTGTAATTACACTGGCTCACTCACCCTTCAAACCGGAACACAACAATACCAAGTACTGCTGTTTTGCGGCATATCTGATGAGTGGGTAGTACCTACCCAGACGAGCTTGCACAAAGCTCTACCACCAGTACTACTTCGACTGTCAGACGAGTAGGCGTAAGATTTGTTATTTATTCTTATTGTTATATTCCATGATACATGAAAACAAAAATTGATTATTTTATTTTATTTAAAATTATTTTTTTCTCTTGCTTTAATTATGTGATAACTATATATGTATGTAATAAACAAACTATAATGAGATGTAAATAATTATTGAAAATTAGTTTTCGCTCGCGGCTTCACTCGCGTTTTAGGGGGGCGGGCAGTTATTAGGCATAAAAAGTAGTATGTCATCAAAACTAGTTCAGCGGTTAAACCGTGACAGCTTAAAAGACTTAATGTCTCACTGCTGAGCTAAGGCCTTGAAGGAGAAGGTTTGGAGCTTATTCCACCACGCTGCTCCAATGCGGGTTGGTAGAATACACATGTAGCAAAATTTCAATGAAATTAGACACATGCAAGTTTCCTCACGATGTTTTCCTTCACCGTCAAGCACGAGATGAATTATAAATACAGATTAAGCACATGAAAATTCAGTAGTGCTTGCCCAGGTTTGAACCCACGATCATCGGTTAAGATTCACACTAGACCATCTCGGCCTTTAACACAAATTAAGCAAATAAAAATTTACTTGTGTCTTTGATTTAAACTCGCAATCGTAAATGCGCTTCTTGTTTTAAGCTTTGCACCATCTTGGTTATTTAAATAAAGACGCGTATAAAATCGAATTCTCGGAGACTCACCTCACGTCCAACACATATTAAAGCAATCGCATTTTATTTGCATTTGAAACATTCGCTGTCAAATCCATTTGCTTTAAGATTAGCTGTGCCGCGCGGAATTCGGTTTATGAATATAGGAATACTAGGTAGGTACCACCCACTCATCAGATAATCCGGTTTGAAATGTGAGTGAACCAGTGTAATTACAGGCACAAGGGACATAGCGTCTTAGTTCCAAAGGTTGGTGGTGGATTGGCGATGTAAGCGATGGTTAACATTTACATGCCGATGTCTATGGGCGTTAGTGATCACTTAGCATCAGATGGCCCATTTGCTCGTCCGCCTACCTATAATATATTGATTTTTTTTTAATCTATATATTATTATCATAATCATCATTTTTGTAAAAAGTATAAAATAGCTTTCTAATCGGTTCAGTAGTGCTATTCTGTATGAACACTTTATCACTCACCCGTGAAATGTCGATAACCGACTTATGATACACAATTTTGAAGTGTGTACTCTTGAAACGTTAATATTATTATGTTCGATATCGCATATCACTTCCACATTTCATGACAGTTTCTGACGTTAGTTTCGAGTTTGTCTTATATAGCCCCACAGAAGTTTCAGTGTTCGATTACAAACAAACAATTCTTTCCTCTTTATTATATACTATAGATATATAGATGTAGATGAAGCCCTCAGAATGGAGGGCTTTGACTAAACAGATTAATAGATTAGAATATATTAACGTTATATCTTTGAAAGAAATTTAAAAAGTTTTAACGAGTCTTAAGATTTATTATTTAATTGTACTTCAGAATTCAGCAAATTCTATGTGACTGAAATGTCTCTTTTTCTCATTAGGTGTATTTACACCGAGACGCTTCAAGGTGGTTTGGTGGATATACGTGTGGCGGATTTCATGCGATACATATCCTTCCGAATTATACTTTCACCGTTCAGCATGAATTGGAATAAAAAGCTAATTTAACATGTGAAGATTTAATGGTGTTTGCTCGTATTTTTGAACATATAATCTTCGGCTAAGATTCATATGACCGCTATGCCATAACGGGTTTTAAATGTTATTAACATAACGCTTTTTTACCATATAGATATATATAAATATATATTATAATAAATTCATGTTTCTAGCCGCGCCAATGTCTACAGGTGATGATGACTTACACAGTAATCCGTTTGCCGTTAAAGTAAAAACTAAACTGTACCTGTCTAGGATATTGGAATAATTTCTATAATTATCCACTTATTAACATTTGTAATTTTTAAGTGCATTAAAGATTAGACCGGACGGACAGACAAGATATAAATTAAGCTTTTTTTGCTTTTTGCAACTTACAAATATCCTTATTATCCTGAAAAATTAACTTTGAAATTACAGACGGTCATTTCAATTTTTGTCAGATATATAGTCAATATTTAAATTTATTTATTGGGAAAGTTTATCCATATAATGATTATTCCCAATTAACAAATAATTAAGCAATCCAATGTTGAGTAAATGTATTCAATTGATCTGATAAATAATTAATAAAACCTCTACAAAATCTACCCCTAAGGGGACATCATTGAAATATAAACTTTTAATGAAAATAAATGTTTATAAAATCAGAACTTTATACAATAATTTTAAAAGTGATTTTATACGTATTTCGATATTTACAAGCCGAACTCACATAGACGATGCTTCGGGCACTTAAGTTCTATAACTTTACACTATAAAAGCCAAAATGTATTTTATTCAAGTGACTTACTTACTTTAAAAGCCGAGATGGCCCAGTGGTAAGAACGCATGAATCTTAACCCATGGGTTCAAACCCGGGCAAGCACCACTGAATTTTCATTTGCTTAATTTGTGATTATAATTCATCTCGTGCTTTACGGTGAAGGAAAACATCGTGAGGAAAACCTGCATGTGTCTAATTTCACTGAAATTCTGCCACCTGTGTATTCCACCAACCTGCATTGGAGCACCGTGGTGAAATAAGCTCCAAATCTTCTCCTCAAAAAGAAAGAGGAGGCCTTTAGCCCAGCAGTAGGACATTCACAGGCTGTTACGGTTACTTACTTTAGCAGTCATTTATAAGATAAATTAATTGTAAAGTGAAGCCCGTTCTAAAAGTTAATTCTACTAAGAAGAACTCCAAGTAACTCGGCAGTTAATTATTTATACCAATCATATGTTCTGTAAAAAACTTATATATCTTTAAGTGCTAGAATAATAATAATCGCACTAATATAATAAAAATGGAAGGTTGTGTGTTGTGATTATTTGTTATTTCGTCACGCATATTTCTTCATTTTGGAATTTTTATCTCGTTTAAGTGGGTTTTTGATTATGATGCGGGCGACGCCGCGGGCCAAGCGCTAGTCATTTTATGTAAAAACCGTCAATTTACAAGTCACAAAGTTACTGACGAGTAGACCAGAAGATGGTAAGTGGTTCGCCTATAAATATTGGCCATCCCTTATAACGTCCTTTCATCGCCTGTAGATACCCTGGCTCACCCTTCAAAGTATTGCTGTTTGTCGGTAGAATGTGTGATGTGTGGGTGGCACTAGGAGCAAGTGTTTTAAAAAACGGACCAAAATTAATATTCCCTAAATACCTACCTGAATTTGAACGCTGTTTTTACAAAGCGCTTGATACAACATTTTTTAATTTCACTGCACTTAAAACACCAAGAAATTGTATGCCAACCATTTCAGCACATGGATTTCTATTCTTATATATCACATACAGTCAAATCAATTTGGAGACGTTTTTGCGTTTGTAGTAGTGCACCGTCAGCAGATCAATAAATAAACAAATCATTTTTATATTTTTTTTTTATATTTGTAAGTATGAATATTATACACATTAACATAATTTTTATTCATGAATTTCTTCAACGCCCAATCATTATGATAATTGGTTCTGATGTATCTAAGACTCTCCTCTCCCCTGAAATTACTTTCCCCCCTCCATAGTAAAATAATATAAACAAACACTTATCTACAGTCAATGTTCTTAGTCATTGTGTAATTATATGTTTACATCGCACTTTAACATTAAATCATATATTTCATTATGAAGTAATTATAAAATATAATATATAAAATTATTATGAAGTAATTATAATATATTATATAAAAATAATAATAGATAAAGTGACACTTCTAATGCTACTTATGCGAGAAATCGAAGCACATGGTAACTAGCTTTCACTGGTTTATTTCGGTTTTAGTTACTGTGTGTATTACACTACTACAGACGCAAAAACGTCACTAAGCTGATTTATTTGTAGCACCCACCTACTTATAAGAAAATATATACAGATTGTAACTCGACCAGTTCTAATAAAGTGAAGTTCACAACTGGGCCAGTCGTCCACAATCCTTTGTAGAAATTAATACATCAGTGGTTATTGATTTTTCTAACTCATCAAAACTGCAATTTCTCAGACCATTGGATATATAGAATATGAACGATTTAATTGAAAACTTGTTTTAGTTTTAAAATAGATTTGTTCTTAATGTTTTCAATTCGTGATTTATATTTAACGTAAAAAACCCGGGCAAACACGACTGAAATTTTATATGCTTAATTTGTGTTTGTAATAACATAATCTTGTGCTTGACGGTGAAGGAAAACATCGTTAGGAAGCCTGCATGTGTCTAATTTCACTGAAATTCTGCCACATATGTATTCCATCAACCCGCATTAGAGCAGCGTGGTGAAATAAGCTCCAAATCCTTTCAAAAAACGAGAGGAGGCCTTAGCCCAGCACTGGGACATTCGCAGGCTGTTACCGTACTGTACTGTATTTGTTTATTTTGTTGACATCTTGTTTTGTGTCAGTTGTTGTAAATTGGTCTAATTATTTAAATTGTATATCATATACTTTATATATCATTCTCATTATAAGAGGCCTCGAGCTTAAATTACTTGTGGTAAGAGAGTAATGGGTTAAGTTAGTATTTATTAATTAATGCATACATTATTCTACTTAATGCTTAGTGTTGTCGTGTTCCGGTAGGATAATGATTGAGCCAGTGTAATTGCCGGCACAAGGGAAATAACATTTTGGTTTCCAAGATTCCCAAATTTTCTTTATTTACATCGCCAATATTTAAGAGCGGTGGTGACTACTTACTGTACCGATTATAAAAAAGTGCATCTACCCTCGTTGGAGCAGCGTTGTGAAAAGAGCTATAAACCTTTAGAGAATAGGAACCCAGCCACGTTTAAGGTTAATTGCATTTGTGTAAATCCAAAGTAAATAAACCAAAGTCACGCACGAACGTTGAGTTCTTTAATCAACTAAGCTTATATAAGCGCTTTGAATCTTCATTTCTGTCATGTTTATGTTCTAAGCCTGCCCAGTAATCCGGCGGTTATCCAGTAAATAACTACGTAATCCAGTAGACGTAAGCCAGGCTCGTTGATTGATATATCCATAGATAATACAAACATGGCGTGCTGTAAGCTGATTTGAATCAAATATTGCATTTAAATCAAATCCCTGATTAATTTTATCGTTGTATTTATAAAGACCAGTGTTAGTGTGATAGTCCAGTGGATAGAATGTATGTATCGAATCAAAGATTGCGGGTTCCAACCAAAGCTACCAGAAATTAATTTTCTCTTGCTTAGTTTGTGTGTATAATTCGCTTAGTTCTAGTCTGAAAGAAGTTTTTCTTCATTTGTATCGACTGACACGCATTGGAGTAGCCTGATAGAAAAACTCCAAAATATTCTTCTCAAAAGGTCTAATACCAGCTGTGGGATTATCATGCTGTTAACATTTTATTATCTAACTTTATATGTCTTAGTGTATATAATATTATATAAATAATTCGTAACGGAGGAAAGTCAGTGGTCGATGATAATTAAGCTGACATCCTTCGACAGTGGATCAGTGGACAGAGAACCAATGACCGGTTAATCGTCTGCGGTCGAGTTAACTGGCCGTGATTATATTACGTTAAACTAATAGTAAATAAGTCGACTGAAATTATCAACAATACAAATTTGAAGCACTAATTTGGAAGGTATAAAGATAGCGAGAACGACGAGAATAAAGATTTTCGCTGGTATAACGCATTTATGCGTTTCCCCCACATAAAGTTTGGAGGGGAGTTTGTGGGACTCAATACTTTCTAGAAAACCAGCGGTATCCACTCCTTATACTCGGGGGCGTTAGGGGTATTGAAGTGCCTTCCTTATAGTCTCGAAGAAAAGACTTGAAGGTATGTGCTATTTATAATAACCTTTAGCACAAACGTTCTTTAATAGTTTTGTTAAATTTTATAAAAAATATTGAAAATTAATAATTGAAAATTATTTTTAAATGTTGGTAATTTTATCATCAATAAAAACCGGTAAAAAAAAAAACAACGGTTATTAATAGTTTTGTTAGTGATATTTTGTATGATATCAATATAATTTATTATTATTATCAAATATTTCAATAACGTTTCGTTATAAATGGTTTTAATAATATCGGTTTTCCATTCTCACGCCGACCGACACATCTCATGAGAACTATGACCCTTGTAAATAGAATTTCTAATCATATTATTATTTCAGTAAAATATTAAAATGAAGTGATATTTTTAAGAGAAATAGTCGCTCAGTTGTCGAAATTCAACAACAATCATTACTGAGGTTTTGAGAAAAGCATACACACATTTGCATGTTTCGAACACTCTTTTTTAGTTTTATTTTCAATCTTTTTTGCACTTTTATATGTCGTGCGTAGATCGCTAGACTTGAGAGTCGCCAGCGTAACAATAAAAAATATGTCTAGACAAAGTGGTTTATTTAATATCGAAAAGTACAATAATGGCGTATACATAATTTTGTTATAAGGGACTATGTTAAATAATTTAAATTGCGTGAACACATCGCGTGTGTCGAGCAAATATTTATTGGCCGCTTAAAACTTTAAACGCTAGCGCGTTTTTCAACTACATTAACCTCAATATTTAAACAAATTCACAACTTGCTATTATTAAATGTGTAAATGTAAAAAATCACTGGATACATTTTAGTTCGCGACGCACAAACAACAAACGCACTTACAAAAATCGTTCGATATTTTAGTATTCGCTTCATTTAGGATTAAATTTTTTATAAGATCAAAACTACTCAATTTAATAGAATTTTATTAATGTGTGCTTTTTCGGTTCGGAATATATATTCTATTTTTATTTATTTATTTATTAGATCATTAACAAAGTACACACTGATACATGATAGCACACATTTCATAAAATAAAAAATAAAAGAAGTGGTACCTCAGTTACATCTGATAACTGCATGAATAATAAGGCAACATATACATTATAGCACAAAAAAAACCAAATAAAAGACTAATCAAAATTTCAAGTTACAAAACAAAGAAAAAAAAAACAGTTAACAAAAATTTAATAAAGTAATATAAAAATAATAATGAAAACTAATATGGGTAATTAAGTATTACTTATTAATGGCATTATGGACCTTCTAAATTGAAGTTTATTGTTGGTAAAGATGATTCTACTTAAGAACGTGCAAGAAACCGGGCAGTTATTCTTTTTACGATCTTTTATTTAATTTGTAATGTATGTTAGTTCCTAAAGATTTGTTTTTACACGTTGGTTCAGTTCCGATGACAATACAGGATTGACTCCAGGGAACTCCTCATCGGTTAACAGTGTAGACAAAAAAAATTGTATATAATATGTATGATTATGTATTTTGTATATGTTTATTTATATACAGATTTTGACCGAAGAAAAGGCACGGCGTTTCGATAACTCTTCTCAGGTTTGGGTCTGGTCTGGTCAGGTCTATTGAAATCAGTGTATTTTTGATGTCACTATAAATAAGTAAGTGCTTTGAATTTAGTCATAATAGCTATCTATATATTACTTAGATTACATTATTTTCTAATCTAGCAAGACCTTATTGAAAACCTACAGTGTTATACCCACTTGATTGGAATTTGTTAATGTATGAAATTAATTTGTACAAAGCAAATTGTAACATTCAACTACTATGTTCAATATATATTTTGAATAATAATAATGGTCTTCCAGATCAGACCGATACCGAACCGAACTGAGCAGTAGATATTATAGCGCACAAGTGTGTGCGCAAACATCGTTGCAGGCTCTATTCCCTAGCTCTCATAACCCGATGGGACGACAATCCGACACGGCCGGAAACAGTTCAAGCGCAGGATCAACGGCATTACATGCAAAGCGCGTGAAGTTATCGGTCCCGCGCCTGAACTCTGTCTGGTCGTGTCGTATTGTCATCCCATCGGATTATAAGATTAAGAGACTACAGAGTATATCACTGTATTTGCGCGCACATTTTTGCATTATAATATTATAGTTAATTGGCTAATCTCTCTTGAGAGTCACGAAATCCGTCACGAGGACATTACCATCGTCATCATCATTCTACTAGAAACAGTTTGGTATTCATAGACAATCCAGTCGTTTTCCCATTAATGAAAAATAGTGATCAATAGTTCTATTAATTTACTTTTCATGTCAAGCTTGTACTGCAATAAGGGCGTGATATCGTAATGAGAATATTGAGCTCGTTTGGATTGGTACCGACAATTTTTAATTTATGTTGTTAAAACAACTACGCTAACTCGGCTCGGACAGGCTTCCATAATTATTTACGATCTCGATGTAAATTAACAGCCATTAATTAAAAATACAAAAACCGTTCCACGTTTAGACTAATGAAGGAATATTTTCTACCGCTGTTCTTACAATACGATATAGAGGGTTTAATATTCGTGATATTTTTAATAAAAACTATACGACAATTTTCATGTTGAATTAAATGGAAAATAAATACTGCATTCAGGCAGTTTACATTACCTTATGGTAAATGATAAGATTAAGATTTGGTAAGCCTTTGTGTAACTCATTTGGGTGGATATAATTTAATCGTATTCTACCGCCAATTTTCAATTCTTTATGGGAGAGCAGCTATTGCTTTCCGGTTTAAAGGGCGAGTTAGAGCCCTAGAGCAGAATGATACGTGCATGAATGATAATGTGGTAGATCTTGTGGTCACAGGAAATTACATAGATTTTCTAATAACTATACCTTTAGGCAAACAAAAACTAGTAGTAAAGATATTATGCAAATGACAACTCACTGCTTGCCCCAATTTGAAACCACTATCTCCCGCTTCAATTCACGTGTTTTATCCAGTGGGGCATCAGATAGAAAACAGTAGATAAAAAGTTCCGGTTATTTTATCAGCACAATTCAGTAGTTCGCTATCGTTCGATGGTACCGAAGTTCGCGTGCCTTACCCCTATTATTCACCTTGAGTTTGTTGTTCATTAACATTTTATTTTCTTTGTTTTAATTCATTTTTTTATTGGGGTTGGTGTTAGAAGTGTAATTTTGTTTACTTTAATTATGTTAAATATGTACTAGCAGACCCGACATTGCCCTACTTATGTATATGTACTCGTATTGTCATTGCGATCGGTTAGACATAATACAATTACAAGAGCATATATACCCTCTTATATGTCCTTCGTTATTTTGGTCATACAGCGCGAGGCAGCCCGACAGCCTTGACAAGCTGATGATGCTTGGCAAAATAGAGGGGAAACGACCAAGTGGCCGCTGCCCCACACGATGGTCGGACCAAGTTACCAACCTCACTGGTCTCCAAGTGACCACAGCCCTGAGGAAAGCTGAGGACAGGAAGGACTGGAGAAAATTCACAGAGATCGTGACCCAGACCCTAGATCAGAGTGGACAGGACCTTCAGCAATGAAGTAAACGACCGAGAAGAAGAAGATGCATCACCATATGACCAATTTTTTTTCACACTATGAAATCCTTCAGAAAGGTCCCTTTAGAGGGTGAGACCTGGTTATATGGGATTCTTATACACTAAAACCGCTGCGATGGCCGTAAGAGTGTGACTGCGATGGCAGTTAGAATTTGTTTTGTAGAAGTAAGATATGCATTAATTCAATTGTTTTTAATTGCCTATATCATTAAGCGGATTAAAAAGTGTAACTACTGACTTTCTTACCGGTTCCTCTTGGTAGCATCTACATTCCGAACCGGTTCCGGTGATATTAGATATTTAATTCGATACTGTAACTGTACTTGAATGAAGAATTATTTGATTTATAGTCTAGTGCTCTCACGTCGTCGCTGTCGCAGCCAGTTTTACTTTTAACTTCGAAACATTGGATTAACTTTTCTCATTTCTAAATTTACAACGTAGCTTCGGGATTATGTATATATTTGTTATTTCAAGTGTGTTCAGCGTTGGAGCCATTGCGCGGTCTCATAACGAAAATTTGATGAAATTCAGCTCGTGCTATTATACTGGTTGCGAACCACAAACTAAAGTGGTCAATAAAATATGTGAGGGAAATTGTTGAACTGCAGTGGGTTTCTGTGACACGAAACAAAATTGAACTCTCGTTTAATATTAACAAATATGTTGCGGACGGAGTGTTTTATTTGGTTTTTCTTGGTAATAGATTTAGTTGGATGTTTTTGCGGATTGGATTTAATTAAAACTTATTATTGGTAGCGCATAGATAATGTAATATCGAATGAATTTTACATTTAACTTACTTTTAATAAAGGTCTTGTTTCAATAAACCAAGATACCCTGTGGAACGCGATAATCTTAATAGATTAGTAAAATTACTATTTGTTTATATTAGTTATTAATTACGTTAGTTATATTATTGATAAGTAAATAAAAACTTGAAACAATTCATGCATTGCGTATTCGTTATATTTTTATTATTATGTGTATTCATCATATTGTTTTGATTAATTAGTTTTAGAGGGGCGGGGTTAGGTTTAAAAATACTCTATTTCTTTCTTTATTTTCAAGTTTGTCTCATAAAAAAAAACATGTGGATCAGTAATTAAGCCGTGGAAGAAAAGATAGACAGACAGACTAAGCTACTTTCGCATTTATAGAAACAATAGCAAGCATTTATTATTTATCTCGGTGAAAGAAAACATCGTGAAGAAGTCTTCATGTGTCAACACTGAAAGCGTGTCAACCAACTCGCTTTGGAGCAGCGTGGTCGAATACGTTCCAAACTTTTTTCTCGAAGGGCGAGCAGGGTTAAGCACAGCCATGGGACATTCATAGGCTGTTACTTTACTTTTAGTAATTTAAGACGTCAATAAAGATATCAGTCAAAGGCTATACGTGGTCCCCGAGACTTTATATTTCTAGGTTACATATATATGTATGTATATACTCGTACAGTAACAGTAACAACAGCCTGTAAATGTCCCACTGCTAGGCTAACCAGTGGGACATTTACAGGAATTTACGTATTTACGTAATTGAAAAAGGCCTTATTCACCACGCTGCTCCAATGCGGGTTGGTGGAATACACATGTGACAGAATTTCAGTGAAATTAGACACATGCAGGCTTCCTCAAGCACGAGATGAATTATAACACAATTTAACAAATGAAAATTCAGTGGTGCTTGCCCGGTTTTGAATCCACGATCATCGGTTAAGATTCACACGTTCTTACCACTGGGCCATCTCGGCTCTACTATACTCGTTCAAATAATATAACAACATCCTTATGCTGCGCTGTCGGGTAAAGCTTCAGACGCGGTAACAGTAAATGGTGTTGCGTTACAGCCATGCAATGAAACACACGCAACACGGCATGTGATTTATTACAATAAAATTCTCGTGTTATTCATTACATTGTTACAATATAAAGTTATTTTGTGTGAATTAGTAAACTAATTTTTTATATTTTGTACGTTAAGTAAAAACAATCGTATTTCTTATCTGTACTAATATATAAAGTTGAAAAGTTTACTAAAACGCGCTTATCTCTAGAGCTACCGAACCGAAGTGATAAAATATATTTATGTTGCCTATTTGTTTAGAAAGGGATAAAATAGGTAGACGGACGGCCAACGGGCCACTTGCTGATAAAGGGTACCACCGATAGACATTGGTACTTTAAGAAAGATTAACAATTCTTCACAACGCCAATTCGCCTTGGTAACTAATAAGTTATGTCCCTTTTGCCCGTAGTTATGATTCTGATGAGTGGGTAGTACCCACCCAGACGGGCTTGCACAAAGTCCTACTACCAATTAAATATAAATATATTTTACATACAACAAAATGAGATCCAAATAAAAAATAAATTTCAAGTTCCATTTGTTTGGATAACTCTGAATGGACCTTTGTTATCTTAATCATAAGTAAAATACAACGCGTAGCTAACCTGATTAGCGCAGTCACCCAAAGTTTAATTTGATTACATCCGTAACAGAAGAACTGGTCTTTCGAAAGTAACTTCATTACGTTTACTTGAGGATTCTATGAAGTAATTTCAAAACGAAATTATCTATTGTGAAAACATTTTATGTAAAAATAAAATTATCCAAAAAATTATATTATATACCTCATGTTTTTTTTTTAATATTGTGTAAGGATTAATAAACAGTACGTATGTGTATGTAGTATATACAGGATTATGTGAATGTTAAAAGATGTTGAACCGAGATGGCTCCGAGGCTAGAATACCTGAATTTTAACTGAAGATATTGAGTTCAAACTCGAGCAAGCAACGCTGAATTATCATGTACCTAATATCTGTTAATAATTCAACTCTTGCTTGGCGGCGAAAAACATCGTGAGGAAACCTGTATATGTCGAATGAATTTCTGGTACTTGTATATCCAAACCGCACTGAGAATAGGAATATTGTCCAATAGTGGGACAGGCAAAGGCTACTTTACTTGCTTTTATTTATAATTTCAATGTTACATGGTATTTACAATGAGGTGCCCAAGCGTCAAGAAATGCTTGCCTTCATCCAATTAACTTGATGTATATCCAGTGACACACCAATTTAGTTTATCAAACATGCCCGTACTGATTTATCAACGCTGAGTCAACAGCTTGTAATATCTTAAGACAAACAAGATAACAATTAATTCTCAGACCAGGAGCAAATAATTACAGAATGTCTTAATTTTAATTAAGCTTTGCTCAATCGATATCTAAAACTTTGGATATAATACCTTGAATATGTTTTCATTACTATATTCGTGGTAGGGCTTTAAGGGTAGGGCTTGAGAGCCAGTCTGGTTAGGTACCAACCGCTAATCACATGTTCTATTGTCAAACAGCTTTACTGTTGTGCTTTACAGCTGTACTGTTGGATTTCGGTTTGAAGGGTGAGAGGGAGCCTTTAACAGGTACAAAGGATCTCAAATCCCAAGTTTGGTGGCACATTGACGATGTTAGGAACGTTAATATTTCTTACAGCACTATTGTCTATGGGCGGTAACCGCTTACCATCAGGTGGCCTATTAAAACATAAAAAATAATGCCCGGCATGCGTTTTAATGTCGCATGACTTAATAAAAAAACAAACAATTGTGACGTGTTCTAACTACGGCGCCGACTCGGGTATATTTTACCCTAAAATATATGTATATCATTATATATTTTTAAATCGCTATTTCCTCCGCCTTCGCTTATGACTTAGGCACACACCATTATACAAAACTGTATGGCATTTGTCTAAATTTATAGAGAGTGATTGCATTGAACTCAATTCCTTTAAATTGATTATGACTACCCGCTGTGACAATCGTTATTAAATTTATTAGTTGGAATAGTATTCGAAGTGCTGTCGCCCGTCTACGTCACCAAGCTGCATGTTAGTAAGTGTCGTTTCCAACAAGCGTGCGACCGCACTCCGCAGCTTCGTTTGCAGGCTGAATACATTATAGCTGTTATATTAATAATATATATAAATTAAATTTAATAAATAATATACGTAATGTACACTAAAAAACTACTTATCAATTACCAGCGGCAATATTAACATACATTAAAATAGCAAGAATTGAATTTTTGATATTTGTGTACTTTTTATATTATTCGTGTTTCAAATGAGAATGAGCTTCGAATCTATGTAGGGTATCTTGAAAAACCTGATAAGTTTTATTTACTGATTTCGATAATCAAATGATTATTGCTAGGATCTTTTTATACCACTAAGAAGTATAATATTTAACGCGTGAAAATAATGACACACAATTGTTTTCAATTTAGCCTCTAGTTTGAATCTCACAAACTCCACATGAAGACACAAGATCCAGAAAGTATAGTCTGCATAGTAATGGTTATTGTTGTCAAAATCGGTTTCAAGTCGTACGAAAATTGCATTCGCATATATATGAATATCGGTAGAAAGACTCGTTTCAACGAAAAAAAATAGGTTTCGAAATCTATCTTTGGCTACAAATAAAAGCTAAAATGAGCCGAAGTTTTCCACGTTTCTGCTTAGGCGAACTTTTAACGAAGCGAGCTTTTAGCGGAATTGTTTGAACGAAAACAATTTCTAAATTTTCTTTTCAAAATCTCGTCCGAATTGAATATATTACATAAATTATTTTTGTAAGCTACATCTTACGCTTCGATTCTTATTAATTAAAAAAAATATCTATCTTTATTTTACACACAAAAAAGGAAAAAATAAAAAAAAAACACTCAAGGCTGAATATAAAAGAAAGCAAAGCGTTCTTATTTCTTAACTTCTTATTTTCATTGATACCATGTTTTAACGTAAATACAATAATGAAGAATATTTGAAGTGTAAAATGTTTCGAATTGAAATTTAATGTTTACGGTCGAAGAAATTCTGGCAAAATATGTTATTTTGCCCACTCGTGGAACACGTCATACCAATCATAACTGATAATCGTAACTTGGTCACAAAGCTCGTCTGGGTAGGTATCATTCACTCATCGACGATAGAATCGTTAAACAGCAATACTTTGTATTGTTGCGCCCTGGTTTGAAAAGTAAGTGAGTCAGTTTGACTAAAAGGCACAAGGCTAAACAAACTCTTACATCTCAGGGTTATTATTTCTTACATAGCCAAAGTCTCTGAACGGTGGTGACCATATACCACCAGGTGGCCCATTTGCCCGTCCTACCTATAACATAAAAAAAAACATGTACCACGATACGCCATTGAATAATGCTTGATAAAACACACAACAAAGTTATAATAGTTTGTTATTATGGAAGTTTTAACAATACTTGATCGCAATTACCGCCTCGTGAAAACGCTCAATAAAACCGATTTCTCGCTCGCTTTCAATTTGCCGCGCCGTCAAACTTATAATTACACCTGCCATTTCAACCCGGTATAAAAAAGTTCAAGAGGATTGACCTCTTCTGGTGTTGCATTGTTTGTTTGTTTATTTGTTCGGTACCTTATGTGATATGCCCTTCTCTCTATCTCTAACAACATATACGCAAAGTTTCTTGATGATCGGTTGAATGGTTAAAACGTGATAAAGTAACTAACTGTGACGTCAATTCCAACGCGCACTAAGAAATTTGGCCATCTTTTATTTGTCACACTTCCAAAAAATGGAATTCTTTACCAGAACACGTGAGGTTCCCCTCCTCTTACAACCCGGTACAAACGTGGGGTGAACAGGCATCTTGCGGGCCGGCAAGGCAAGAGCGGCTAGTGCGGAACATTCTTCCCGATTATTACTATTTACCATCAGGTGGAGTAGTTTTTTAAAAAACAAATTAACTTAGTGTAGTATTTATAATATCAGTTCAGATAATTCAAAGCAGTTAAAGGTTGAAACATGATGATACCTCAAATAGATAATAAGAAAATATCTTTAAAATAAATTCGTATGCGCTGAAGAACTTTTACTTCTTTATAATATTAGGTATGTGGTGATAATATTAATAATATTAGGTCCTAACATATGAAATTGGCGTATAATACGGGAGGAATATAAAGTTAAATTTTTTTTTGTTAAATATATTTAATTAATCAAAGTATGCACCGTTGTTATCTATGCACTTTTGCCATCTGATAGATTGTTCATTGATCCCTTTACTAAAAAAAAACCATCGGGGCGAAAATCAATAAACTCTTTGAAGGCAGTATGGACTGCCGCATCGGAGTTGATTTTTTTTCCTTGTAAGAAGTTGTCCAAATTCCGGAAAAAAATGGTAATCTGTTGGAGCAAGGTTGGGGGGGTACGGTGGATGTCGCAGATATTCCAATTGTAGCTCATCTAACTTAATGGTTGTTTGTTGTGCAGTGTGTAGTTTTGCATTGTCGTGAAGCAGCAGTGGCCTAGAGCGATTGACCAATTTCGGTTGTTTAGCAGCTTGTTCTTCCTTCATGGATATCTGCCGTAATCATTTGGGCAGATTTTAGAAAGCTGTAGTGAAAGACACCGGCGCTCGTCCACCAAACACTCACGAGTAACTTTTTCTGAGTCAATTTTCGTTTAGGGCAGAATTTGGCTGGGTCCCCAGGGTCTCCAGAGTCTCAGCCATTGCGACGAGCGCTACCGATTATCGTACAGTATCCACTTTTCATCACAAGTAATGATTCGATTTAAAATCCTTTCATTATTGTGTCGGTTGAGCAAAGTAACACAGCAGTCGACGCGTGTTTGCAAGTTCGATTCACTTAATTCATGAGGTACCCATCGTTCAAGTCTCTTTACTTTCCTGATTTGCTTCAAGTGGATTAATACAATTTTATCACTTACCCCAAAGTCTGCAGCTATCTCTGAAGTACTTTATGATGGATCCGCTTCCACAATAGTCTTTAATTCTTCATTTTCCACTTTGGTCTCCGGCCGTCCACGAAGTTGGTTCTGAAGGTCGAAATTTCCAGAACGAAAACGTTGAAACCATAAACGTACCATGCTTTCTTTTGCAACACCAGCGCCATATACATCATTAATCCTTCGAGCTGTTTCTGCAGCACTAGTGCCACTGTAGAACTCGTACTCGTAAATATACCGATATTTCATGTTTTCCATTGTGCGGTAATAAGCGACGCTAAAGAAAAAAATAATGAGGAAAAAACAAATGAATGACTGTTTTCAAAACTCAAATGTACCAGCTAAATGAATTTATAAATTTTTGAATTTGGACTTGGAATTCTTAACCAAAGAGATGATATTTCAGATCAAAGTGGTCAGTACGACAAAACGCTAATTTCATATGTAACGACCATATATATACTAAAGATCTAACTACTATTTTAAATTAATGTAGAACTTCTTGTTGCGATATATGTAAAATTAAATATTCTTTCATTCAAATTTTATTTATTCATCAATTATCTCAACTACCTGTCCCGCGTTCAAAAATATATTTCGAACTTACGCAGATCTAATCATTAAAGTTTCATCACAATCGGCTTAGGAACGCCTAGAGGATAAACATACAAACATACATTTTTATTAATCATAAATCATGTTTGTTATGACTATGTTTGCTACATTACTATAAGTACTTATTTATATATTTTTAAAATCAAATATATTATTATTAATTCAGTTGGTTAGAATAGAATAGAAAGGAAGTCATACTCCAGTAGTAAGACTCTTATTCTACTTTAAAATCTTAATATCTTGTTAATATTTAAATTAAATTCGCACTATGGCAGCTGCAAAAGTCATTGTTACAAGGAGTTCGACTGTTAATCTTCCTACTACACCACCGTACCGTAAAGCCGCAATCTAGGATTCATTTTAATATAAATTCATTCAAATATCTCCACAGCACGTTTGTTGACAAGGAACAGTACAACTGTTATTGCAACTGTACGTTAAAGCTTATATACAGAAGTCGTAAATGAATCCATCTTCGTACTTCTGAAATTTAAGTTCCCTGTGTAGCTTAACATAAGAATTGTTTGTTTTTATAGGCAACTAGCTGTGCCACCTTCGTACTGATGAAAGAATTATATTTATTTATTATTGTTTAAAAATATCCTAGAAACCGAACGCTGTTATAGCTACTGTGTCTAATGTAGACCATCCAACCCACAATCACACTTAAAAAAAATCATCAAAATCACTCCAGCAGTTTAGAGAAAATTCAGTGCTATACACATGGACAGAAGAATTTTAAGTACATAAAAATATATTACGCTAATTACCCCTAATTAAGATATATATTCACGCTTTCCTAAAAACACCCAAATATATACCCAGAGTATATAGCTAAGTAAATACAAATACTGGGAGGAAATTTCACGCGAGAGCAAATCTTCGCGCTCGAAATGCTTAAAATCAAAACATACTTAATTGAAATATACGCTTATACGTATTTTCGAATAGTCATATCAAGATTTAATTGAACGTAAAGCTACCGTATTCTGGTTCCGTATGTTTGTATATTTTACCGAGAAAACGCTCTCGGAATACGAGAGAATGATATTATATTTTGAAAGGTTATATTTTTGGAAATGTTTATTTTGTTGTCAGATTTTTTTTCTCTATTGTTTTCTAGAAGTATGTCTCTATGTGATTTGTATAATAGCCTTATAACCTCTATTTTATTATATATCCAAAAGTATTCATTTATATTGTAAAATACGATTGGTATTTTTTCTCTGCAATAGACGTAAAAATTGATTTGATTTTAATTTTGACAGGGATTGTGTGTCTTAAATAATTCGAACTGAAGTTGTAGGTAAGTGGGAATAAATGTCATAATGAATGTATATTATAAGCATTATAAGCTGATTTAAATAATGTAACAGAGATATAATAGGAAGGCTAGACAATCGTCGAAGCGATTTGATCGGCTTCTCTCGTTCATTCAATCGTTCACCACGCGATAAATAGGTAACATATGTCATTTCTAAAACCATTGCGCATATCAAATAATCGATTTCGTCCAAATCTCCATAAATATAGTTAATAAAAGAAATCAGTTGTATTTTTTTTTTTGAGATATAAGCAAAATCCATTAAAGGCATACATTGATAATTTGATTAGTTTATTAAATATGGTGTTCCTCGATTTATTACATACTAGCTGACCCGTGCTCACTTCGTTAGGCGGTAAACATTTTACTTGTGATCGATTGGCCGAACCTTAATAAAATTGTCTTGCGTATTTGATATTTTAAATTATCTCTTAAACTATACAACCAAAAAAACAAACTGTAAAAAACGAATTTTATATACATAAAATTTCCTTGGTAATAAAGCAATTTATTTCTTAATAAATTGACGTGTTATATATATGAAAAAAAACCGTCTAATAGAAATATCACTCAACACGGTGGCTTTTCCATACCTATGTCGTATTATATGTTTAACCATTGGTCCAAATTATATGCAGTAAAAGGGATTAGTATTTTGTTTTAAATATTTGAGACGATAAGTTTACTTATTTTGATAAGAATTCATAATTGTTGATATTTTAGCCAATAAACATGACCTAACGATTTAAATTATCTTTTTAATATAAAAAACTACTTTTTGTCACTTTAATATAAAAGTTAGACATATGCTGTCGCTGACGTTTTGTAAGCATTATCAAGCTATACAACTTTTCTCTAGAATTCAATCATATATCTCATCGTTAAGGCAGCGTTCGTAAGAAACCTTTTCGTTCGACTGTTTTTTATTTATTTATTTATTTATTTATTTAGATTGTTTAGACTTAGATTTCTTTCTCAGACTTACTTTGCAAAACCCACTACCACGAAGAAGTCTCTTCATTTTTCGGGTTAATATGTAGCCTATGACACTCACAAATGATATGGCTTTTTATTGGTGAAAGAATTTTCAAAATCGGTTCAGTAGATCCAGAGATTACCCCCTACAACCTCACAAACTTTACCTCTTTATAATATTAGTATAGATAACAGTACATTATATGTCAAAGAAAAATACGTAGGATCTAGGATGCAAGGAACTTTGTTAGACCGGTCGATCCATACGAAGAGTGTCTGTGAAAATATATTAAAAGAAACATATGCGTCGAACAAATAGCCTCGTCGTTTGAATAAAAAATATACGATATCTATCCTAATAAATAAAATCGCAATCAGTCTGCAAACTGCCTTTTTAAGTAAACTTATAGGCTATTTGCAAGTTACCTAAACCTATATAACCATTTTCTGTTAGTCTGTCTGTTTGTCCGTTGGAATCAACGAGTAATCAATACAAATGTAAATACTCCATGATACCGTTTCGTCTTTATTTAAACCAAATCGCTCGAGTCTACCAAAAGTTATGACCAATTAAAATTTGTGTTACGTAGTTTACGTTACGTAGCACTAACATTTTACTTACCATCAGGTGGTCCATGACTGAGAAAAATGGTTTAATTGTGGCTCAAATTAGCCCACCTTACACCAGTATATGCATGCCTTAATTAACGTTTCAAGCTAGAAGGCACTTACTATATGTTTGAGGTATTACAGTTTAATGGACTGAGGATATTAAATTAATCACAGATATCGGACAAGCTTAGCCATGTTGCTAATTGATGTTTGATAGTTAATCAATTTATTTAGATTACAGTTGTTATAGATTACGTTATATTATATTTTGAAAGATTATATTATATTTTTGGAAATGTTTATTTTGTTGTCAGTTTTTTCTATATTGTTCTAGAAGGATATCTTATTGGTCCTCTAATTTTTACAGCAGCAAGAAGTCCTAAGCTTAAATCAGCTCAGAAAAATCAAACAGATCTAAATAAAGCCGTACATAGGCTTAGCAATTATTGTGGCTTATCAAAATCAATATGGTTTTATCTAGAGAATCTCGTGTCACTAATCATGTAAAATCGATCGCTTCCAATGTATATATAACCCAAAACCGACCTACTAATGAAAATGCTTGAAGACAGACGTGGTCGTGGGTGGATGAAAGTGGGTCGGTAGACGACGAATAATGGGATATCCGTAATGATATTGTGGATATTTGATCAGCTTCATAACCCGATTACGGAACAGCCATGAAGCTCATCACGTATTAATTAAACAAATTTTAAGGAATGAAAACTTACCCTGCTCAGGTTTCTATTTTCCTCTACAATAAACAAGACAAGTCAAGACAAGTTAAAGTGTCAAGGCTGTGTTATAAAAATCTCACATTGACCCGTGCAGGGTGCAACTACTATTATTTGGTACATAGTTACAATCCAATTTATCAAAATTAAAATATATGTCAATATAAAATTAAACATAAATTATTGTACACTTCATTGTTGTTGTCAAAAATACACCGCTGTGTCGGAGGGAAATACCTCTTGAAGAACTTACACCCACATATCGATATCCTGCTTCTCACTAACCATTTGCGTGGTCGAAGAAACTCGAAACTCTCTCAAAAGGATTGATTATCCAACTTAGGAATATTGACAGGCAAAAAAGAAATACAAATATTTATATTCTATTTTGAGTCTACTATTCTTAAAAAGGTAGTAAAAAAAACTAGTAAAACTTTATCAGATATAAGAAAACTTTAAATAGCAGAAACGTAGCAAATACGAAAAGAACTCCACGCCATCACAAATTCATTTAACTTTTATAAATAGCTACAACTACTTTGTAAATAACAGGAATGAAACAATATATACACAAAATATACGTATAGCTTCACATATGTATATCGAACATTACAACCATCATTAGCAAAATAATTAAATTTCATTTTCCGTAATGAGAACAGCACAACTCACTTCACTTACTTGTGTCTATGTACACCTTAATCAAATGAGTATATTATCATTATATCATTTTATTTTATTTTGTATAGATAAATCTAGTTCAAAATTAAAAATAAAATATTTTATGTGAACTACATTATATTTACCACTGGGCCATCTCGGCTCTCCATTAATAATAATAATAATAATAATAATAATAATATATTTATTTATTTTCTTCACAAAAAGTTTACAAAGTAAAATGTAACATTTACATAACAGCTAATTAATGTGAAGACTGGTACTTGCAATAGATAAACTGTTCTACAAGACACCAGGCCTCCACTCCCGTTTATATGAACAAAAAATAAAAATAAATGTTTAAGGTGGGATGTAAGAAATAATATTAGAGCCGAGATGGCCCAGTGATAAGAACGCGTGAATCTTAACCGATGATCGTGGGTTCAAATCCGGGCAAGCACCACTGAATTTTCGTGTGCTTAATTTGTGATTATAATTCATCTCGTGCTTTACGGTGAAGGAAAACATCGTGAGGAAACCTGAATGTGTCTAATTTCACTGAAATTCTGCCACATGTGTATTCCACCAACCAGCATAGGAGCAGCGTGATGGAATAAGCTCCAAACCTTCTCCTCAAAAAGAGGAGACGAGGCCTTTGCCCAGCAGTGGAACATTCACAGGCTGTTACGATACATTATATTTTCAAAGCTTATGTCTGATCAAACACATAAAAGCATGAATCTTTTAGATAAAAAATATCACAATGATACTCGTAATGCTATAGAATATGAAGACAAAAACTGGATATTTAATTATATTTACAAATATTCTAGGAATATCAAGAGATATATTTGTAAAACCCTTTCGTTTTATTTTTATAATTATAAAGAAGCTCTTCTTTTTACAAACCACATCTGTCGCATGTCAGACATACTTCAAACATATATTTGTTTATAAAATCGCTGCTGAGAAAGCGCTTAAGCAACTGAATGCATTGAAATGATGATGAATCACGCGCCAGGAGTGGCATGGAATTCTGTGGGATGCAGGTAATTCTGTAATTATGAGGGCTTGAGGCGCTTCATATGACTAAAAATAAAACCTGTATTAAATATAATTCATACTAATGGAAACCAAGTAATTAATAGCGCGGTTCTACCTACACACACCGCCATCTATGAACATAACAAAGAACTATTATGTAAAAGAGAACATATTATATTGATACTAAGATCCCTTTTATTGTTTGTACATTTATTTACCATAATTATTTTTTATTTATGTATAACTACAGCTATTATTATAAACTAGTAGTTTTTACAAAATTACAATAATTCTTTTTTTAGGTAACCCCCTCTTGCAAGCCCCTCAAGCAAACGGGCAGGCTCATATGATAGAAAGTGACTACCACGTCCCATGGACACCTGCAACCGGAGGGCTTACACGTGCACTGCGGCCTTAATATTCCCTTGTAAATATACATATTTATAATCGTTGTTTTTTCCATATATACACATTATATAAACTATCAAAACATTATAATAACTGGTTCGCCATCTTGTCGCTCGACCGCGTTCCTTACATTGAACTTGATACGGAGAGAAAATTATTTAATCGCGTTTTTACAATATTATATATTTAACCGATTTCGCCGCAGTTAAGGTGGGTTGTACTAAAACATCTACTTTAAGATCTAACTTAAAAATGAAACATTTGTATATGAAAATATTTCACAACAGGATCTATCTTATTCCCTTAAGAAAATAGTGGATTGTTCCACCACGCAACTCCAATGCGAGTTGGTGTGTACAAAATGTCATCCGACACATGCAGGTTTCCACCTGAGCCGTGATGGGCCTGTACATGGAAGACGAGAATCGTAACATACGATCAGCATGTGGTGGATGAAAACCAACCCGTTGTGGAGTAAACTCCAAACGTTCTCTTCAAAAAGGGGAGAAGCCCTTAGCCCAGCTGTGGGACATTTACACATTACTTTATGCAGGTTTCACGATGATGTCATTTTCTCCACCGCGGAACACAAATAAAACATATCCGGGTTTGAACCTGCAAACTTAAGTTAAGATATCAATGTTTTAGCCGTTGGACTATCACGGCTCTTACAAATTATTTTATTAGTTAACATTATCAAGGAAAATAAACAAACTAATAAAAAAATGCGGTAGTTTGTACCGTGAGTACAACATTGAACTATCGTACTGAAGTCCATCAGCCATGTTGCGATAATGTTTATTAGACCTGATAATTAATACATTATCGGTTTTATTTACATAAGCAAACAGAATATATAATTTATATTACTTTATTGTTTATAAAGTGTTGCGACTTTGTTAACTTAATGTCTATCTCATCGAAGCGTGAATCAAAAACTTGTTTTGCGTACAAAATATAATTTTTATTTCAGTTTTTATGTATATACTTAGTCTGTTTAAAGTTATCACAAAAAACAGATATAAATTTAATATTAAAATCCAGTTGACGTCTGTAGACAACTTTGTAATTATCGTTTTTTTTTAATTTTACGTATTTTATGTAAAAATAAGTAACATTGAAAAATGAAATAAATAACAATTTATGATTATGATAACAATTCATTTAAATACGATACTCTGAAATTAATTTTAATGTACAAAATAATATCTGTTTACGAAAAGCGTCATGATTGTTAATGGCCCCATGGTCCTGAACCTCGGGTCCATCGGGGGGCAGGATGACGCCTTGTCGCGTTATCTCCGCCAAATGGGATCAACCCGTTCCCGCTGTCTTCTTCTGGATCATGACGATCACACAGATCTCACGATACAATGATGCAACGATGAACAAAGTATGCAACGATTTTATGTCAAAATGTTATGTTACTTTCTTTTATAAGTTGTAGATTAACGGGAAGTAAATTTTTCGTTTACGTCAGCCTTAATTATTTTGTTAATAATATTCGACAAGCAATGTTTCATTAAAATACCTATTACAATAAATGATAAGGTTACGATACTGTTTTTGTTTAAAGTTTTTGTAAATGTCGATAGCAATTGCGACCCTGCATTAATTTATGTAAAGATATACACATACATATAGTTCAAAATAAACAGATCTCATCTTCAAACTTAAGTGAAACTGTCGCCAGAAAGTATCATCGCCATTTTTTTTACGATTTACTTGTTAAACTTGAACCAGTCCAATTATTACAAAAATACATTCGCGCCAACTTCATTAATTGTCAACCACACGAACTGTATGTGGTTAAAAAATACAATATCAATGTTTCCTTCTTCGCAGCGAGTTCAGTTGAAAACATGGCGTCCAAAGCTAACGTCACGTTCAATTTGTTGTTGGTGTCTGTGACTATTATTCTTGGTAATATTTTGAAATTACGATTTATACCTATCGATAATGAAATAAAGCGATCGCTCGGATATCCAAGGGATTCGTTGTTAAATTTTACGGAGTTGAGTGACTCTTATGGATACACGTCTGAAGAACACACTGTGCTAACTGAGGATGGATATATTCTAACAATATTCAGAATCAATGGAAGGAATTGTGGTCACAAATTGAAAAGACCTCCAGTTTTATTAATGCACGGTCTTCTACAGAGCTCAGATGCCTGGTTAGACGCTGGACCCAAAGCTGGATTAGCGTATTTAATATCGGACGCGTGTTACGATTTATGGGTCGGGAACCAACGTGGCAATTACTATTCCAGGCGACATAATCACTTGGACCCTGACAAAGATCCTGAATTTTGGCGGTTCTCTGTGGACGAAATTGGTTTTTATGATATACCGGCTACAATCAAATATGTTTTGAAATACACGAGAGAAGATAAATTGAGTTACATTGGATATTCACAAGGTGCTGGTACGTTTTTCATCATGTGTTCAGAGAGGCCGGGCTATTGTGATAAAGCGAACGTTTTTATTGGCTTAGCGCCAGCAGCCAGGCAGACTAACACAAAATCCGTAGTATATAAAATGTTTTTAGAGGGAGTAAGACATTTAGAATGGGCGCTAGCTAACACAGGTTTATACGAGCTTTTCGCAAAAGGCTCTATAAGTCAAGAATTCCTCGCCTTCTTATGTAAATTCAGTGCAACATCTGTAGCTATTTGTGGAACCGGTGAGTCCCTAGTGGACTCCTTCCATCCAGGATCTATAACTAATCAAACTCTAACGGTATTATTTGGACACTTCCCTGCTGGTACTTCTGTGCATAACATCGTAAGATACGGTCAGAGTATAAGGACTTCCTCTTTCCAAAAGTTCGATTACGGTAGCGCGCGAAATTTACAAATTTATGGGAAAGAGCAACCACCTAGTTACAATCTAAGTGCTGTGACTGTACCCTCGGTTGTTTTGTACGGTAATAACGATTATTTAGTTGATCCGAAAGATATTATGTGGTTGGTTAAAAAGTTGCCGAATGTTTTGGAAATCAAAAAAGTTTCGGATCCGCTTTGGAATCACTTCGACCATTCATACAGTCAGTTTACAAAACAATTAATATTTCCAACTGTAAATAAGTATTTACTAAAATACAGTCAAAAATAAAATATAATATAAATAGTGTGAAACTTACATGAAATGTTTTTTATAAAGTGAATTGAGTTCGAGAAAATTCTTGATGGATCTGATATTAAAACTATGTATCTACTATTATTACAAGATATATAACGTATATGTCATACTAAGTCAAAAGCGTATGCTATCGGTGGCTAACTCTTGGATAGATGTACATTTATTTTTGATAAACGACAGAAAGAGAAAGAGAACTATATATTATTATTATTTAATTAAGAGATTATTCAGCTATTGTAAAGGCTTGTTGCTTAATTTTACAATACGGATTTCGGAAGAAATCACAACTGGGTGCATTTGGGAAATATTTAAGATTCATGGAAGGAAATGTCCCATTTCTGGACAAACGCCTCATTTTTCTCCAGAGGAGTTTTGAGGTAAACTAGGTGCAGGGAATGCGATGATAAATTATTAACCATGATCGTCAACAGAGAACAGATTATATTGGACTGTGGGACGCTGGACACACATATTTGATATCAGACTGAGGGGACTTATGTTATTGAAACGAGTGTATTTGGTAGAAGATGATTTATTACTGACTAATTAGTGCAACGATCTTAATATTTATACGCCATCTGACTTACATACTACTTATTACACTACAAGACTATGTATATATGTTTGCTTCATATCCTCATGATATCCAATTTCTGTTTATGCTTTTACACCATATAGCTTATGATATAAATATATTTAATTTTTTATTATGTGCAAAAATTGTGTATACATATATATTGTTTGTAAAAAATAAGGATGTTCTATACTTCCTACTGTACATATTACATAATAATATTAAATAAACCTAATCTGTTTTTATACGACCAGTTAAATAAAAAAAAACAATGTTTTAATAAAAACAACTAGATAGGTATTGTAAATAATTTTAGCATAATTACAAGAGTATTCAGATAAGTTGCGATAAGTGATGTGACCTTGGGGAAAAACTTATAAATTTTGACGTAAATATTTTAAATGCAAATGATAAGTAAATAATTATATATATACTAACTGAATCTGCGACTCCGCTTGCGTGGAATTCGGTTTTACTATAATTTTCGTTTATCCTTAAAAAATGCCGTCTTGCCATCAATCTTAAGTTAATGGCTTAAGTGTTACCATTTCCTAATAAGAATATAAAATAAGCGACAGCCTGGTTGTGTCTCCGTAGGATTGCATTGTAAAAGTTCCACGCTACACATTATACACTAAGAGTTATTTTAGTTGGCTTTAACGGTGAAAGAAATTGCGACGAAGCCTGCATGTCTGAGAGAGTTCAAATATTTGTGAAGTTTGCGTTAGCGAACACTACCGCCTTAAACTCGCAATGGGCCAGCCCTCACTCTTGTGGTACCGAGAAGAGGCCCACGTACAGCTTACACGTTAGCTTATAAACAGAACTGATTATAAAAGACATATAAGAAATATATATATAAGTCTAAAATGCAATTATAATAATGCAAACAATATTACTTTAATTTTTTTTTAATTTATATTAATATCATAATAAAGTTAAGTGAATATTAATGATGATTTAAGTTTATTGTTAAAGACGCAGGGAAAGTCTTATTGAATTACATGCACTATTTTACCATTTTTGGTGTGAAGTTGGCAAAAACCTTAGAAGCAGCGTTTTGTTAATTCTATTTCGATAATTACCTCTATAAATTAATATACACTTTTTTTCAGACATTAAGAAACTAGAGCTTTTGAGCTTCATTCCCCTATTTTAAGTATAGATGGCCCAGTGGTAAGACCGCGTGAATCTTAACCGATAATCGTGGGTTCAAACCTGGGCAAGCACCACTGAATTTTCATGTGCTTAATTTGTGATTATAATTCATCTCGTGCTTTACGGTGAAGGAAAACATCGTGAGGAAACCTGCATGTGTCTAATTTCACTGAAATTCTGCCACATGTGTATTCCACCAACCCGCATTGGAGCAGCGTGGTGGAATAAGCTCCAAACCTTCTCCTCAAAATGAGGAGAGGAGGCCTTTAGCCCAGCAGTGGGACATTCACAGGCTGTTACCCCCTATTTTACCCCCATCGGGGCCTAATTCAAAATAACCTTGAACTGTATGTTTGTTTTTTGTGCGGGAAAGCCATATTAGTGCTTATATATCTTAATAAATAAAAGTAACACCGTATGAGTATCATATATATATATATGAGCATATGGGCCACCTGATGGTAAGTGGTCACCAACCCTTAGACATTGGCACTGCAAGAAATGTTAACCATCGTTTACATCGCCAATGCGCCACCAACCTTGTGAACTAAGATTTTATGTCCCTTGTGCGTGTAATAACACTGGCTCACTCAACCTTCAAACAGCAACACAACAATACCAAGTACTGCTGTTTTGCGGTAGAATATCTGATGAGTGGGTGGTACCTACCCAGACGAGCTTAGGCAGGCAATCGAGGCACCAAGCCCTACCACCATATTTTACCCCCTCGATGAGTAAATTATAGAAAATGTAGTCAGTCCTTTCATATTGTTCAAAGTTACCAAACGAAATCGGTTCAATAACATAGCCGTATACAGTGTAACAGATATTATCTAATATTAGTATTAGTGTTATTTTTTGTTCATTTAAAACTATCCAAAACTATTTTATTCCGATATATTTTTTACAAATATATTTTATACGTAAGTAATATATTATTTACATTGGAAATGAATTACTTCTATTTATTAAGGTCAATTCACTTCCCGTACCGAGCAAAGAGTCAATTATACGACTTTTATACGACAAGGAAATAATAAAGTGTTTACTTTTAGTAATTATTACGCTTGTTTATTATTTTTGTATTGTTTATTGTAAAGCAGAGATGGCATGAAGGATGTTTAAAATAAATTGATTTTAGTTGTCACGGGTTTAAGTCTATGAAAGCTTCATTAAATTTTCAGGTCATGTTTAATCATTTAATTTACGTTTATAATTCATATCGTACTCGGTGAAGGAGCTCGAAACATCGTAAGGAAACCTGCTTGTATAGGATAAGAAATTCTGTCACATGTGTATCCACCAACCCGCATTGAAGTAGCGCGGCGGAATATATTCCGATCGGCGGTGTTTTTAAAACGTATATTATTAGTAACAATAATAGTATTGTTTGAGTATGTTCATTAAATACAATAAAATTGATATTAGTCCTGCATGAAAATCAATGGTTTGTATTGAAAACACACCCTTTTCTTATCGTTTATATAATTTTTTATTGAGCCTTATTATGGCGATTTCTGTTCCCACAACTATTCAATGGTACTCTGTACAAGCAACCAGACTAGACTTCCATAACAAAAAACAAATACCGATATTATTTCAGCAGCAAGAACCTTGCCCAGGGATGTATAACTTATCCGAGACGGAAACTCAGTGTTACTTGTTTGTCTTGTAAACTTTCTAACTTCGCTCAGTGTATGTTGCTAAATCTACCTGCAAGGGATGACAAATGGGGATTTCACTGAAGCTTGAATCTATTGTAATATCTAAAACACTGTATTATTAGTCACTCTGTTTTATTGTCCAACTTGAAACTCTGTGGTTTTACATTAAGTACGATAAACTCTACATTTTATTATATTAACTATTATAACTTAGTTGTAAATTGTTGTAAACCAACCATTTTAAAATTTAACGTAATTAAAGTTCGCTAACGCTGACGAAATCATAAAATACATCAAATTAATGAACTACTTAGAATGATGATAAAATAGAATGAATAAAATCTTAAATGTTAAAAACACAAGACATCGTATTTCTATGATAATTATATAATACACAGTCATCATTTTTACGTTAAGGAAAATTAACATATGAGTTAAGTTACTCATACAAATCATTAATCCTTATCAAAATTAATTACGTGTCAAGTTTAAGCGCTTTCCGTAATCAAAGTTGCCGTGACGTGGACGACCAATGACATGGGGTTTGCGGTATGACGAAGCTCAGTACAGGTGGAGTTATCGCTTTTGGGTGGCTTCTTACACTCGTAGGGGTGAGAGGAGTCGGGGTATATCCCCTGCCCGAGGGTTCTTACGCTGTTCGTTGAGATAAGTGTCTTTGAGTTTGCATCGACAAATTTAAAGTAGTGGTGTCAAGAGAATCTGAGATCAGAGAATCCCAGTTACTTTAAAGAAAGTCAGACTCTACATATATTGCGGGAACCAAACGTTAGCGCGATTCAGAAAATGTGTGATAAATCTAAAATGACAACAAATAATATCACAGGTTTAGTATTTATATTTATTAATTTAATATTTAATAAAATAAAACGTAATAATATTTATTGCAATTTTTTTAGGATAAGGAAGTCATAATCTGAAACGGCCATGTAAGGCCATCGACCTGATAGCCTGCCATTGAAATATGCATCAATATTTACTTCATTTAATAAAATTTGTAAGTTCGTCCATCTGGTTTGTAATAAACTAAATAATTATAATTAATTGCACACGTACCCAAACGCCAAAATAACTTATAATCTGTACTTGATGAATTTGTATTGGATTTAAAAAATATATTTTTTATTTAAACTACGCAAACAGCCTATTCTACCAATCCGCATTGGAGCAGCGTGGTGGAACAAGCTCCAAAACTTTCTCCTCAAAAAGGAGAGGAGGCCTTAGACCAGCAGTGGGATATCCACAGGCTGTTACATACATATTACAGTCAAACAGACTGGCAAATAGGTCACTTGATAGTTGTTACCACCGCCCATAGACATTGGCAATTTAAAGAAATATTACACATACACTACATCACAAACTTTGAGAAGTAACATGTCACGTCTATTGTGCCTGTAGTTACACTGGCTTACTCACCTTCCAAACTGGAACACAACTACGTATTGTTGTTTGGCGGTAGAAATTATGATGAGTTGATGGTACCTACACACAGGGGTATTGCACAAAGCTCCTATTAATCTGTAAATTGATTTTGGTACTTGCTTACATTGCCAGAGACCTAAATTTTAGGAATTTTATATACATATTATTATTAGTTATGTGTAGACTATGCCCGATTTTTGTCCTGCCTTAATCCTCAATACAGGGTACCTGGAAGAGATCACTGTAAGTGAAGGCCACCTTTATGAATTTTAGTTCCCGCGATCAACCTTTTAAATTTCCATACTGTGTGCAGTAAAGACCAAATAAAAAAAGACTGTCATGTCGGCCTTCAGTTATTACCTGTACTGATCATTTATAAAAAGATCAATGACCTCAGTGTTAATATCGATGAACAACACTTGAGACCAGGGTCGGAAACCACATATATTAATTTCCATTAACCTACATAGAACCTTATATACTAAGCATTTTATTACTAATTAGCTTAGCCGTGTTTATTGCCTTAAGACATTTTCGTTATAAACTGTTTTACTTGCATTCTCGATTTTAAATCACAAACCAGTTAAGATGTATCAGCGGAATATTTTTATTTATAAGAATGACATTTGCTGACTGATTTTTGTTAATCTGTGCAGACGATTCAAATCGCTTGCGATTTAGGAGTCCACTTTACTTGACCTAGACTTACTCAGAACGCGCTATTCGCAAAACTAAATCCATTTCAACAGAACAATTTGACTATTTCCAAAAAAAATATTACCATTTAAATAAAGAGTTAATTAACATTTAAATAACTTTTTATTTAAATAGTATTTTTTTTTAATTAACAATGATGACGAAAATATTGCTCTATTATACCTATATATAAGAACAATTGCGGCCTTTATGCAAATGAAAAATCCTTGGCCTTAACCGTAAGAGTAAAGACCTTACGATTGCAAACCGGAACGAAATGATCGTCTGATCATTCAGATTGTTTAAAGATTCATTTCCTTTACAAATTATATTATGTATATAATATTAAGTAACTACTTTAAATAAAAAAAGTATTTATGCATTTATTTATCTGCTAACGGAGGACTACTACAGACACAAAAACGTCTCCAAGCTGATTTATCCGTAAACACATCAATGTTATATTATTTCGTTAATTATATTATTGAAAATCATACAAACTTATAACCCGATCATATGATTAATGAAGATATGTATGAAATAAATAAGGAAACTAATATTATATATATGTGTATTACGTAGATGCACATTTTTTTGGTTTGTATTTAAATTCAAGGTTACATAGTTTTTTTTCATTACGTACGTTTATTATGTAAGCTTCAAAATTACCATTTTATATTTTTTGTATGTTATCTTAGATAAATTGAGTAGCTTTAATTAGCACTATAACTCCACTATAGCTCTTAACCCATATCTGCCTAAGGAGTCGTTTTTTTATTTTATTAGGTGGCTCATATGCTCGTCCGCTTACCTATAATATAAAAAAAAGATTAGGATCTTAAATTACAACATATTTTAAGATCTATTTAAAGACCTAGGTACATGTGGAATACTTACTTTTTTAATATTCTACCGTTAAACAGTGATACTTAATATTGTTGCGTTCCGGTTTGAAGGGTAAGTAAGCCTAGTAGTTAGTTCATAAGATCGGTGGCGCATTGGCGACGTAAGGTGTCGTTAATATGCCTTACACCGCCATTGTCTATGGGCGGTTGTGACCACTGACAATGAAATGATAGAAAAAATACATTCATTTTAAATTAATTATAATATAACATAAATGAAAACTTTTGTTAATATATATCGCTCGAGTAAGAAAGCAATACCAAGTTGAGCATACATATCTCGAGAGTTACATGATGAAACGAATCACATTATTTATTTCGGAGTTAACAACGTTTTCAATACCCTCCGAGTCGTCATTAAGGCTCTCACACGTTGTTTCAACTGACGTATAAATTTCCACCTGAAAATTACATTTTATGCGATAGTAATCTATATATCTGTCACGATAAGGTTGAAAATAAAAACTAATTTGAAAGAAACCTTTGTCGCTTAGTAATAAAGAGTAAATGTTTGTCTTATCGAGCTAAAATATACTTTATCTTATCTGGGATAAAGTTTAATTTTTATTTTTCGTAATAAAAATGTTTTATTTCTTAAAGGATATATTATTATTAGAAAATAGACCTTATTGCGATGCAATATGGATTGAGTTTCAACACCGCTTGTTTTAGTTTCAAAGAAAATTCAATAGAAATTGTATTTGATAGTGGAAGTGTTAAAAATATTATAATACAATTATATGGTATGTGTTTTATTAAACCAACCCTTCGAATGAACAATAATTTCGTGGCATAAACTTTTAATTATATGGTTATTATAGTACAAGCTAAGCCGTGACGGCCCAGTGGTTAGGAGTTAAGAATTTTAACCAAGGATTCCAAGTTCAAAACCCAGGCAAGCACCACTGAATTAAACATTGCGAGAAAACCTGAATATTACCGACGAAGTCATCACGTGTCCACCAGTCAGCAAATAAGTGTACAAATAGTATCATAAAAATCGTAATTCGTTGATTTCCATGCAGGATAAATTATAATTCAAATGTTTTTAATGACCAATGACGTGTGTATTTTAAGTGTTAGAAAAGTAACCACTTCGTTTCTTACCGGTCATTCTCGGTTGTATTGTTGTTGTTGGTTTTCTAACGACGAATCAAAAGTGCTCGTAAATGCCTGCATGAATAAAGTATATTTTTGAAGCAAAAACTTCTTTAAGCGCGTTGAGCCGGTTTATTGTAGGGGATACGGTAGCATGTGAAAGCGATCCAGTGGCGCTCCTCGTTAAAACGGAAAAGGTACCACGGGTTTTTTAGTAGGTATTCCGATGTTCGGGGCGCAATCGGCGCCTTGGACACCGGCGGGCCCCACATACCCCCGCACAGTTCCCGTGGGGGAAACGCGTAGCGCATTTTTCCAGCGATAAAAAAAATGGTTTATCGTAGGGGATTGACTCGTAATTGGAGTTTGCGACAATAAGGGTTCTTTAAATGAACAACCGCTGGCGGAGGCGCGGATGAATACGCAAGTGTGCCCGTAACTTCGCTCTCTGCTGAGGAGTAAGTCCGACATAACCTTCTATCTTCATCATCTAGGATAGAGGGTATCCATGAGGATTTAACGGCTTCGCGTAGCCGACATGCTAATTTTAATATAATGAAATCGTTGAAAGTACAAATAATTTAAGTATTGTGGAAATTGATGAGAATAATAATGATTAAAATTTATGTAAATAACAGTATATACAAATAATGTAAGCGTATTACAACTATTATTTATTTAAATTACGCTGTATTATTATTTTATACCGAGTTTGCGATATGTTGTGTATTTTGATTAATTAATGATATATAATAAAAATGGACAGAATTATTACTTGGATTACAAATAGATGTGGAAATTGGGCAAATATATTTAACAGTATCAAGTTTTCATTTCTATCGGCAGTCCCTATGACTGCCTTCTTTTTTATTTCATTTCATTAATTTTTAAGAAGAAAAACAATAATTTACATAATCATAATATATATATATCTATATATGTTTACCACTCCAGTTATGTTAGGAGCGAGGACGATAATATGGTCAGGATCGAATCTGCGAATTTTAAATCGCTAGTCGGTCCGCTTTGCGCTATTGAAGATGTTAATTTAATATATAATGTATCGATAATTTGTAAAGAGATTTTCAATCTTTAATCAACAATTCAATTTAAATTCAATTTCCTTTCATTCAAATGCTCATTTGTTTTCAACTAATATCGATCAAATAAAATCCAATCCCGCTATAATATAACGTAACATTTTTGAGCTTTGAGTAAATGCATAAGGGCTCTATGACATGATACAAACTTGCCTTAATTGTCAATAAACCAGATAACCAGGATAGAATTCGTTAGTGCCAGCTGAGAGCTCACTCAAACCCACGTAAGCCATAGTTTATAATTAAAACTGAATGGATCCTCTTGACTAAGCTTCGGCGACAAATACTAGTCTCTATTCCCTCA
This sequence comes from Nymphalis urticae, assembly GCA_905147175.2. NCBI lineage: Eukaryota > Metazoa > Arthropoda > Insecta > Lepidoptera > Nymphalidae > Nymphalis > Nymphalis urticae. Next base: position 9,344,411 of record LR990007.1, read on the forward strand.
CTCTCATAATCAGATATGGCTACATATGACTGGTTTGCGTGCTTTCAGAAGCATTTTTGTTTATAATTCATCTCATGATTCCCCAATCATACACACCATCGTGAGGAAACCTGCATGTGTCCAATATCTAATACGCATTACAGCGTGGTGAATTAATAGTATCCCAATATTTTTAGGCTGTTATAAACTTGGTAAATATTTATATGCATATTTTTTTATATTACGTTATTTTAGATGAACCAACGCCCATAGACATTGGCATTGTTAGAAATGTTAACCATCGCTTACATCACCAATGCGCCACCAACTTTGGGGACTAAGATGTAATGTCCCTTGTGTCTGTAATTACACCGGCTTACTCACCCTTCAAATCGGAATATAACAGTACCAAATACTGCTGTTTTGCGGTAGAATATCTTGAGTAGGAGTTACCTAGCCAGACGAGCTTGCACAAAGCCCTACCAGTAAGTATGACAATAGTGTTATAAAAAACATAAAAATTCATACATGTCTTCCTCAATAGATATCGGCCATTGGTAAATAGAAATAGCTTTATACAACTGCATTTATATTAGAAACATTTGATAGTCTATATATATCCCGCAACTTCTGCCATTCATTAAGGGGAGGGAATGCGCCCAGCTGACCTAGTTGGGGGACGATCGATGCGGGTCAACGACCCCGGTTGTGTCAGTTATAGGTTAAAGATTTTTCACGTGTTCGTCACCGTGATTCCTCCAAGGATAAACTGGCTTCCGTGGGAAAATGGACTGCTTATTGTAAGGAATATTTGTCATGGGTTTGATTTTTTTTTTTAATTTTTTAATTCTTTATTTTACTATGTAGTTTTATTTATGATTATGTATGTATAAAATATTTAATTTTTAGGCATCAGCGGTAGACTAAATTTAATAAAAAAAAGTTTGAATATACATAATATATATGGTTTTATAATCAAATTAAATCTAGAGAAAGAACAACTGAGTTTTCACGTGCTCAATTTGTTTGTATTCGTGAGGTAACCTGCAAGTGTCGGATGATAGGAGTAGAATGATAGACTAAGTTCATAGCCACACCACGTGGAATATTTCAGGATGCTACTTTACTATTACTTTTATTATATAATAATATGTAAATGTTTATCTGTGTTATGTATTGCAATATTATCTTATGTACTACACGAAGGGCGTTATCCTTATATCTGATTAATCTAAAGCTTGACTGGTAGAGAATGAGCGACCTTAATGCCTGAGGTCAAAAAGTTGTAAAAGTTAAAAAAAAAACATGTTCCTTATTAAAGTAAGTAGAATTAAATGACAAGTAAAGCTACCACTGCAACGGAGTACAGGTTCTAACGCAAAGAACCGGTAAGAAACTCAATTACCAATTTTAACTAATTGATTTAAAAACGTATGTTTTTAAATAAAATTAAACTATTATTTATCCTGAATAAAAAATAACGAATACTAACTCCACGTTTTTAATTCATATATTATTTAATATTATTAGCCTTATTTATCATTGTTTTTATTATAAAATTTATATATGCAAAGATAAACATATTTATGGAATATCAACTTCGTTAATACAAATTGTAATACATTTTTTAGAACAACAGTTTACAAGTTCACAACATCTGCTGCACAAAAATTAAAATTAATATCGTTTGTCGCGATGAAATATTGTCGATGAAAGTTGGCAGGTTTAAAAATATTTCGTCTCGTAATACGTCAATATATTTAATGGCGATGAGAACGTCCTCGTAACCGACTTCGATCACACACATAATAAACGGGAACCAGCCAACTACAAGATTATGTGCACAAATTTGAGTTCAAAAACAGTGATTCATTCTTTCTTCACTCTTATAATCCAATGAAACGAAAACCGTTACAATCTAAGTTTTATTTATATCATAGGCGGTTTTTTTTATACTGTTGGCAGCCGGACGAGTAAATGGACCACCTGATGGTAAGTGTTCACCACTGCCCATAGACATTGGCGAGGTAAGAAATAATAACCATTCGTTACATCGGAATGCGCCACCAACCTTGAGAACTGAGATTTTATGTCCCTAGTGCCTGTAGATACATTGGCTCACTCACCAAGTATTGCTGCTTAGCTGATTGCTGATGCAAAATTCCTGATGAGTGGGTGGTACCAAACCAGACGAGCCTGCACAAAGCCCTACCACCAGGTAAAATAAAGTTAATTAAGATATTATGTCCTTTACGTGCCCTTTCGTTGCACTGGCACACACACCCTTACCGGAACAAAAGAATCCTAAGTATTGCTATATGGCGTTAGAATATATAATTAGTGAGTGGTACCTACCTACGGGCTTGCACAAAACCCTAACAGCAAATAGGATGTAGTCTATCCAATTTCCTAATGGAAGAAACCCTTTGCTAGAAATACCAGGGAGTCAAACCGTTTTTATTTGTTCGATGAGCCAGCTAGTAGACAAGCAGATAATTTTTACATAATTCTGTTCATATACATAATATTTGTTTATCATGTATTTTGTGCGTCTTTCAATCGATACGATTTTTGAATAGAGATTGTTTTGGCTGCGAGTGACAACCCGTTCGCGATGAATGGTTTCCCGGAAAATGCAGAGGAAAGTAAATTATGTAAAGATTTTCAATAGGACTTTTACGTTGATCTTTTTGTTTTGTATACTTGACAAATGACACTTCACTTCAGTTCACTGGTGGTAGGGCTTTGTGCAAACTTTCTGGGTAGGTACCACCCACTTATCAGATATTCTACTGCAAAACAGAATTACTTGTTATTGTTGTGATCCGGTTTGAAGGACGAACAAGCCAGTGTAATTAAAGGCACAAGGGACATAACACCTTAGTTTTCAAGGTTGGTGGCACATTGGCGATGGAAGCTATGTTTAATATTTCTTACAATGCCAATGTCTATGGGCATTGGTGACCATTTACCATCAGGTGGCTCAAATGCTCGTCTGCCTACCTATTTAATAAAATATATATAAAAAAAGTTCATGTACATAAATATTCTCTAACTAACATACTGCAATTTAAACCTGTAATTTTAGATAAAGTATGAGATGAAAAATAAGCAAGGCGTGGTGTAGGTTGCGAATACGGGTAAATTTGGTTGGTGAATGTTTATAACTAATTGATTAAAATTTTTCTCGAGATCAAATCATTATTTTACCCGATCTAAGATGAAACAAAACTTAACTAGTTTCAAATAATGTAATATAAGTCTAAATCTGACATCTCATCTGTTTAACAACAAAAGCAAATAAAAGTCTTATTCGCCTTTTAAATTCGATGTTAAGGAAATTTTATTCACGATATATTCGCATATTTCAAACGGCCCTGTCCGCGCACGACTGTTTGCACAACATGCCTGGCTCCAACGAGCCGTCACATACAAAAGCCAAGATGTCAGTATAGCAAGCGTATTTGTATACACGATTGAATTTCTAAAGGAAATAGAAACACATAGGAGTTTAATCTAACATGTTTACTTCTACCACTAGTTTATACAATTTCCTTTAGTTAAACTATTCATTGTATGCGCGGTGTTGGTAATTTCAAAACTAACTTCCAATGTTCCCAACGTGCGAGCTCGTATGTTGTTCGCGTGAATCGAATATGGAACTTTTTTGACTATTCCAAGGAGCAGTTCCACGATAAAGCGCTTCTCTCCACACCATACCCATATGGGTCGTAGCGTGATGTTTTATAGTCTGTGATATAAATTCTCGTAACATTAATAAATTATTACTTTTTCATTAAGAAATGTAAAATGATCTGATAATTAGTTACCAAATGAATTTTTACATTAATAATTCAGAATTTTACCAAAAGTTGTTTGTGAAATGTATATTCATTCATCATTTGTTTTTTTTTATAATAAAATAATAGGCGAGTTGAATACATTATAAAATATCAAAGACAAGGCTTCTTGTAGTTTCGTTATACGTATAGAGTTGACATCCATTAAGGTTCTCTCTAATTTAGACAGTTCGGCGAGCTCGGAACTGCGCAAAGTTAAATACAGACCATTTACATTACCAAAATCAACTCGTCTCTTCTATTTCATCTATAGAAATAGCCATTATACCTTAGATTTATTTTATGTAAAGTAGGTAGACAGACGAGAAAATTACATATGATGATAAGTGGTCACCACTGTCTTCTATCTATAAACATTGGTGCCGTATGAAATTTTAACCGTTACTCATATCACTTATATATTAAGATGAATTATCCCTTCTGCCTATAGTTACACTCGCCTTTCAAAAATACTAAGTATAAGTATGGCGGTAGAATATGTGATTAGTGGTACTTACCCACTGCTTTATAAAGCCCAACCGCTAAACAGTCAATATTTCGTTTCAGATTTATCAAAGATCTCCTGTTCTGTCAGGGATTTGGGGCTTTTCCATCACGGTGTTACGTTGCGGATTTAGGAAAATCAATTTGTTTCTAAACGGTAACATGTAAGACTAAGCCGCACTTCGACTTTCGTATTCTACTCACTCGATCGTTTCGGCTTCCTATAATAAAACTATATTGTACTGAAATACAGGGCTGAGAATACAATTTTAGATGGCGTTTTTATATAAGACGATAAATATATTAGTAATGATATAAATTAAATTCATTAATTTTCTTTTGTTAATGATTTTCGAACACGATTACTAAGATAAAAAATGTAGAGTTATATGCAAAATTTTAACACATGAAAACACAGTGAAGCCTGTATATTAGCAGTATCTTTGGTGTATTGGCTCATTATATTAATACTTATACATTTTGGTATGAAATTTCTACGGGCGTGCGTTGTTCGTAAGACCAAGTCGTATGAATGTGAGGGAATAGTTAGTGCATCTGTGTTTGTCACACACTTGTATACTATATTATATCCTGAGCAGTTGGCTAATCTCCCTTAAGAATGGCCGCCTGAGCCGAAATCAGTCAGGACTTACTTCGTTAGGAACTTCTCCGTTAATATGTATGGGTGAACTGTACATGTAGGAAAAATATATAAAATATATGTTCTTTATTTATTATTGGTTTGCTTAAATTATAACTTCTTTCATTGAACATAAATATAACATTTTTTTAATATTAAAATCTCTGTTCAATGTCTTATTTAAAAGTTCTGTTTGATAAAAAAAGTTCTGTTGGATAAAATAACTAAAGATATTTTTTTAAAGAGTAATTATACTTTAACACAATTTACCAAGCTCATACACATCACCCCACAGGTGACTGTCAAAGACAGTCGCTCGCTGTTATATTATAAAAAATTTAAAACTCCAAAACCGTATTACACGTAGACAGAAGGTTTTATTTCTAAAAATGTTAAACATAGTTAGAAATAATAACAGACCAATTAAAGTTATTTTATAAATAAATAATGAAGGACACATGAGGATAACCCTTATAGATACTCGCTTATCAATCAAATAAAATCTAAACATTCCTAATTGAGTAGGCTCTTGCGATAACATGAATCGACATTTTTTATGTAATGCTCACTTGATGAAAAGTGGCTACCACACCTGCAACACAGGAGAGCTTGCAGGTGCGTTGCCGGCTTTTAAGGAATGAGCAGGCTCTTTTCTTGAAGGTTCCATTCATTCACCATTTTATATTTTATTCCGGTAATTCTACAAGAATAATTTAAATTCAAAAGTTAACTATACACAAGCTATATACAAACTTCTTCAAATATATAAATTAATAAATAAAACCTTGCCTTTTTATCAACTTTCTTTTTTTATATACAACGAAAGGCCTTACTTTGTACTGTTTAATGATTAATTGTGTTGCCTTAAGCCTGACAAAGAGCGTATGACAAGCAAACATATCGCTTTATGAAAGAACATTTGTATTTTTAAATTTGTTAAATGTTAAAATTTAATTCAAATCTGTTAACATTCTAACCGAATCTTTATTATAAAATTGTTTCTCAGATTTAATTTTATGAAATGATAATTATTGTCAAATAAACAGTACATAGTATGTATAAAGATTTAAATATGATTTTGACTAAAGCTGTTTGTAAAATGAAAACTTGTCATAACAGGAACCCTATTAATTGACAAGTGTACATACGACGTTATTTATCCAAACTGCTCTACGTTCACACTAAGCCAGCCGTCAATCGATTTAACCAGATAACCGGTGCAATGAGGCAGAAATCCGAGTTATCTGTTATAGGGGTGATCTCTGTATCCGATATAAATGACGATTAATGGGTGTAATGCCTCCTTTGTGTATATATGTGTGTGTATTTAATAACTATAAGTAATTAAGTATACTCATATTAATTTTTTTATTATTTATATGATAATAACTTTCTAAATGTATACGGAAAAGATTTGTACCAGTGTTATTTTTTAATTCATGAGATATAAGCACTCGCCAATCGATCTATTCGCCCTACAATAAGGGTTTAGCCACACTTACATAACACTGCGTATTTATCCAAGACTTCTTGAAATATCTCGTAATAATCCCAACATTACTGGTACGAAATGCGAGAAATTAGTGTTAATGGTATTGATCTACATGAAGCGCTTAAAATGGATATGTTATTTAATTATACTTCTGTTGTTTTTTTATAAACAAAAAAAAATACTATTATTTTATTACTCTCATTTTGAGTAGAAGTTATAAAATTTATTCACCACACTGCTTCAGTGCAAGTTTAAGGATGTACACGAGACATATTCTACTGCAAAATAGTAGTACTTGGTATTGTTGTGTTTCGATTTGAAGGGTGAGTGAGCCAGTGTAATTACAGGCACAATGGACATAACACCTTAGTTCCTAAGGTCGGTGCATTGGCAATGTAAGCGATGATTAACATTTCTTACAATACCAATGTCTCTAAGTGGTGGAAACCACTTACCGTGATTTAGCCCGTTTGCTCGTCCGCCAAACTATTTTATAAAAAAAACATGCAGCATTCCTAACATTGTTTCCTTTTACAAATCAACCTCTTCAAACCTCAGTGAAGATAGCATATGTCTCCCCTCCTCCCATATCTCCCTTACGTAAAATAAAGACAAATTTGCTAAACAATTTTATTAAAAGCGCCTTCCCAAATATTAGGAGCAAAATGCAATTAGTATCAATTTCAGTTTGAACAAACAGGCGATAGTATTTTCGTTACACCCAAGGTTTGAATTTCAACGCAAAATTGCAAAAACAATTTTGAAACTGTTTCCGAAGTTGGATTTAAAAGCAATCGGTTCGTACCTGAGCCAAACCGCGGATTCAAATTACTTAATTGAAGGCACAATCCAGTGAAACCTGCTGCTTAAATGGGTTAAACTTACTTAAACTTTATGGGCAAGTGTGGGTGTAGCATAGTCGGATACTTTACATTTATAATAGCTTCTTCGCGCGGTTTTACTCACGTTATACTTTACTGTTCCGCTCCCGTAGGTCGTTTTTTATTATAGGTATACCTACACTAGCAGTATTTCTGATGGTAAATAGTAACTACCTACCATTGACATTGGCGCCACCAGTTGAGAATTTTTGTAATAACACTCGTTCATACTTTACATGACAACATTAAGTAGCGATGTTCATGATTTATTTATTTTGTCGATAGCCTCTCCCAATGTATGAGTATAATGCTGAAGTTTTTTCTAAAATCATACCGAAAGGTCTTTACTCCGATTACACAAACAACAGACTTACAGCTAAATAAAAAATATTGAGTTAATTAATACAGTAATAACAATTAGCAATAAGTATCAACTTATAAATGTCCCACTGCTGAGCAAAGGAGCCCCCTTTTAAGGAGATTATTTGGACCTACTTTCGCCCCGTTGCTCGAATGATGGTTGGTGGATACAAATGTGACATATTAATTGTTATTCGATACACGAGCTCATGATGAGATGCCTCTTCCTTCAAACGAGGCTTGAAGAGGCGTCTTGCGGGCTGGCAAGCTTTACTGGCCGTGGTCGCGTTAGGACTCAACTACCGCTTACCATCAGGTGGAGCTGAGTCATTTGACTACCATATATAAAAACGGCCAGATTTGAACTCGAGATTCATCGCGTTTCTGGCACTCAACCATCTTGCCTCATTATATATTTAATATAAATAAGCTCAAGTAATTGTTAAAATAGTTTAGCGTCTAACGAGAGAGCAATTTTTCTTTCAGAATGAACTTTATAAGTTTTTATTCTCTAATTATTATTACAGTCTGCAAGTCGGTGGGTGGAGATAAATCTAGCGAAGAAACGTGTTGAGAATATTTTACAAGACAAAACCTTTATATTATATAGAAGACAAAAACGCACTGGCAATTGAACATTTTTATAAATAGCTTTTAATATATAAGCTCTTCAAAAGCATTGCAAGGAAACCAAGCAGTGTAAGATGGAATTCTAGGACATGTGTATCTAATCCGTATTGAGGTGGCGTGGATTACTTTTACTTGGTGGTAGGGTGGGGTGGGGTGAAACAAATGACATATATGATATTTTCATAAGCGCAACGACAAATTCAATTGCACAGAAATATTGCATTTTTGTACCAAATCCTTTTAATTCGAATCTCAAGTGGACGTCTCTAAACTATTTGGTTTTTAAATGTCCGGCAACGACTTGAGCAAGTACGAGATAAATAATTAACATATCAATGTTATTTAAAAGAAAAATAGTAAAAAAAAGAGTACCTACTGGGAATTTTGCTGTTTTTTTTTTAATCTGCATTCCAAACCGATAATAGATCCTAAACATAATCTTATAAAATGACGATTAAAAAGAGCTTGTTTTGATTTTTATTGTTGTTTGCTTGTAGAATAGCTGTTGAGTAATGAAAATTCCAACTTATATTATTTCGAGAATCATAAATAATAAAATATTCAAGATTTTGAAAACACTTTTCCAATTATATAACTTTTAAGATGTGCGCGTCAACAACCAACTCAGGCACTAAATCAACGTCGAATTAGTGGCTAATTCGCCGCGTTAATTATATTAGTATTAATCTGAAAATATTACTAATTGTATCACTCTAGAGTTAATTATAAAAACTTGGAGAGAATCAACTTCAAAAAGGTATTAGCAGTAAAGCTTTTCTTTACTAACGAGATAATTACTTGCATAAATCTTGAGAAATCTTGTCGTTATCGGTAATGTGACTCATTCAATAAATTAAAAAAAATATCAAGGCACGTGACGTTCCGTGCACGTGATGGAAGTAAACCTAACCTAAAAAACTAATCTCCTTTTTTGAGTATGAAATGGTTAAGATTGTGAGACAGTCCTAGAAATAAAATATAAACATAAAACAAATTATATTATCAGTTTCTTAATGAAAGTATGTTTAGAAGTGGCTATTACTAGCAAATACAAGTTTTCGTCTAAGGAGCGAGCGTGAGCCGCCATCTTGAAAATAACACGTAATCCGTGTGACATACATATGTTATGTTGTGTTATATAGCGTTTATTCAAACTTTTGTCTTTATTATTAAAATCGGTTGAACAGTGACCATATTTTTTTTTTGTATTTTCAACCATTAAGTAGACGGTTAAACGTCAATTGAAATTATTCAATTGATTGATTACGTAGCAGAAAGTTAAAAATAATATTTTATTTCCGCTACAGGCACTAGTTAAGGGGGATAAGGATTTTTTTACACTTGGATAATTCTTCCTAATACACATATTTGAAATAAAATATTGACAGATAAAATTTTCCGTTTAGCGACCTCACTTACTTACAAGTTACAAATTTTTATTGACCAACTTTAAATTTGAACTTGAAATGAAACTCTTATCATCTCTTTTTCTATGTAACCCTTTGCAGTAAGACTGTTATAACAAATAATAATAAGAGTTTTAATACAAAACATAATTTGTACATCTATAAACACATAAACCTAATAACTTGCATTTCCACAGACAAAATTCTTGCTATATAAAGATCTAGAACGTTCTAATAAATTCCAAGGCACGAAAAGCTTAGCCTTGCATAATTGAAGACTGTGATATCGTTAATCAGGTCACCGGATATAGCAACGTGCTTGTCAGGAATATTACCGATATTAAGTTTATCCTGCCTCATTGAACTTGTAAATATTTTTGAAGCAGTTTTCATGTATTTTTCATAAATGTTGTTTCCGCTTGTCATTGGTGAACTTATCAATCAAATTGTCACCCTTAGGTTAATATATTAGTGTGTGTGTTTAATATGTATATCGTATGTATGTATGTATGAAATTAATTAATTAATTAATCATCTGGAAATCTATATAATCTGCTTTTGTGCTAATCCGCTAATTGCTAATAATAGGAGGAAATTAATATAATTGTTTTATTGTAAATATTGAATTATCGTTAATAATGACATCAAAACTTCGACACCTGTAGATAAATGTAAATAACGTAAAAAAACAAAATACATGCTATTTAAAATATTTAAGAGCATTATTATTGAGAAAAATATACTAATTATTAATTTACAATTTTATTGTCTGTCACTAATAAATTTCTATCTGTTCTAATGTTATAACTTTGTCTGTTGGTTACGCTTGCACGGCTAAGCCCATAAAAAGATTTTGTTGAAGTTTTCCCCTCTGAACCACCATAAACCCCTCCCCCTTCTTAACAGGCGGACGAAGTCGCGGGCGAAAACTAGTAATCTATTTCAATAGTCAAAACTGTTCAGTTCCTTTTTTTTCGTCTGTTTGTCAATCGTTTTTGTTTTGTTTTCGTTTGGTAGCCATGAACAGTTTCAGTGGAATGAATAAAAAATAAAATTTGAAAAAGAGTACAAAAATAATATTCGAAGAACTGGGCGAACACTAGCTTATCACTAGCTTATAGCACATATATTATATGTAAGTAAGTAAGTTTGTAATAGCCTGTTGATATCCCACTGCTAGGCTAAGGCCTCCTCTCCTTTTTTGAGGAGGTTTCGAGCTTATTCCACAATGTGGCACATGTGGCATGTGTTAGACACGTGCAGGTTTCCTCACGACGTTTTCCTTCACCGGCAAGCACTAGAGGAATTATAAACACAAATTAAGTACATGAAAATTCAGTGGTGCTTGCCCGGTTTGAACCCCCGATCATCGGTTACGATTCACGCGTTCGTACCACAGAGCCATCTCCGCTTTTTATCGGCACATATAGGTAGGTAAGGTCGACGACGTAGTTTTGGTGTGCAGTACCTTAGCGCTCGGTACAAGGTGACTGAGACTTCGAGCGTCAGACGAGTAAGCGTAAGATTTCGAGTGTCAGATGACGTCACCGTAAGATTTGTTATTTACACAGTACCTTGGCACTTACACCATTTTTTTTATTATTTCATGGAGTTTGTTATAAGTACATTAATTAATATTTACAATGAAAATATACAAATAAGAATTCTCGAAATATATTCACGAAGTTTAGCCATATTTATGAACCAGTGACTACGAAAGTCTTTTACATGAAATAGGATTTAAAATGTAAACTTCGCTCCAGCATCCGACGTGTATAACTTTTAGAATTGGTCTCTGGATAGAATTGAATTGACGTGGACACTTTAAGCTACTTAAGTAAACTGAATTACTTAATTTTGGCTAAGTAATATTTAGTAAATTTATAACTTAAACAAAGAGTTTGTCTATCCTCCACAAATTAAGCCTTCATTTGAATTTTATTATAATTCCGCAAATGGTTTAATTTATATTAATAATATATAAATAAATCAATATATATTATGTCATAGTTCCCAAGGCTTGTGGCGCATTTGCGATGTAAGCGATGGTTAATATTTCTAACATTGCCAATGTCTATGGGCGTTGGTGACCACTTACCATCAGGGGGCGCATTTGCTCGTCCGTCTACCTATAATTTAAAAAAAAACTTACTTTTGTTTTTATCATATATATGATACTATTTACTAGTAATCGCCTGCGGTTTTACACGAGTGTTAGGGGGAAAGGGGTAGTTATTAGGTAGCCTATGTCCGTCCTTGGGGGTGAAGCTTGCCTCGTACCAAATTTTATCAAAATCGGTTCTGTTTAGCCGTGAAAGCGTAACAGAGACAGAGTTAGTTTCGCATTTATAATATTACTATAAATAATAATAGTCCTTAATAAAATAAATAATATATAAGCGTATAAACGGAATTGTATTATTCGGCAATCGGATGGCACATTGCGGCACCTTTATATCGTGAGCGCCATTCTGTCAAACACTGGTGCCGCACTGCGGTGTACATACATACAAATTATGCTATTTAATGACGATAATAACGAATATTCGTTATAAAAAACAATTATATTCCTTCATTTACATAAAATCATATATATGTACTTCATTAAAGTAGATTTTGTTTTTATTTTTTTTCTGTCTTTTTAATTTTCGTAATATGTTAAAACATGTAAATGTACTAAACTGAATAATATAAGATCATTTTTATATCCTTTTTCAATGCATGCGGTTTTCTCCTCAATATATGCATCTTGTTTTAAGTTATAAGTTGTTTTTTTTTTATATTATTATATTATTCACACACGGCCATCTGATCCCAAACTAAGCAGTGCTCGTACTATACGAGCTATCCATAGACAGACACACATATACACTCCTAAACTTATAACTAACCTCTTTTGAGTCGGGGGGTGTGTAGTCCTTATTGCTGTATTTGATTAAATTTTGTTTTATTTTATATTACTTGCCCATATTATCTGATTAACTTTGAGTTAACTAAAAGGGAATACCTTGATAATACCTTTTCAAAAATTGTGCAAATAAAAAAAGCATTTATTTGTCGTTTGAAAATAATTTTAATTGACAAAGGCTCTACCACGTTGTGCCCTATTATGTTCAACTATATATAACTTTTTAGTCCGCTTATAATATTTCAAAAATGCACTATTTCGATTAACACAATATGTTATATAAACTTTAAGCTGGCTATACTATGTGTAGGTATGTTGTCAGAACGACAGCAATTTTTAGTGGCACGCGCAGAATTTAGATGTTTTGTTAATAGTTTCCACGTGAGAGACTCCTCTGAATGGGCGCTTTTTAATTTAAACGAGCTCGCTTAGACGCCTTTAAATGGTTTTTCACTGGACGTGAGAATTTTTCCATTCGCGCACTCAGAAATGGTCAGCTTTGTTAAAGTAATACTGAAAAAATGATGAAACTATTTTATTTTCTGTAACCAAAAATCACAAAACAGAAGAGTATCGGCCCGTCAATGTCACCATGAAGGCTCTCTCCTGTTGATGGTTTGGAGCTTTGCCCACCACCATGTTCCAGTGTGGGTTTTTGAATAAATGTGGATGAATTACTTCCGACACACGTTAGTTGCTTTGCACTTGCACTTTATCACTGAGCACAGGATGAACTATCAGCACGTGAAATGATATTCAAAAATTAATATCTGTTTAGTTAAGAACTCATATTCTTTCACTATCATCCCTGTTCAATACAATAATACGGGCAAATCTAGAATTCATTATCGTTAAACAATCGTGCCCGCGAAGAATGGTCACGAGAATGTTAGGCGCACGCTTCGTATCGCAATTTCGATTATCTTGGAGGAAAATGCGCCAGCCCGCACCCTTATATGAGCAAAACATTCGCAGTATTCTCCAAGGTTTGTTTTTATAATTTACCCAACAGGCAGCAGGCTCGGATTAAACGTATTCGATAATATTGTCAAAGCGATTTCTATTTTTTCTTCTGCTTTTATTCATCGCCGTGTTATATAATAAAAACTTTTACTTTAGACGACATTCCATGGTAATAAAAATAATATGTTATTTAAAAAGAAAAATTCTTATCCTATGCTAGTGCCTATTAACCTAAATTACCTTAAATCTATGTACCCCTAGTACCGATATGAGCACCATTCCAGGCCGGCCAGAGATATGTATATACATCACTAAAATATCCTTTAATAGCCCCTGAATAACATTAAAGTTTCTAGCCATCGCCTCATATATAAATAATATTAAGACATAATAACTGTTACCATATAAATGTTTAATAAATAGCGAATAAATTAATGCAAGGCGGATTAGAAGTAGCAAATCTTAGCAAACGAAGCGAAACAAAAGAAAACAAACAGAAATTGGCAACCATTCAAAATGCATTTAGAAACAGTGTCGAGCGTATTCGTATTTAAAAAGAATAGTCAATCATTTATCATTCGTCATTTTGGTCACATGACGTCACATCGAAATGTGACAATGACGAATGGAAACGACCATATCTTTTGGACATTTTCAAACCAGATCGTCAATCTCTATGAATATATGTCTGATTGACTTATCTAAACGAGTTTTAATAACATTACTATAAACTTAATACAACATCAAAGACAGGGAATGGGATAAACTCGCAAAGATATTATTTTATTTTATTTTTAGTTGGTAGGCGGATTTGCGAATTGGCAACCTGGCGGTAAGTGGCCACCACCAACAAAACTCAGTCGTAAAATTCAAACTCTTGTAAGTCGTTTATTTGGTAGTAGGGCTTTATGCAAGTCCGTCTGGGTTACTGGCAAGTTACATACATATTTAACGGCCAAACAGCAACACGTAGTATTTGTGTCCGGGTTGGAAATGAAATTTCTGGCACAAGGAAAATGACCGCCATTGTCGTCCGGCGCTGGCGCTGTCCTGAGAGCAAGAGACCAAGACACCAAGGGGGTCGCTTGACAAACGATCACACGCGCTACTGACAGATACACCATTATATTTTATATTTCCATCAGTCGTTTATATAATAAAATACCCGTCTTATATTTACACAACTTGACGTCTGACAACCGACCAGAAACCCATAGGGTGTGAATCACCTAATGTGGTGTTGCTATTCCAATAAAATAAGTGACGTCGTTAACCCGCTGAAATTTATTATCTCTGACACATATATAATATTAAATATAATTACATCACTTACGGTCTGGTCTGTTTGACGGAGAGTGGACATTTCCGCAACGATACTATCACAGATGTTTGTTACACTCGGTCACAATTATTTTTATTGTCAAGAAATCGCTTGAAGATATCGGAGACAAAAGGTGAGGTGTTTCAGTTCTTATACCACAATTGCCGCCAGCCGACTGCTATTTATTTGCAAAAACTGAAGAAGTATTATGTTTTAATTTTTTTTTACATTTCATCCGTCACAATCGTATACTTCAATATCCGGCTCCCGCGAGCTCGTATCCGCTTCCACCGGTTATGACGTCAACTAATGAGCCAACATCATCCATCCGCTCTATTTCCGAAAGGATTATTAGCTTAGGTCTTTATTAAGGGATATTTTCGAAGTAATTTCGAAATGACAATGCCAGACTCTTCCCAAGCTCTTTCATTAGTCTAGAACACATGTAGATTATTATGAATGAAAAAAAAAGGTATGAAAAGTCTTACTGTCCGACTACTAAGGGCTTATTTAATATTTAGTAATATATTATTATTCTATAAATCTTTCTGTTTGGAATCTGTTAAGCTGGAATCCTCCTGACTGGCCCAAAAAGCTAGTCTGGGTACGGTCCTCGGCGTTGCCCATTTTAACCGGGCTGTTCCTTACCGACGAGTTATCTTGCCGTGTCGTATAATTTTGGCCCGTAGGGCCAGGGTAAAAATGACCCAGTGGATTTCGTTTATGGAATAATTTTATAATATCTTTGCTTAGTCCATTGTTTGCACAGAGATTGCCCAGTGATTAAAATAGGTAAATCTTGACATTGATGATGGATGCAAACCTAAGGCACCGCTTAATTTATGTTTATAATTCATCTCCTACTCGCTGGTAAAGGAAAATATCTTGAGGGAACATGCTTTTATCGTATGTGGTGCTTAAAGCTGCAATCTTCGATCAAGACTCACGTTACAGGCACTGGATCACCTTGAACAATATATGTGTCAGACGTAATTGTATGTTTTAATTTGAAACCCAGGTTTGGAATATTTTGTAGGATATTTTTTATTTATTTATTTGGATCTCCAGCAGTTATACATAACATACATCTAAAACGTGCCTTACATTCACTTAAAACGTATTATGTATAACCAATTACAGGAGAGCACACCATTCCCAACCACAACTACGAAAAAATGATATACAAATAACAAATTTGTTTAAAAATTAAAGAATCCTATTTATTCACTAATTTAACACACATTACTAACAATAGCTCAGATCAAAATAATTCAAATGTGAAAATTTCATTCACTGACACAAACGCGTGCAGGTCTATTGTATGTATAAATCGTCTGTTAATATGATTGGTGGGTGAGCTGAACAGTTCCGAACCAATACGCCATTTATCAATCATTATGACAGCTTGACGTTGTTTCGTTATGAACGCTTTAGGTCGAACAACTCATATTCGAACCACCAACGCAGAATTATATAAACTCCTTTGTTATTAACCCCCTGGAAAAATAGGGGTGCTTTAAGTTTTACGTGTGTATATGTATTACGTGTTGCCTTATTTTAATTTAGTTATTGTTTGAAAGGTTCGAGAGTGTTCTTTGCTATGATTACAAAAATATGTTCAGCTGTTTAAAGATCATCAGTTCTTTTATAGTCGTTGAAGTGTTGTGAGCAGCTTCTACAGGTTTGATCTATTCGATATTTCATATCTCGTGACTTCAATTCAAAGCATATAAATTGTTTGATGTTCTTTGCTTGGTTTTAATTTTTACTTTTATTTAGTATGTAATTGTTCTTTATACTATGAATGACTTGCCCCTTAAAATAAGGGTCTACATGAAAAGTTTATATCGTAATATAAATGTAAGTTTATCTACATGACGTGCGCCAGTATAGCTTGCAGTCGGCATAGTTACCGACATCTTCAACAATTATATTAATATAAAACATTATCGAATTATACACCTAAACCTACCCCATGAATCACTCCGTCCATTAGTTAAAATCATATGATATTCCGTTGGGTAGTGTATTTATCGCGTTCGGACAGACAGACGCGGCGGGGCACTTTGTTTTATAATATATAGTAACGAATTAGTATACAAAATAAATAAAATAATAAAATATTAAAGTTTTATAACATTACCATTTTAAAATTGAAATATTTAAACTCCGAACAGCGGATTGTTGATATGACATCAAAATAATAAACAACAGCGACATACATATGTGTTTTTTAATAAAAGTAAGTGCCCGTAATTATATTGTTTTTTCTTTAAATGGGGAAATAGCAATTAACTCTAGAACAGTCATTATTAGTCAAATAATTGTTTGGGGGAATAATAATAATTGCTTAATGGGTGGTAACAAAATAAAACAAAGCATTTTAACTAAACACAAACAAAACTAGACTCAAGATTTCGGCCACAGCGGTCAATCAAGTTAAGGACCATCTAAATTCGTAGATATTATAGTAGTCCACAAATATGTACATAGTAAGAGGAAGCTCGTCTGGGTAGGTACCATCCACTCATCAGATATTGTACCGCAAAACTGCAGTACTTGGTTTTGTTGTGTTCTGGTTTAAAGGATGAGTGAGCCAATGTAATTACAGGCACAGGGGACATAACATCTTAGTTCCCAAGATTGGTGGCGCATTGGCTATGTAAGGGCTGATTAACATTTCTTACAATGCCAATGTCTATGGGCATTGGTGACCACTTACCATCACGCGGCCCATATGCTCGTCCGCCTACCTATTTTATTATATATATTAAAAAATGTCTACAGTTGAAATCCAAAGACAGCTGCAAGAAAAACAGCAGCAGAAGAATGTGGTTCGATCTGGGACTCAACCTCGTGCCATTAAATTCTCTAACTGTTTAAGCCAGCCACTAGACCAACGCAGAGGTTAAATTAAAACAAGTAAAAAATATAATAGCCAATCGATTTAAATAAAATCTTTACTAGTTCTCACCCGTGGCTTTGCCCGCGTTTGATGGAAGGGAGAACTAAAGGGAGGTTTTAGGTAACCTTTAAAATTTTCTGTAGCCCTTACAAGGTGTATGAAAAATTACGTGATGAACGGTTGGGAAGTTAAGACGTGAACGCGTAACAAACAGACGAACTCAGTTTCGCATTTGTAAAGTTAGTAAGGATACCATCATTCTTGATTATTGTTATACTACTATATGTGAACCAGTAATTATGCCTCTTCCACCTTTGCCTGTATTCTTATTTGGTAAAAATTTTATCTGAAAATGGCTCCTTTTGTCTGCGCGAGTAATTACACAGCTCGAGCCAAACCTGTCCGCGCCACGCTTCAGAGTATTAGATTTTTTTACTAAATAACAATATTCGCTACGCTTTGAAAGGAATTTTATTAAAATTTCGTTGATTACTCCCGTGCAAATAAGGTATTTTTTAATACAACCTATCTTATGCAGGATGAATAGACTTTGCTGAGACGGAAACTTGGAATTCACAACAACAACAATAACTTTCTATTTACTTCTCGTGTTTGTACAATGTTTGTTGTTTCAAATTAAATTAATTTTCAATTTCAATTAAAATATCAATATTATTATTATAAAACCATTAGTTCATTCGTTGTTCTTTTTTAATTATATGCTTAAAATTCTCATGGTTATAAATAATAGTTCATTTTTTTGCCTGTACTTACATCAGTATAATTACAGTACTCTCACTGGATAAAATCGCTTTCCTTTTGACACAATTATTAATTGATTGTTAAATAAATCTTACTATATAAATGGTACATAAATAATAAAATAAACCCAATTTACAATGATACGCTACATAAGTGCGTGTATCCGTGTATTAAGTCAATGTCGCATATAACTTTCTGACATTAATTCACGATTGTGTTCTTTCAATTAAAGTCGTTCAGAATTTTCACCATCACCTACTAGTTAACGAATAAATTATATGTATATATATATATATCTCCATATACGAATACAAAACGAAATTCCACGATAGATCTTTACGCTCAAATTCTCCCAAATAATATGTCCAATCGTTTATAGTTACAGAACCATTATAAGTAAGCCAAATTGCGAAGTGTCGTTTCCATCGACGAGTAACTATGTAGAATTGATCACAATAAAAATTGTAATATAGCTCTAACAGTTCCGATATAAAATATTTGAATAACGGGAAACCGTTTTCTTCGTCTTATAGTTCATCTTTCATGCCATAATAAAATATATGAAAGTAATTCTGGAAACCGTTTCGGGTCGAGAAATTCACGAAATAAATTTTTTTGATGCGTCAGGAATCTGCGTTTTACGAGTTTCTTGGTAAGAATCAAATTTGGTTACGTCGTAGACTCGAGATGAAAGTAGATAGAGTTTTATAAACTCATTTAATTATGTTGATTTTTCCAAAGCCTTTGTTTTCGATTTAAAATTTGCGTAAAATTTTATAATTGTTCATTATGGAAAACCGTATTTTAATTATGAAAAATGAGATATTGTTTTACATATTGTTTGCTTTTTTATTTCGTAGGGTCACTGACCTTAGGGGTTGATGAGTGATGCCTGGCTGCCGCGGAGTGAGCTCGGCGCGTGGCGCGGTAATGGAGCCGACGAAGCGCGCCGCCGAGCCGCTCCGGGGAGCCGTCGCCGCGGGCCACTGTCATACTGCCTTCTGGACCTACCACGAGAAGATTCTTTATCAACATATAATAACATAACTATTTAATAAAAATAATTTTATTCATGATATAATTTTAAGCGAAGTACACTCGTTCAAATCCGGGCCAGATCGAGATGCTCTTAGCGATTAAGACAAATAACGTGTGAAAACCTGCGTGTTTTTTTTTTTTACCGTTAATAGGCAAGCGCTTGACCGTTGACTTGCTTGATCTTGATCTGCTTGATTTGAACACACCTACATTGTAGTTATCTGGAAATATGGACTCAGGCAAAGCATTCCACAGTTTTGCAGTGCGAATAATAAATGTGGATTCAAAGCGCTTCGTACGTAGGCGGGAAAGTTCCACTGTGTACCTATGGCGCTTTGGTCGCGTTTGCCTGGCCGTCCGATAGTATAAGGGGGTGGAAGGAATTAGATTATGTAATTCCTGCGCACATTCTCCGAAATGTATCCGATAGAAGACAGAAAGCGAAGCAACCACACGTCGATGTTCAAGACTTTGGAGTCTTGACTCGACCAATGTGTCGTCTCCTATCAGCCTCCTAGCACGTTTCTCAATCAACTCTAGAGCCCGAAGGTGGTGCTTAGCAGAGCCGTCCCAAAGGTGAGAGCAGTACTCCAGTGTGTGAAATGCTCGCGGCAATGTGTAGTTACCAACCTGCACTAATTAAGCATGATGAGTAGACACCATGACTTATAATATATTGTACCGCCTGGAAGCAATAATTAGTATTTTTGTGATTGGATAGTTAATTTTTCCCAGTGCCAATGTCTAATGGCAACGGCGACCATTTAGCATCGGGTGACTTATATGCCAACCTATTATAAATAACTAAAAAAAAAACTGCAACCCTTATCCTTAAGCGTATATAATAAGTCTTACCTACGTATGAGATCTTTAAAATCTACCGTTAGGAAATCGAGGTAGTCCAACAGTCACATAACAAAGATCCTTCTGGTATTTACCACTTGACATTTAAATCGTGTTTTCTCGTCATGGGAATCGACTCGTGTAACAATCCTTTATCGTCCTTAACAAATGCTAACACGATTATGTTAGCATTTGTGATTGGCTCGTGTACTTCAAGATAACACTCCCACGGAGGATAGTGACTTTAAGAGTAAGAGCCGAATCGCAAGGTGAATCCTATCATTTTCACCTGCGTTGCTTAAGTCAAATTTGTTTATTGTAACATAATTTTGAAGCAATTTCACCCAGCTAATTGAGTTAATATTTTGCACATATTAATTAATTAATTTTCTTAGTTGAATTATATGAATTAAATGAAAGATCGTTTTGAAAAAGTTTTCCTTCCTATAATATATTATATTGAACTAACGCGGGTAGGTTTAACTTATTTTAGTTTAATATAGTAAGTTGTTTGTTATTAGCAAAATGAAGTTATGGAAAAAAAATACCAGTGACGAGTTTGACTAGCAATAATAATTAAATTTTAATAGTAAATACATTTGGATACGTCAAATATTTAGTATCTAAGCTACTAAAGAAATAAAATAAGGAGGTTTCATTTAATATGTCATATAAATATATTTTAAGCAATACATCTTTAAACTACCACAAATAGTTGCCGTTTTAAATTTGTTTCGTAAATTATAAATATCCGGTACAAGAACCCGCATTGGAGCAGCGTGGTGGAATAAGCTCCAAACCTTCTCCTCAAAAAGAGGAGAGGAGGCCTTTAGCCCAGCAGTGGGATATTCACAGGCTGTTACGGTACAAGATGTGTATAAATTGTCGCCAATGGTGAGTCGCGACAACGTAGATGATATACAAATCCTCCCTATGACAAATATATATGTCGAAGTCTTTTTATCTACAGACATACCAATATACATTTTTATATATACGATTTATTTATTAGAAACATGAACTGGTTGAAATCGATTTGAATACCAAGTTTGTAAGTGTATTAACCAAACCTGCGGCGTGTTCAGGGGAGGGACGAGATGATTGGATCTTGGAAGCCTGGTTACGCCCATCCGACTGAAACAAACAAAAAGCCTTCATATATTTTAAGCTTTCCAGTTAAAAGTTTCTGATGCAATAACGTTTTACTTCTGTAACGTTTCGTTGCACGTGCTCATTTATTTCATATTTTACTGCATAAATAACAACACATTATACTGGGTTTTCTTTATTATAGTTTTCATTTTATTATAATGGATATTATTTATTAATAATTAATAATCGGTCGGTAATTTTTTTCCATATAATATTTATATAATTATAATTGAAGTAGAATAATCAATAATTCGGTCCTAAGTCATATACAAATATTAACTCGAAACCCTTTTATCACTTGTGCTATAAAAAGAGAGAGAGAGAAACAACAAGCTGTTAAATAAAGAAGGGAATACAAAAGTCACAAAAGTCTTTATGTACTTATGGGAGCATGTTTAATGGTCAAAATTCATCGCGTATGTATACAAGCTGTCTTAAGTATTGTTAAACAAAATCTTTATATTTAATGAGTGAGAGGGGGCAGGTGTTAGGTATCAAACATCGTTTTCTGTATATGTAAAATCGTGATGATTGGTCCAGAAGTTAAGTCGTAAAAACGTAACAAATAAACAGACAAACTTTTGCATTTATAATATTAAGAATCACTCTTACATCATCAATAAGATTGATAATTTGTCGGATCAGAATGAACTAACAGACCTGATAAGAACCGGCGAAAGTCAGCGGGATTATATACATATATTTTTTATCAGTAACATCCTGTGAATGTTCCACTGCTAGCTAGCATATAGCTGAGCTAAGGCCAGCTCTCCCTTTACAAGGAGAAGGTTTGGCTTATTCCACCACGCTGTTCCAATGCAGGTTGGTGGAATACACATGTGGCAGAATTTTAGTGAAATTAGAAATATGCAGGTTTTCTCACGATGTTTTCTTTCACCGTCAAGCACGAGATGAATTATAATCACAAATTAAAGACATGAAAATTCAGTAGTATTTGGCCGGGCTTGGACCCTCGATCATCGGTTAAGATTCACGCGTTTTTACAATCGAGCCATATCGGCTCTATATTTTTGATCAACAAAATAAATTGTAGTTGTTGTTATCTGCTCCCGTGTGAAGTCAGGGCGGATCGGTGGTATAAAACAGAGTGACCTCATTCCATCCAAGCAGGTATAAAAAGTTGTATTCGTGATATGATAACGATCATCATCCCCACCACACGCCTCTATACCACCACACACCACACCTTCAGTAATAAAGACGATACCCTAAAGAAATATAGACGTCTCGTGTTATTTCAGAATAACTTGAGGCGTCTATAAGGTTTATATATTTATTTAGTTCGCTAACTATGTGCATTGCCCATTAATACAAAAACAAAAATAAATCAAATTCCAAAATTGTGATGGTGTTTGGACATAATACAATACACGTTACATTAAACTTATTAAAACGCCGAGGTGGCCCAGTGGTAAGAACGCGTGAATCTTAACCGATGATCGTGGATTCAAACCTGGACAAGCACCACTGAATTTTCATGTGCTTAATTTGTGATTATAATATATCTCGTGCTTGACGGTGAAGGAAAACATTGTGAAAAAACCTGCATGTGTTTAATTTCACTGAAATTCTGCCACATGTGTATTAGCGTGGTGTAATAAGCTCCAAAACCTTCTCTTCAAAAAGGGAGAGGAGGCCTTAGCCCAGCAGTGGGACATTCACAGGCTGTTACTATTACTACATTAAACTGTACTCTAGTTTGATATTTGATATAATAATAATAATAAATAAAAAAAATCTCCATAATATTACAAAGCGTCTTATCAACTAAGTACAATATAAAATCTTAGGAGACTGGTGCCGAAAAAGGTACATCTGTACTGTATGATAGAAGGATACACTAAAGCACGGACAAAAAAAACTGTATTGACAATACATATGGAATGTTTAAATGATAAAATATTTATTACATTCGCTTCTACATAACATTCGCTTTGTACATAAACATATTATTCTACAAAAATATCGTTTCATAACTTACCATTTGATACATAATCATCATTTCAAACGTCTGACCATCCATTACGTCTATATCCTACTGCAAAACAGCAGTACTTAGTATTGTTGTATTCCGGTTTGAAGGGTGAGCGAGCCAGTGTAATTACAGACATAAGGGACAGAACATCTTAGTTCCCAAGGTTGGTGGCGCATTGGCGATGTGAGCGATGGCTAACATTTCTTACAATGCCAATGTATATAGGCGTTGGTGATCACTTACCATCAGGTGGCCCATATGCTCGTCCGCCAACCTATACTATAAAAAAAGTCTTGTCACGAGGGTTTTTTTACGACAGCGTCACTTGCCACATAAATAAAAATGTTAGTTATATTCATTTAACGGTAGGGCTTTGTGCAATTTGTATTGGCGTTGATATATTATATTTTAATTAAAAAAAATATAAAAAAACCACCGAAAGTATTTACAAACCAGTTTATACCAAGAAACATAGAGATTAATGAGGAAATTCTTGTTATATAATTCATTTATGCTTTTTGTAAATTGGTTGAAATATGACGATGACTGCTGAAGATGTCGGAAAAACACTTTATGACTTAGAGCTATACCGACGTGCGCCGCGTAAACCATTATGTATTAAGATGTAAATATTTTATTCGTGCGAAGCTGAAACAGGTAGTAATATACTCATTCCTTATTAAGAAACTAGCTGTGTGGATCTTTAGCTCAGGAACAATCTGACTTTTTTCAAATGTAAGTATTGTATGATCTTGGACTGATAACGGCTCTTGGTCTTGTCGAATCACATGGAAGAAATAATACCATGAAAACAAATCAAGACTGATTATTTCACTGATCTGCTTTCTGATCTGACTGACTAAATACCGAAGGGACGCACTACCCTTACAAAATATTACCCGGACTCTGACTCTGAACACTAAAACGACGACTAGCTTTTATACATAAAAATAGGCCTCATCATTTGCTTATTTCTAACTACAAAAATGACAAACTTTCATGCAAAGGCAAGGCTGGTGGCGCTCCCAAGTTTGTTGGCGCATTGGCGATGTAAGCGATGGTTAACATTTCTTACAATGCCAATGTCTACGAGCGTTGGTGACCACTTACCATCAGGTGGCCCATATACTTTTCCTCCTACCTATACTATAAAAATAAAAAAACTTGTGTCCCATATTGAATTTATATTTATCAATATTGCTCACAAAAATAAAAAATATTTGACAGGCAAACTTACAAATATATCATCTATTAACCTACCGAACTATTTAAATAACATTATTAATTTATAACTTAGTGTAATGGGCGGCTGTTGTACCAACCTTGGTCCCAATATCCAAAATATCAACACCTCTATGTGACGTCACATGTCACCATTGTCCTTCACGAGGGGACAATGCGTTGCAATTTACTAAACATAATAGACCCGTACCATTGTACTGGTATAACAAAACAAAGGCTCGTATATTAGCTAAATAAATGGTCGCCTAACCCAATAAGCCGATATCGTTAAAAGCTATTTTCTTGTAAAATCGAACTACTTAAAAATAATGCCAGTAAATGCAATAAGCGTTGAAAGGCGAAACCCGATTACCGACACTCGGAAGTATTGCTTCGTAAGCGTGTAGCAGCGTCTAGCGACCGGCTTCTTTTGGACCAACTGATTTTTATTTACTTTTATTGATTTTTATTGTGATGAAAATCGATCTAGCTAATTGTTTTATGCTGAAAAAGTAAAAAATTAGAAAATAAACTTTAAAAAATATATGTTACTTCCGACTCCGAAGTTTGTGGACAATTAGAGTGAAATTTAATTTGTTTTAATAATACTAATTTATTAAATAATTCACAAATCCCAGAGTTGTTATCACGGTAGTGCCCCACCAAGACGAGACGATGGAAGCGCAGTTCACATAAGGTATATGATCTGTGCTTCTCGAAGCGTTTCATATATAGATTCGGTTTCCTTTTTTAATTTTAAAAACATTGATAAATATATTTCCAATGAATTTATAAATAAATAAATCTCTGTCAAATCATGGCAATGTTCTTCAGTTTACAAATGCAATAAGTGAACTTCATTGTAATGCGATATTGAACGCGATAATTATGGCAATCAATGTGTACAAGTGTCGATACAATACGCATTGATATACATGTCAACATCTGACATTGTAATTGGAGTAGACCGAGTTCTGTTTGTGGAGGGCTCTAGGTTTTTATACACGTTGAAGAAAGTGCGCGTTAAACTTGTAACCCCTTTTATGAAGCTCGTTACTGATCCTTAACCCAAATAGGGATCCCCTTGAGCGGTTAGGTTAGGTATGGCCCTCGGGTGACCCTGTCTTTATGGGCAATTTACATTTATTGTGACCACTGTTCTATGTGTTCGCATTTTATCGGAACGACTTTAACTTTGTTATATGTAGTCTTCAATGAGTTTTTTCATATGTATGCGGTGAAAAAATGGATAACGAATAGGCCACCGGATCAACTCGTATATAATCTCTGATCTTCTCTAAGTCCTGAAATAGCAAAGATTCTCCTCTGTAAATAGAAGGCTTAGAGCTTTTTTAATCGTAACTTCAGTGCAAATTTGTGGATATAAATGCGGCCGAATTTTACCACCTGATGAAATATAAACACAAATTAAAATGTGGCCCTTGTCCGGGTTTGAACCTTCGGTTCACATTGCACATCAAAATTGGGTTTATTATACGTAAAGTTTGTGAAATTATAATTGTGAACAATTTATGGAGTACAAAAAAATGTAAACGATTTTTTTCTAGAACAATCGTCTAAGTTTAAAATGAATTATTTAGCATCTATTACGCAAACAGATGAAAGTTTTGAAAATAATCCTGAAAGCTCTCGAAATAGATGTCAAACAAACATTACTGTTCTCACGTGGGACGCTTGAAAGCCATAATTGAACAAGATTGAAGTTAAAAGCAGGCAGGTCCGCGTTACGTGGCGAAACGCAATAAAAGCATTCTCGACGATTCTCATTTCTCTACGTATTAAAAATTGAATTTAGACTCAACGTTCACATATTGCGAGGCTATGAATATAAGTTCAACTCAAAAACCTTTCTTAGAATATATTGGTTGATGTTTCACATATATGTTGAATATATTTTTAGTTTGCAAATAAATGAAAATACGCGTCTCACGCTAACAGTTCGTTCGTTATATTTTATAATTTTAAATTCAATAAACTATTATTTTAACGAAAAAAAGGCACGAGACCACTTTTTCTCGCCATGAGGAGAACTCCGCGGAGCCACAAGTGCATTATATTGGAACAATCCTGAACCGATCGTTGGAATGAGTTGAATGGAGGTAAAGAGAGTGCACCTGTGTTTCCGCACATACGAGTACTTATATATAATACCTCCTGGGCAGTGTACTAGGCTTTGCTATCAATGGCTGTGTGTGTAATCGGTCTGAGGGATATCACCAATCATCATCGTCGTCGTCATGTCCTGTTTGGAAACCAATTAATACTCATTATTTGGTTTATGTTATTATGCTTTATTTTTTTATTTCTTAACGGTTAAATTTATTAATTCACAAAGTGAAATATATCTGTGTGACTTGTGAACCGTGAACCTAAGGTGATGTGAAAATAAGTGCGCGTTGAAAGAACAAACGTTGGATCGCAGAGCGACAAAGGAATTGAATTAGATTTACTCTCCATTTGTTGCAGCTTCAGGATAGTTTTGCTCTTTTCTAGTTCAGTTAAATTCGTCGAAAAGTTACGGCGACTGTATTATTATTTCTTATTTTTTGTCAAGTAACGTTTGAAGTTAAAAGGAGATGATAGGAGAATATCCAAATTGTTTACGACTTATTTATTTACGGATTTATATATAAAGGTTTTTAAGGGGTGACTGATGTCAGTACATAAGCATGACATAGTGAGATTGCTGAGGAGGTTTCTTTACGAATCATAGCCCGAGGCTGCCAGTTCAAACTCGGTCAAAACCGCCGAATATTTTGTATGATGAGAGAACAAGTCGTAAGAAAACCTGCATTTCTGGGTTGAAAATCTTCCACATGAGTATCCACGAATTAGAGTAGTATAAATATTTCCTTCGAGACCTTAACCCATCGACTTTATTTTGTTGAATTTATTGCTTTATATTTCTATGTCAATACGGAACATATTGGACAGACAAACTTTTTGATAAAAATAAAGAAGCAATGTCTTTGTTTCAGTTAGCACGCGACGCTGACGCCACGCAAACACTCGCGAAATTCACGTATTTTATCTTGGAAAATCAAAGCAATTTATTCAACAAATAACATTTAGTATATACCTATATAAACAAAAAAAACTCAGACCTAAGTGATACAGCAAAACTCAGTCGGTATGTTTTTTCCGATATCTTCAACAATCATTGCATTCTTTCAGTCAATTTTATACAACATTATTGCATTGCACACCTTTTTTTATATTTGCCGGGAGGGCAAATGACTCTACTCCACCTGATGTTAAGTGGTAGTAGAGTCCAAACGCGAGGACGGCCAGTACAGTCAGGAAGAAGGTTCTGCACTAGCCGCCCTCGCCTTGCCGGCCCGCAAGATGCCTCTTCACGCCTCGTTTGAAGGAACCCGGATCGTAAGAGGAGGGGAACACGTGAGCTGGTAAGGAATTCCATTTTTTGGAAGTGCGACAAAGAAAGGAGTTGCCAAATTTCTTTGTACGCGATGGAATTGATGCCACAGTTAGGCGGTGACATCGAGAGCCAGCACGCGTAGACTTGTAAAGGAAGGGGGAAGCAGGAATTAGAGAGAATAATTCCTCTACCTAAACCTTTCTCATGAAACACTCCGTTCATTAATACAAGCTGTGTGAAGTCCATTCGGTAGTGTTTGATTTCAGCGTTCATATAGACAATTAAAGATGAGATGGACCCTCTTCCCCTTTGGTTTATAATGAAGTCATTAAAACATTTTGCAACTTACATCACTATAGTTATTCTCATATTTCATCTTGCTTTCAAACTGTCAACGAGAGCAAAAGGCGGCCGTTTTATTATGAAACGTTACAACACGTCCAAAGCAGTACGTCAAAATACTTTAATAATATTTGTGTTTATAATGTTTTTGAGCTTATCCCATTTGGGTGTATGGTATCAGTTTTCATCTAATGACTCTCTCTTTCTCCCTCTCATTAAGCCCAGTGAAGCACTCCAGCGAATTACGCAATGAGAACTTATTGAAATGGCTTGGAAGTTGGAAGTTCGACTAATGTTTGTTGTTTAGAATTAAATGGTTTAATATTTTATTCAACTACAGCGAACAAAGACCGCTTAGGTCCTCATTGTTGAATGCAATAAATTTAGTATTAAGCATTGAATAAAATAAAAAAGAGAAAATAAAACAAAGCTTCCGAAAAAAAAAGAATATAATCCGGGTCTAAATGCAAAGCTAGTGGATTTAAAGTGTATGTATGTATAGTGTGATGAATATACATATAAATATACACGTTACAATTTTTCACCAATCATACAAATGTAATAATTTACAATTAAAATGATATATTAAATATTAACGAGTACTAACTCCAAGCTTTTTAATCATCAACAATAATATAACTTATTTTATCTTCTTTTTAATCTTTTATTTTTAAGGGGCCTTTATAGGCAGCCTATATGTCGGCCCCATCGTTACACGCTAAATTGAAACAAAAATGTTAAAAAAGTAAGACTAATTCAGTTTGAAATAATCACTAACAAACTCATATACGTTAATTGTCGAAATACTCGAAGGTTTACTGAGAATGGAATTAAAAACACCAATATTCGTAAAATTTAAATTTAGTTCATATTTTCGTGTTTCTCTCAAATTGTGGTTACGGACACATGCCAATAACAAGTGTGAAATATCATCTAATAGAATAACTTATTTGACGGGCCGTTTGGCGTGGTTGATAAATACTTACCTTTCACGCCGAAGGTTGTGGGTTCGATTCCCACCCAAGACAGATTTGTGTGTATGAACATGTCTGTTTGTCCTGAGTCTGGGTGTAATTATCTATATAAATATGTATTTACAAAAGAAAAGTAGTATATGTAGTATATCAGTTGTCTGGTTTCCATAGTATAAGTTTTGCTTAGTTTGGGATAGAAAACGCTTTAAATCCGCATTGATATTTAAATTATATATTCGAATTAATTTCCAACTATACTATAACCAGAGTACTTGAAGGTGGAGCTAGGTTGAAGGCGTTGATTTAATGGCTTTGTCAATATTCAAAGAGCCCTTTACATAACGACAGAGGTGGAAAGCTGAGTTCGTGTGAATACATACGATTGGTTAATGAAATATAAGCGATTGAATTCAATTTTAGTTTTGTGTGGGAATTAATAATCTTGTTTTTATTATAAAACAGTTACTCTGTTAGAACAATATTGAATAATGATTGTTATAAATTATAATGATTATAACCAATGTCATTTTTGATATGAAATAGGTATGCGAACGGGCACTTAAAGATCAGTAATACCCATTTGCATCGGCACTATAAGAAATATTAACCATCCCTTGCATCGCCAATGCGCCACCAACCTTGAAAACTACGATGTTATGTCCGTTAAAACAATACTAATTACAGCTGTTTGGCTGTAGAATTTATGATGCATAGCACAAACTCCTACCACTTATATAAAATATAATAAGTTTTCCACTGTGTTACGTTATTCCAACTATATCAACAAAATTATATTGACAAAATGAAATATGTTAATGGCGGTACTCTTTAAAAGATTATCCGGTTGAATTGTAAAGTACCTACTTCAAGTTAAAACACGAGCAAGAAGTCACGTCAAGTTACAGGCATTGAGATTGATAAACTAACCCATGAGTATAACTAGATATAAACAAACCTTAGATTGATATGTTCTAAGCGATTTTCTAGTAGTTCTACTAAATTATGCACTAAAAAAATGCTTGAATAATTTCCTTTTATTCATAATACAACATTATTCCACTTAAATGCTTATGTCGAATTTAACTTCCAAAGTTCGAATACCAACTTCACGGACTCAAAACGAACGAACCCATCATGAATACCTTAGATTATTCAAAATCTCGACCAATGCTACCGCTTGAAAAGGGTATTATAGGGTACACACATATTTGAAAAGTGTCTAAATTGGAATCTATAACGCTTATAAACCACTATAAAACACATTTTAAATTTTACATTTTCAAATTTCGCGCGTAATTTCACGAAAACGCTTGACGCAATGGACGCTCTATGGTCATGACGTCAGTTGGCTGTGTAAATAAATATTACATTGGTTACGAAAATAATAAAAAAAGCAAAAAACCTATATATATGATCAGTTGACAGTTCAGAATTTTGAGTTTATAAAGCCGTATGACGTATAAATAACATGGCGGCTAGTTCATGGTGCTCAAACACAGATTAAAAATAAAACTAAAAACTTTAAATTAAATTTAAAATTTATTTTTAGATTTTTATAGTTATTCTCATATACAGTAAAACACTCTATTCAATGTCAGAGTTGTTTATTTGTCTTTTCTCCTCCCGTCGTTAGAATAGCCATATTATACATGAATTTTGCTAGTACATGCTTTTGAATTAAACTTAATTATTCAACACACGTTCGTCTTTTGTTTACCTTACGTTCATTTGCGGGAATGTTATTTGCAGAAATAATTAAACGCCACAGAAAACATTTCAATTAAGCGACCAAATTATTTGACCCCTTTTAATCCCTTAAAATGTCTTCGCATTAGTAATTTATTACTTAGCTAGCAATAATTGAATACAATTTTCTTCAAATGCTTGTTTAGCTTGTTTGCTTTAGATTCGTGTAATTTTAATGTAGGTGGTAGGGTTTTTGATTTTATAATGAGAAAGACCGATAACTTTAAAATTCACCTCAAACACTTATACTGGGTATAACGTATATATTGCTTGATACGTGGTTAGTTGTAAAATATAGAAATTACTTATCGGCTCGTTACTCGTAACTAACAACGATCGGTTAACTGAATTTCGACGTAACGTATATGCGAATTCGAAGATTTGCTAACGTTTCTCATTCTCTTTTGAACTCTGCTTCGTAGACAATTCTACCATTGGTAAGCTAATAGAATCGTTATTTTAATAAAGTAACGGCAAAAGATTTAACATAGAAACAAATACACGTTTTAAACGAGCTTAATGTTATTGCTCTACCCTGGATAAGCAATCCCATCCCCTCCATAAACCATTTTTATTCTAGATTTGTTTTATCGGATTTATCTTCGTAGTAAATTGACATAAGCCAACCTTATACATATGTAGAAAATAGCAATCAAGTTAAATTGATTACCTAATTTATTTTAAGTACGCAAGCACTTTTAAATCTCTATTCCACGTGTATATAATGTCAGCTATACGCTTTGTTAGTTTAGTTACCTATTATTCAGTATCCCAGGTGTTTAATAAAATAGATTGAATTTTCTGTAAAGTAATTTTCAGTAGCAGTTAACAAGTTGATAGCTTGTCTGTCCCTTTCTTCTCTATAGTGTCGTGTTGGCTTGTTTCATCGGACTATAAGAGATAGGGTCAGGATATGTCAATTTAACATGTGTTTGTGCAATATGTCATTTAAAAATAAAGATATAACTATAAAAATGACATCTTCCAAATTACTCATGTTCATATTTACCCCTTCAATTAAGTGTAAAAATTATGTTATATATTAATCTTCTGAATATATATTAAAGTCTCAAAGTTATAGAAGGATATAATTTGATTTCGGACGGCTATAGCCGTATGGCTAAGAATCAGGATCAAACCGACATTTTCGATCGCTAGGTCCGTAATCCCGTAAACCATTGCACTATTGACGCTAATTAATTTGGTGATGTGTATTTTGATGATTAGCAGATATGAATTCAGTTGAAATAATAATTTAATAGATCTTGTTTATCTATCATAAATTATTTTGTGGTTAAAATAAACATGGAAACGAAACAAACTGTTCGCATCTAAACATTCAATTTAATAGTACAAACATAAAACTTTGAATTTGTTTTTTTACGAGTCCGCATCAACATTTAATTATACAAGTATTGTGCCTACCAAGCCATTATAATCTGTAAAGTGGATATTTCTAATTATGATTTGTATTAACAGTTAAATCAGTTTGATAAAATGTGATTTTTGCGACGTAAATTTATATTTTTCCCCATATATTTTACTATGGGCTAATTAGTAAGAAAATTATAATAAACAGAGTGACACTTATCCGAACGCTACTTATCCGAGAATCTAAGGCTCGTGGTAGCGAAAACTTATTGAGGTAAGTATTGTTTTTACGAGCCAGCTTGTTGTATGTGTAACTTACTGTCTGTTATGATTCCTTATAATTTAATTTAATCAAAAAACCATTAGGTGTTTCCTCCCGGGTATATACTTGAAATTAATACATTAGTGTGTATAATATTATATAATATATATAAGTATTGATTATAAATATACTTTCATGAAATTATCATAATATCATTATTTACTATTTGTTTTCATTTGATTCATAATTCTTCTATATTACACTATTTATTCTATTCCGTAAATCATTATTAACTCCTTAATTTCAGTTTAATTTAATGTATAACATAATTATTGTAATAATGTATGTATGTATGTAATCTGTGAAATATTATTGTGGTAATTTTGTTTTTTTATTGTTATACATATGATCCCAGTTGGTCGAAATAAATTATTTATTATTAATATTATTATTTGGAGTGCCGTATTTCATTTTCTGAGTTTTTAACATAGCTGATGTTTTATGCAACGCAATTTTTAACTTATTTTATATGGTCAGGGTTAATCCTTAATTGTTCCCGTGTAAAATCGGAGCGTTGACTTCGTTTTTTTAAAAGCTATGCAAATAATTAATACGACGAGATTGCTTTATAACTTTACTAGGCGCTTGCTTTTGTTCTCTTTGGAAATAGCTTTAATTACAAACCTTAATCATGGCTTTCATTGGTGTGGCTATAGCTTAACAATAGAATTCACGTTAGACTCGCCTTTATATTTTCTTTGTCAGGCTAGTGTGATTTTATTAAACTTCTGTGTATTTTTTTGCTTCTCTAAATTATAGAAGGTACTATTTGCATGTGATTGTAGCATACTATTTGAATTAATTAAATTTAGAAAACCACTAATCACGGCGGAATAAGCTCTAATGCTTCTCCTCCAAAGAAGTTGCGTTCTTTGCCCAGCAGTGGGACATTTACGGGCTGTTACTTTAGTTTGTGATGTTGTCTGGAAAAATAATGCAGGCACGAAAGTAAAACCAATAAAAAAACAAAGACACAGACATGGTTATGTAGGAATATGATTATTTCAAGAATTAAAAAATAGAATACTGACTTATTCTAAATTTGATTTAACTTAAATATTTACAAAAAATAATTCAAATTCCATAAAATTTAAATTACTGTAAGAATGTTGATTACTTTTATTTCCATACATTTTTAATTCCCTGCCTCAGTAAAATCCTCAATCCGAGACGTTTTCAATAATTAAAACTCGGGTTTTAGCGCCCAAGATCCACTTCAGTCTGCAAAACGAGTTCCTATCGAAGTAATTTTAGTTTGAAGAGTTTTCACGCATTCAAATAAAAGCCAATCGTTTGCTTATAAGGTAATTATTCGGGAGAAAACTAAAAACAAATACAGTAACTTCCGGTGGTAATCTTAATAAGAAATGTTTTATAAGTTTAAAATAATAATAAATTAAGAAAAACCGCTCAATCGGGATGATATCATTGAATTGCTATAAGATAAACTAAGAGACTAGCAAATTTTATTCTGCTTTTACTGCTCTTAAGAGGTGTTATGCTCTAATGTAACTAAATAACTCCACGACGCCAAATATATTAAGCCTAAATAAATCTCATCTCCTTGAAGGGCTCTAACAACGTTAGATCTGAGAAT
Source organism: Nymphalis urticae (assembly GCA_905147175.2). Taxonomy (NCBI): domain Eukaryota; kingdom Metazoa; phylum Arthropoda; class Insecta; order Lepidoptera; family Nymphalidae; genus Nymphalis; species Nymphalis urticae. The sequence continues at coordinate 9,379,003 of LR990007.1, forward strand.
GCGTCGCGACGTATTCATAATCAGGACTTATTCAGGACAATTTTAAGGCAATTTGCCCGCTTGTTTATGAAATGAGAGGTTTGATTTCAGCTTTTATGTTTAGTATTTCGCTTTCGGGTATCATTGATATATATAAGATTCAAGTATTTAAAGATTTCAGTATCTAGTCTATAAATAATATCATCTTGCTAAAATTGAGAAAATTGAAGCCATATATCATTTAAAATTACTGAAATTGATGAATACGAAACTTGGTCGTATTTCGTTTGCAAAAACAGACAAATTCGATCACGCGCGTTCGTTTTAATTAATACGACTATGATAAATGTTCAATGGAGTTTAGGTTTATGTATTTTAATATATGTATGATTTAATACGTTATTATATTTGATTTTTGCTATGAATGTATTCTATTTATGACTTATATGAATTCATTCGAAACGAGACGTTTTATTATTTATATAATAAAAAGCTAAATAGCAAAAGGATTCCACTACCAGCTGAAATTGTCTCGGTAAGAGGTTATACAGACAGGTTTTTTCATGGTAACTGCTAACTAACTGCTGTAAGTTAAACAAAAACTCAGATTTAGACAAATCGTTATATCGTCGTTGGTTTTTGGTCGTTAACGATACTGAGAAAAACAAAATTGATTTATGCAATGCAATAGATCAGTAATCAGTAACAGCCTGACATGTATGTTCCACTGCTGGGCTAAGGCCTCCTCTCCTTTTTTTGAAGAGAACGTTTAGAGATCATTCCACCACGCTGCTCCAATGCGGGTTGGTGGTATACACATGTGGCTGAATTTCAGTGAAATAAAACACATAAATTTCCTCACGATGTTTTCCTTCACCGTCAAGCAAGAGATGAATTATTATCCCAAATTAGGCACATGAAAATTCAGTGGTGCTTGCTCGGGTTTGAACCCACAATCATCGGTTAAGATTCACGCGTTCTTACCACTGGGCTATCTCGGCTTCCGGCATCATGAGTAAGTCTCATAATTAAATATTTATAACTTGCTTGTATCTTATTTTGTTACAAATGAAGCACTTAAAGATTCCGTGGTGCTTGCTCTGGTTGGACCCGAGATCATCTGTCAAGATTCACGCGTTTTAATCACTAGCCAATCTTGGCTTATAATGCAATTGAAAACATTTACAAATGTGCGTACCTTACTTGCTTGCACTAGTTTACGCTAGCGGCTTCATCTGCGTGAGGGGTAGGGGAGCTGTTAGGTCCCTTCTGTGCAAAATTTTTGATGATCGATTGAGTTGTAAACACGTAAGAAACAAACAAATAAACAGACTCACTTCCGCATATATAATATTAGTAACGTTTGTGTGTGAATGTATGTTTAGGTATTTCTTTAATATTCTTTCAGATATGTATATTACGGAGTTATGACTTATTTAAGTTAATTGTAAATGTACACTATGCCTGATATTTATCTTTTCTTAAATCTAAAAAGAGGTTACCTTCAAGTTTTTCGTTTACCGGCTATTCTTTTGTAGCATTTTATTATACATTAATGAGTGCAAAAACAACTAAATGAACAAATCAACATTCATATTTTTACTCGGATTTAAAAAAAAAGCAGTTATATTTTTTAAACAAATTGAAATTTCTATTTCGTATATTTTAATTATGACGAAACGAGATATCACGTCCGCCATATTGAAAATGATTGAATACTGAATTCGAGAGGCTCTGTCAAAGAGCTCGTTACGTGCGCGAACAAACATGGCGAGCACAGTCAACGTCGACGAGGTCCAATTTTTTAATTACCTATTGCGTGCCTATTGGATGTTTTACGGACACAAAATATTTCTATCTCGACGCCCTGTAATGACTTTTCTGTATCAGTTCAACTATCATTTTTTTATTTATATATTTGAGTCAAAATCTTTTTATTTTCTGCACGTGTGTATTTTAATGAATTCTATTTCACCCGTACAGTCGGGAGGGGTGGCTTGTATCTCATATAGGTAGTAAATAGTGATTACATGACTTGGTGTTTGGGTTATATGCAAGCTCCTCAGAATTGGTACCAATCATCTACTGCCAAACAGCAATACGTAGTATAGTTGTTTCGGTTTAAACGGACAGTGAACCAGTGTGACTCCAGATACAATGGACACAGCGTCTTAGTTCCCAAGGTTGGTGGCGCATTGGTGATGTAATATTCATGTAATTTCAAGGGTGAGTAATGGAGTAAGTTCTATTAGTAGCATTGCTGCCCATTATTAATTCAAGTAAAAAAATAAAAACCGATGTTCGACGAGCGCACAGTATCGCCGGTAGATGATATTATTAATCTAAAGCCTAAATTGAATATATCAAAGCCATGCATCGAACAGGTCGGGTCGTTTGAACCGAGCATCGAACACACTGCGAGCGGTCGGCCGTGTGATCCAATTAGTGACACGACGCTGCCTCTAAGCGACGCTGGCCGTTTTTATGCACTATTGGCAATTCTCGGAAAAAGCTTTATATTGAAACTAGGTTTATTTAATTAACTAGTATCCGCCCACGGTTTCGCGTGTGTGACGGTGGAGAGATGTTAGGTATCCTGTGTCCTATTCTGTACACTAGACAATGTGTACGCAACATGTAATTATGATCGGTCGAGCTTAACTGCTTAAAAGCTTAACTGAAGCTGTGATAGCGTAAAAAGCAAACTAACTCAATGTCGCATTTATAATATTAGTAAGAATTAAAAAAAAGTATTTACTGTTTTTAAATTAATTTTAAATATTTGACCATTTCAACTATACATTCAAAGAAAAAAAAATCTATTGAAATCGTCTTGACAGATTTCGTCTACAGTGGACAAAAAATGTGTATGATAAGATATGTATAGTATAGTGTTATCCGAGTAAATCGCTTTATATTGGATGAAATCCAAGACCAACAATTTTACGTGCTTACGATAGTACAGCAACACACACTGCAAATTTTCAGACTCCGGACTACTAATGAGAATTACCAAATAGATACTATAAAGACCCGAAACGGGGTTCGTATCCTAAGCCTATAGATCTGAAGCCTGAAGTTGACCACTAGACCACGGAGGTAATAGTATACGTTACAAATAAAAGTAATATGACATAAAACAAAATATGACACAAGAATAGATATTTTTGTTATCTTTATGCGTATTGTTCATTAGATTGAGTTAAAACTATGTACTTGCGTTGTTGTCGGTACTTGCGTTAAGGTTTCTGACATACCACCATTAATGCCCAACAGCTGGTAAGCCATTTGTACATGATAATTTTTCATGAATAATTCACAAACGGGCATCGCAATGCCATTAGTTGAGTTGTTAAAAACGAATGTATTTAAATTTAGAATAGTTTTTTTTTAATATTTCAATTTAATAAATATAAATCTTCGCATAAATATAACACAAAAGAAATAACAAACAGACTGCATTTTATGAATATTTCTACTTGAACGAAGTTGTGAATACAAGGCTCTTAGACAGTAGACGTCGATCGTCATTAACTTAACAAGAACTGTGAGACAATATATATAAATAAATAACAAGTAAATAACAGTTAGTTACCACTGAACAGCAAAACTTATTGTTAACGTCTTCCGGTTTGAAGGGTGAGCGAGTCAGTTTCATCACCGGCACAAGGGACATAAAATCTTAGTCCCTAAGTCGTTGGCACACTTGATTTTAGGAATGGTTAATATTTCTCAAAGCACCGATGTCTACGGGCGGTAGTCATTTCAAGATGGGCCATTTGTCAGTCCGCCTATCTATGATAAATGATTTGATTATCACTCAAGGTAACGTTTTGTAAAAGCCCGTTTAGTTACACAATGCAAATATCATTACAAGTGTACAGGAAGGTAACCGTCAGGGGGGGAAGTAAAGCGCATCATAACGTGTCTAATGTGACTAGTCTACCAAGACTTTAGAACATATGAAGGCTGACTGGCTTGACTCTGCTGAGTAAGTGACATAGTATAATTACAGACAAGGGGCACATTTTAGATCCCGCGATAAATAGCGCATTACTCAGGAATGTATATGAAGATTTATTTCTTACAGTGCCAAGAAACTTACTATCAGGCACCTCCTTTTTATCACCTCACTTACTTCTTAATTAAAAATTTACATTACATTACATTTACATTTCGGTTTTAGTAAGTGACACAGTGTAATTACAGACAGGTGAACCAATTCATAATATATTAGATCCTGGGGGTGAATAATGTATTCAATCGGAATATTTGGATATATTTCTTTCCGTGTCGACTGGTTGCAAGAGACGTACTACAATTTGTCTCATATAAATAAATAAAAACAATCCACGTAAAGCAGTGAGGTGCTTGTCATAATGTATTCTAAGTAAATATGTCCATGAAATAACTACCGTGAAGGTCGAACATTAACTTACGCTATCGCGGAAATTTTGATGGCTGAAGTCAGCCCGTACAAGGCCTCTCCATTATGGTGATTAAAAATTATTTCTAAACGTTTCAAACAAGTGTAGAACATGAATGCCTAAGAATATTCCATATTCGCAATCCCCTCGCAATTTCTAAAGGTTTCAAACAATTTATTTCAACTTATATTTCAGATAATATTTAAAAAAATCTAGTGATGATTAATCTTCCTGATCGATTCAGCTTCAGCGGAGTTCTCAACTATTAGCTAACTGCGCAGGAAATATTGTTATATACGCACAGTCTATTCTGTGATTAAGCACATAAATGTGTATATTGGTGTTAGAGCTTTGTGCAAGCTCGTCTGGGTAGGTACCACCCACTCATCAGATATTCTACCGCAAAATAGCAGTACTTGATATTGTTGTACTTACATAGCAATACTTAATATTGTAATTACAGGCACAAGGGACATAACATCTTAGTTCCCAAGGTTGGTGGCGCATTGGCGATGTAAGCGATGGGTAACATTTATTGCAGAGCCAATGTCTAAGAGCGTTTGGTGACCACTTACCATCAGGTGGCCCACATGCTCGTCCGCCTTCCTATTCTATAAAAAAAAAACTGGAAGCCGCAATCTTTCGGTAAGGTTTATGTGTTCAAGCCTTCTGGACTTCTTGGACTTTTGCTCTCAAGAAATGAAGATTTTAAAGTTAACAAAAAAATTAATAACAGCGAACAAACAAACAAACAAACAAATACACAAATAGCGCTCGCATCGCGCTGCTCAAGGACGTGCTGTCGTGTGTTGCTAGTTTAAAAAAAATTAATTAGTTTTTGTTGCCACTTTTAGTACTAACTATTATTGAAATGAGTGTCGAAGCGCTTTAAGTGCTTTGTCTATATGTTTACGCTGCATGTTTATTTTATTTGTCAGTAGTGCGAGCTTTTATCATTATTACTATTAGATGTTTTTTACGCGTTCTTAGATTACGTAGTACGCATATATAATATTCGATATAAATGTGACTAAAAAAGTAATATATATATATATTTAAATAATAAGAAAAAAAGAAGAAGGGTAGCTAGTGGAATTACACAAATTATATTTCTTGTGTTGTTTTAATGTTTTTTCCAGTGCCGATATCTATGGGCGATGGTGACCATCAGGTGGCGAATTGGCACGCCCGCCTTCCTATTTTATAAAATAAAATAATAACTTTCTACAAGATGAAAATTGTAAAGCCTCGTAAACCTCGCGGCACGAGGTTCGGAATGTTAATTCTATATATATGTATGTATTCTCTATGAAAACAACGAACTCTAACTCCAAGCTCGTCTATCATACAACTTACCGTATTCAGTGTAATATTATGCTTATATTTGAAATCACTAAAATTCATTTGAAAGTGCAAACGCTCGAAACTCGAAACTCCAGCGCTTATTTGTATAAACTTTTTGGTGAACAAACTAAAAGTACGCTATGAAACACGACATGTCTGAATATTTAAAAAAAATCAGTTACTACGAATTTACAAACACTGAGTTTCAATATATATTTTGCACTGTAAACTTGTTTCCGCGAGTTGCGCTGGTTTATCGTAGGGGATAGACTCGCGGGGGATAGTCTTCGCGTCACCGACATTGTTAATCGTGGAAAGTACAAATAATTTCAGTATTGTAGAAATTAATGAGGATGATAATGATTGAAATTTATGTAACTAACAGTATATACAAGTAATATAAGTGTATTTTAACTATTTACTTATTTAAATTAAGCTGTTAAATTAGGTTAGTACCCAGACAGGAAAAAAAGCTTTTATATATACAAAATTTCATTGAGGAGTTCATTCGTCTGGAGCCAATCTTGGATGATGAGTCGGGTCATGATTATCATAAAAATGCATTGTCATCGGAGCAACAATGAATCTTTCAATTAACAAGTCAAATTTCATCTCAGATAATGGTAGAATTCAGATTGCAAGATTTGACCTTAACAAACATTGTCTTTTATATGAAATATTTTAAAAAACGTAACAGAACTATTAACTGAAGTCTACGTGCATCAATCCATTTGTGAATCTCTAAGTCAACTGTTATAGGCAGCACGCGCAATACGACCTGCCGAATGGAGGCCCGTTATTGCGCAAGCTACCGTGACGCTCCTCGTTACAACAAAAAGGGTATTGATGGATTTTTAGTGGGTATTCCCATGTTCGTGGCGCACTCGGCATCTCGGACACCGGCGAGTCCCACATACCCCCCCACTGTTCCCGTGGAGGAAACGCGTAATGCGTTTTCGAGCAATAATTTTTTTTAAAAAAATACGAATTGCCGATATTGTTCCGTCGAAAATCAGTAGACAAGTCGTTTGTTTAACAGCGAAAACTAAACCTGTATTTCCGTTTATTCTCAAAATCAACATCGATACACCGTAAACAAAGGCGGTCTCTGATTGGCTCCTGTTTGTAACACGTTAGTCTTGTTGTTGCCGCTTTGATACGCATTTATCAGCAACGCTACACAATATATTTAACGCCGTGACCTGGAATTAAATAAACAGCAACCTTTACCAAAATACCACATCTAATTTTCATTACATATTCAATATTCAATCTCATCAATCTCATTTCAATATATATGCATATAATAAAGCAGTAGAAACCGTGTGTTTGTATGTTGAGTATATATACAAAAAAAAAACGAAAAAGTTTTTTTTTAATTTTTCTTATTAAAACAGATTTTCACCCGGATGAAGTGGAGGGTTCTCTCTAGTTATTGATATATTCTCTAATTCCACGTGGGGTAGTACTGATTCATTAAAGCTAGAGTTCTCCCAGTGTTTGTAATACAGTGACCAATCAATTATTGAAATTTTCTATTGAAAACTTGTAGAAAACTTATATGAACTTGCACATTTCGAACACTTTTTCCTATTCTTAATGATTACATGATTTATGATTTCACATTGTAATCGTAATCGTTAATCATTAATCTGATTACATTTCGCCCAACTCTGGTTTAAGGTCATTTTTTCCTGGCTGGCACTGAAAGTTTTAAGACAGCAAAACTCATTATTTTTTTTATTGTCACGACGCGCGATTTGAACCCAAGTCTTCGATATCTGGCGTTTTATAAGCAAGCGAGTCAACCATCGACGCAGTTCTATCATGCATGTAAATAGCATTATATTTAATGCAATTTAATTCGTGTATTAACACTACACGGCCACAACTTATTAAAACAGGCAACACTAATACGATTGTTAATACTGATTAGAGAGATTGTGTTCATCGAAAATGCTAATACGGCTCTGGTTATGCGAAGGTTGCACAGTAATCTAACTTTGTAAATATAAAGTGAAATGTTGAACGCGGTAAGTGCTAAGAAAACACGGGCTTATCGAATGTCAACCGAGTGTTACGAACCAGATCCATTGTTACTTGGAATTGATAAGATAGATGTTTGTAAAAGGCCGAGAGGGTTTATTGGTTAGAATACATTAATCTTAACTAAAGATTACGGGTTCAAACCCCGGAAGTGCTACCGTTTTCATGTGATACATAAATAAAGTTAATAAGGATCATTGTTCCTTCAAACGAGGCGTGAAGAGGCATCTTGCGGGCCGGCAAGGCGAGGGCGGCTAGTGCAGAACGTTCTTCCTGACTGTATTGGCCGTCCTCGCGTTTGGACTCTACTACCACTTAACATCAGGTGGAGTAGAGTCATTTGCCCTCCCGGCAAATATAAAAAAAAAAAAAAAAAAAAAAAAAAAATAGTGCGAAGAGACTCCCTTACGTCAATCTCATAATTCGATGGGATGGCAAGATATGATTTAATCATCAAACATCCTTACCCAGGAACTGAGAATTACTTGAGAAGATTATCACTAGCTTATTTCTCCGCTGACCGGTTACTTGACCAAGACTTCGTAATAGCAATTTATAGGCTAGCAAATAAATTACAGCGGCCTTAGCACAAAATAGTACTATTAGTAATACAATTATATTCGGACGATTGATCGGTGAAATAAGAAATTAAATCAATGATCTCGTCACAAACGTTTTTATATCGCATTCAAATTGGCTTTCCAACTGTTCAACTGTGACTATTAGTTCTCTTTATTTAAATTTATGCTGAATTTGAAAATACCCGCGGGCGGGGAAACCTTTAAAGTTTATTATAATGCCACTAGAATCAGTTCCCCTCGGGAGTCTGCTATTTGTTCTGGCTAATCTCGAATATAACTAGGTTGTGATTTAAACCTTTATATTATTAAGGGTATTTTCCGGGCACAGTTGTACCATACATCAATATTGTATGATTGATATTTAATAAATAATCAAAATTAAAATATTATTTATTCAGACGGTTAAACCGAGAAGCTCCGTGGTTAGAACGCGTGACATTTGCAGGTTCAAACCCGAGCTGGACTGGATTTACAAATGCTTTATCTATTAGATAATTCCGGCTCCATTTCAATAACAACGAAGGCTAATAAAAATATTTTACCTACTCAAATGCCAAGTCCGCCCTCCATCGATCGTCCTCAGTGCACTTGGCACGCCAGACCGGCAGCGTGCCAAACAGCTTTACACAGCAATATATAGAAATTGCAGTAATCGCTACTTGAACTGTACGAACAGTGCAATTAACATTGAGTAGAATAATAAAGAATTGATGCATTTTTGTCTATATACTAAAAGTATTATTACATACTCTTAATACATAGATAACCTCAAAAATCACTCACATATATTGAAAAACAAAACCGCTGTTTATCTTGGTGGCGCATTGGCGATGTAGGCGATGGTTAACATTTCTTACAATGCCAATGTCTAAGGGCGTTGGTGACCACTTACCATCACGTGGCCCATTTGTTAGATCATTATTCTGCCCGGGCGAAGCCGAGACATTATATACACATATACATATATATTATATTTCCAATCCTTGGATTTAATCTGAAACTTGCAGGTTGAAACCATGACTTTTCTCTTCGTGAACCCGTGAGCTTCAAGATTCACGCATTCCATCCACGGGGCCGTCTCTGCTGTGGCTGAACTATTATTAAAATAGTTTTATAGATATCATTGGATATCTGCAGCGCTGCATATCTGCACCTCGTATCTCACTCGTCAAATATTCAAAACCGTCTTAATAGTAATATGCAATTTTATTGCGTCTACCTTGTATGCTAACCGAAAGGATACATTTAAATAAATTATATTATCTGTATTGAAAAAAAATACTAGAACTAAAACTGAATTGTAAAATATAGATGTTGACAATTTTTTTTTTGTACAGAGCCTAGGGATGTAAACGTCGCATCGATTCTGACCCCTTGGGCCATTGTAGTACCTACTCCTAACAAACAGTAAGATTAATTGAAGGAACTACATTAGTAATACTTAAAAATTGGCATCGCTACTATACTTTAAAAAAAATCCAAATAAAAGCGACGACCTCGCATTCTTATTTTAATATATGAGTCGGATATTAACCACGGTCATACGTAGAAATGTCGTACAACATAAGAGTTATGTATCGCGGTTAGTACCCAAGACCCGAGCTGTATATAACCCGCAATATATTCCGAAACAGAACTCTGGTCCTATCAAATATTACCCATATAATTAGGAGATATAACAGTTCATGAGTGTGATGCGAACGAAGGAAAACAGGTCATTCATTTATTCAAGGTCATTATTTTATATAGCCGACCATTTACCGATAATTATGTTTTTTTATAGAATAGGAAGGCGGACGAGCATATGGGCCATCTGATGGTAACTGGTCACCAACGCCCATAGACATTGGCATTGTAAGAAATGTTAACATTACATCGCCAATTCGCCACCACCTTTGGGAACTAAGATATTATTTCCCTCGTACCTGTAATTACACTGGCTCGCTCATGCTTCAAACCGGAACACAACAATACCAAGTACTGCTGTTTTGCGGTAGAATATCTGATGAGTGGTTGATACCTACCCAGACGAGCTTGCAAAAAGCTCTACCACCAGTAAAACTACATTTAAAACTCATGTTATATGCGATACAAGAGCTTGGATTTATTATTCGATAATATTCGTACAAGATACATAAATATAGTTATATGTGATTATTATATGATTGTTTTTTTAATGAAAAAGAATAGCTAGTTTACTAACTAAAAAGAGTAAGGACTAACTGTGTTTCTAGACGGTTGTTCTTGGTAGCATCCATATTCCGAAACGGTAGTAGATTTATTTATTTATTTTAATTTTATTTATTTATTCTTTATTGCACACAATTTATAATAACAAATAACAACAAGTAGTACATTTAGTATGCAAAGGCGGCCTTATCACTTACAGCGATCTCTTTCATGCAACCTCTGTAAAGAGAAATTTTAATGTTTTTTTTTTGCGAGGATAATCGGGCATAGTGTGCGAACAACTTATACTTTTTTTTATTTTATTTTATTTTATTTTATTTTATGTTCATAGGTCTACAAAACAAAATGACAATCAAAAAATTGAATTGATTACATTTCTCTTGATGTAGACGCGACATGCGCTTTTGATTAAGTGCAAACAAAAAAGTCTAGTCTGTGACAGCAACAAATATCTAAACTTATAATTTTTTTTAATTGCAAAACAATTTAAACTATCGAAACAGTTTTTTTAAACTTTTTTTCAATGAGGCTATAGAACTGTCGGTAAAAATATCATAATTAAAACGAATACTATCATAAGAGGAACACATGCGGTATAAAGGCGAGTGGCTAAGTACATTTGTTCTAGAAGTAGGAAGACAAAAGGTCGTACAATATCGCATGTGACTATTTGGACGAGGAATGGAAAACTGTATGCATTGCAGGACATCGGACGAGTCAATAAGCCCATGAATTATCTTGTATAGAAATGTGATATCATTTATTTTTCTCCGAGTGTGAAGTGAGCTTGCTCTGTAAAAATTCAGTCTCTGTGCATACGATTTAAGTTCGAGACATTTATTATCTGTGTAAGAAAGGTGATATAAAAACCTCTTTTGAACACATTCAAGTCTATTTATGTGAACCTGATAGCAAGGGCTCCACACTACACTGCAATACTCCAGGATATTTCGAACTAAGGTATTAAATAAAAGAATAGAAACACTCGGTTGCTTAAATATTTTTAACTGTCTGTTAATAAATTCAGATAGTTTTGACGCTTTTTTATTATATTATCTAGATGTAGCCTAAAGCTTAGTGAACTATCAAGTATAACGCCAAGATCACGTATGCTCGTTACTTCTTGGATAGTTGAATTATTATTGATATAATATGTCACCGTATCAGAAATAATCTTGCGAGAAAATTTTATGTAAAAACATTTGTGGAGTAAGGTACATTTGATTTAAAAAAGTTTATACTTAAAATTTATACTTTATAAATTTTTAAAATTTATACTTATATTTTTATATTAAAATTTAAGTTATAAAATGATAATGTTAATTTATAAGAGAGATACGGCTCTTATACGGCTCTAGAAAGTATATTTTGATTTTAACTATAATTTACTTTACGCTACGGTACGTGTAGTTCGCAGATGAATGACTCGCTATACGACTGAACATCAACTTGCAAATCAATAAAATATTTACATCCAGCTCAGCAAACAACTAATCAAATGAAAATATATACACCAAGTACATAATACTACATAAACGAAAACAAAGATATATTTATTGTGAACTACTTTATATTAACTAATGATGTCGGTATGTACTTATTTAATTTATTTAATACACCCAAAAATAGACATTATAACTAAAGAGAACTATGTATAAAAGGAGTGTTTATCCCTTGAAGAGATTATGCTCGAACAATACATGCACATATGCGAAATAACCTATGTAATATAATTAATTATTATGCTACGATTACATAGGCGAGAATACAAAACCTTATCTAAACATATTTTTTTGCCAAATCGTTAAAGTTAATTATATCGCTAGAGTTAAGTTAATTAAATTGCGCACACGCTCAATGTTTACTATTATTGTTTTGCAAATGGCGAATGGAAAAGAATTGACCAATCAGAACCCTCGACGTCACTTACTGCCAACTTCACTCATAATATACCTAGATTTATTATTATGTCACTATAATGACCCCGTGATATTACAATGTCACTAACACCGGGCCGTTAAATTGCAAGAAATGAATCCGATGTACAATCTACCGTTTATTTTTAATATCACTTGTCAAATTATAATATCACGGCTCTGACAATATACCTGCGACATACATATATATATATATATATATATGAAATGTTCATTTAATATTATTACATAATAGAAGTGCTTCGTGTTACTAGATACATCTGTTTGGAGATAATGTAAAGTCACAGAATCTGTCGCATTTCAGAAACTTTTTAACCGAGTTGCAGCGATGCGGTTCAACTTCGAAACTTGTTTCATTATTCACTTCAAGTTATTTAAGTTTCTTACAAATCGTCCGAGTCTTGTTATGAACAGACAGTCGTAACTTATTCTTATATGATAATATATATATTAATATTAACAGGTATTCTTTGGTCAGCCATTCATTAAAAGAGGTTCATACAAGAGGTCATTTTCCAAGGTTGAATGTATTATAAAGCTACCACTGCAACGGTTCTGATTGTAGACTAGGTTGAAGAACCGGCAAGGAACTCGTCGTCATGTTTTACTGACTTAATCAAATTCCAAAATTGATTCTGATTAAAACACCAAAATTTGTGTCAAATTGTCAAAATATTTCAATACGAATATATGCTATAATTCGCGTAGGGTATTACATATTTTTATAATATATACAGAATAAGTTAGAAATAATAACCCGATTTGAAGATCGTTTGAAATATCGCTATAGTTTTATATCCCAAATGTTAGACAGAGATAGCAATATATTTACATATCGGTATATATATGTAGGTAATAAAGTATGTCGCTTAGGAGTACCATGCTTATATGTATATGAAACAGTTGAAACCCATCAACATAAAAGTAATAGGTTTGTTTTTAACTCACGGGTCGTGGGGGGAGCGCGGGGTGCGGGAGGTGGGGGGGCGGCGGGCGGCGCAGGCGGGCCAGGGCGCTCAGCAGACCGTCCGTGGTCACGCGCCCGCGGCCCGCATCTGGAAACAAACGGATGTTGTAAAGTTTTCAATGATTTTAGGATATCATTACTAGATTACGGCGCGTCGAGGAAGGTAATTAGGTTTTTTTTTAAAAAAATAGATAGGCGTACGAGCATATATGCCACCTGATAGTAAGTGATCACCAACGCCTATAGACATTGGCATTGTAAGAAATGTTAACCGTCAATATGCCACCAAGCTTGGGCACTAAGACGTTCTATCCCTTGTGCCTGTTATTATATTAAGTTTATTCATTTTACATAATATCTAGAAATATTAAACACATACAGTGAGTTGGGTGGAATACGTCAATCTTCAAATACGGGCAAGGATCACTGCCCCATATATTTTGACCGTGTCGTTGAATTTTAGTACATTTATTTTGGATTTTCGTATTTGACTGTCTTTTGACCTCTGGTATTTTCAAGGTGCCCGTCAGAAATCCGCGTGATCCCTTCACAGCTCCGTCCTTCTCTCAGATAATTCTTTAATCCCGATAAGATGTAAGATCTTGTTTTACAAAAGGAAATGTTACCGACATAGCTGGACTCATTGGTCTATTAGCTAGTTCATACGGCAAATTCGGAGTCCTGGATTGAGTCATAGGTCTGTCTATCTTCCTAGGAACTCTCGGTAAAAACTTGGAGTCGGGAAGTTCACAGTGCTACGCCTTCGAAATTATTTTAATGGCAATGTTTGTTTCCTAATTTGTTTGGGACAAGTTTTGCTTTGTATAATTACTATTATCTGAAGTTAAATTTTTCATTTTGATGCATTCGATGAAAATGGAATTTTATGATAAGCTAGATTCATCACCCAGGATTGGTTCCAGACGCAGGACCTCCTCAACCGATTACAGTATAGACAAGATTTTTTTATATAAGATTTTTTTAGATAAGATTTTTTTAGATAAGCTTGTGTAACGCGAGTTTTACATCTTTATTAAAAATAACTCTGAACGCGTCTTAAGCGGTGGCGGAAGCTAGTCGGCTCGACCTCACCCCCGCCCCCGGCACGCGTCTCCCGTTAATTGGGATCGGTTAAGTTATTAGTAAGTTCAAATTTTCGCACACGTACGCTTGGCTCGCGCCTTAGTATATGTTATTGTTAAATCGTATATTGTGATTAATACAAATAATTTTTACCGATCGTGTGATGTTTGAATCCCCATAAAAACCCTGAAATAAAATATTACAAGTATCAAGTAGTATTATACTTGTTATTTTAGTATTTATTTATAATAAGTATATGTATAATTCAATCAGATTATTACATTACATTATATGATTCGAATAAATGATGATTTTACTGGTGGTACGGGCTTTGTGCAAGCTCGTCTAGGTAGGTACCACTCACTCATCAGATATTCTACCGCAAAACAGCAGTACTTGGAATTGTTGTGTTTCGGTTTGAAGGGTGAGTGAGCCAGTGTAATTACAAGCACAACGGACATAAAATATTTGGTCCCGAGGTTGGTGGCGCATTGGCGATGTAAGCGATGGCTAACATTTCTTACAGTGCCAATGTCTAAGAGCGTTTGATGACCAATTACCATCAGGTGGCCCATATGCTCGTCCGCCTTCCTATTCTATAAAAAAAATGATGAGCGTATTGAAGAATACGTATAGTATATACGTATTATATATTCTATATTTTTTTTAAATGTATTAAGTGTTATATTCAGTGTAAAAAACTTTTGGTAAACCTTAATAAATAAATTAAAAAAATATATTTTTGTTAATTTCTCACACAATGAACACCTAACACGTTTTAACAAAACATTGTATTACAAAGTTAATTTAAATCGTTAAAATACAATTATCAACGATATAACTATGGATATATTATGGAATAAATGCATATTGTAAAGATCTCAGAAAACGTTGTGATCAATAAATAATTATTAAATATTAACATAATAACTATGTTAATACTTAACTGCAAGTACTAACAACTATAAGTGATTTATTTTGTGAGATTCATCAACAGCTTTATGAACTTGCTTTGTATATCAGTCGTGATTGGAAATCCGACATATTTTAATGCGTGTACTCTTTAATTGATATAATTTGATGGTTTACGGGATGCCCAGCGATGTAAAGCGCTTTGGGCGACGTCCCTATTCCCAATACAAGCTGTACGGTTAAATGGAGGGGCGCTATGATTCTTTTAAAAAAATATTATCGTCATTGTCGCGTATCGCTCTTTGGCATTACGTGAAACGGCGAGACGATAGTGGTAAGATGGTAATAATGATGAAACAAACTACCATATTTCGGTATAAGTTTATTCTAATTCGAATATATATCCTAATTCAGAAATACATACACATTTTAGTTTCATAAATACAAATATAACATAAATTCTAATAATAAGTTCTATAGAGGCATTTATATGCTGTAATATTCTGTTGTGAGTATCGAGTTTTTTTTAAATATAAAATAGGTAGACGGACAAGCTAAAGCCTACATATATTATACCAACTAATATTTTATATACATTTAAAGAAAAAATGTTAGTATACCTTGGTTTTCATGCTTAATATGTAATGATACTTGTTTAACATACATATATTTTTATACGCTAGGGCAGGTGTTAGTTGTAAAAAAAACCTATATCCTTTGGGTTTCAAGCTTGCTCCATAACAAATTTCATCAATTTTGGTTCAGTGGCTTAGCCTTAATAACGTAACAAACAGACCAAACTTACTTCATGCCAAATTTCATCAAGATCGGTTCAGTTGTATAGCCGTGAAAACGTGACAGACAGAATTACTTTCGTATTAATTTTATTAGTATAGATGATTATAATAAAGTATGTCACGAGGAAAACACAGAACCAGTGGAAATATTACGTAATTACCAATGAAGCGTAGTTAGTTATAAAACTAGCCAATAAATACGACAATAAAACTATTATATCTATTTTAGTTCTGCTATTTATAAATAAAACTGCGCAATATAGGTAATAGGTAAGGAATAAATAAATTAATTTATACATTTACCAACCCACATAGCAGCGTGATAGCCTAAGCTCTATTCCTTTTCCTCGAGAGGAGGCTTTGCCCACAAGTGAGATATTAATTTTATAAGAGTACTTTTTATAAAAGTACTGTTTGTGTATGTCCTGCAGAGCTGTTACGTGGTCACCGTCGCCCATAGACATTGGCAATGTAAGAAATATTAACCATTCCTTACATCGCCAATGCGCCACCAACATTGGGAACTAGGATTTTATATCCCTTGGGCTCACTCACCCTTCAAACCGGAACACAACAATACCAAGTTTCTGTTAAGCGGTAAAATATCTGATGAGTGGGTGGTATCTACCCAGACGAGCTCGCACAAAACCCTACCACCAAGTAACTTATAATTTATGGATAATTCTATCTTGCAAAACATAAAACTCTGTTATAATAAATAATAAGTCGTGAGATGATATTATCGATGGACAAAAATAATTGTCTCCGTACACAATTGTGACAATCTCGTGAGTCGCAGAAAACTTAGCTTGAAGAGTTGACATATTGATACTGCCATTTGGTGGGCTTTGCGTAAGCTCGCCTCGCCTCGTAGGTACCACATATTCTACCGCCAAATAACAAAACTCAAGGGCCGAATTCTACTAATTTATAACGATTACGATACGCTCCCGATTCAATTCCGATCCAACTTTGAATCATCTGTATTTATTCGAATCGGAACCGAACCGATCATATTTTAACATATACCGTTATGTCAAAATCAAAAGTAATTGTTAATTTTTATGGCAATAGAATAGGAAAACGGAAAAACGGCAACGATCACGCTTCGATTCGATTGCGATAAAGTGCCAATTTGTCAGTAGAATTGTCTAGCTGCCTTTGAAAGGGTGAGCCCGTGAAACAACAGGCACAAGGGACATAACATATGTATATCCCAATGTCTGTGCCGCATTGGAGAAGCTCCTGATCGCCGCCTTCCGCATCCAGTCCAGGACATGAAGTCAGTTATCATTTTATGTTTATAATAATGCTATTTATGTAAATAATTTCATTTATAGTAGCGAAACATAGAACGAGAGAGTTAGAGTTGTTTTATTAATATATCGGACGAAGATAGATCTCGCTTATAGATAAAACAGTTAGTATAGTGTGACGAATATAGCAAATTAAATGCATGTAACTGAATTATAAGTTCCGGGCAATCAATAATCAGTTTTAAAAGCTCGATTCAACATCATTAATATTTCCTGCACTATGCGGGCGATTCAATTAGTCATAAAATAAATTTTCAATAATAATATTATCAGTGTTGTACATATTTTAATGATTTTAAGAGAATATTAATTCGATTCCATCAAATTGACTTATATATCGAGATGGCCTATTGGTTTGGTTAGTGATGATCGTGGGTTCGAGCCCGGGCAAGCACCACTGAAATTTCATGTACTTAATTTGTGTATATAATTCATCTCGTGCTTGACAGTAAGGAAAACATTGCGAGGAAACCTGCATGTGTCTAATTTCACCGAAATTCCGCCACATGTGTATTACACCAACCCGCATTGGAGCAGCGTGGTGGAATAAGCTCTAAACCTTAAGTACCTTCTCCTCAAGAAAGGAGAGGAGGCCTTAGCCCAGCAGTGGGACATTCACAGACTGTTACTGACAAATAGACTTATTACACGTTTTATATTTTTAATTATTTTAATTATAAATCATCCTTTATGAAAGAAAAAGTAACTGACAGTTTTTTACAAATTACAATATGGGTTGGTGAATACACGTGACTGTTGTTTTCTACCGACACCTGCATGTCCTCATGATGTACTCACTATCGAGCTCGGGATGAATTATTAACACAAATTAACCACATGAAAATTTCGTGGTGCTGGCCTGCGCTTGAACAACTGCGCCTGAACAACTGCGCCATTTTAGAATATATCATACTATATTATTATTTTAATAAGCTTACGCAAGTAGTCATTATTTCTTGAACGAACCAAATCTATATTAATACAGTATATACTATATATATGCGAAAGTAACTGTCTGTCTGTTACGCTTTCACGGCTAAACCACTGAACCGAATTTGATGGAATTTTGTACGAAGCACAGGGAGCACAGGGAAGCATCTGCCGCCGGACGAAGCTGCGTACAAAAACTAGCACTGATATAAAATCTCAGTCCTCAGCGGCTGACGAGTCGCCTAAGCATTGTAACAAACATATTGCATGTTAGGAAAAGTTTTCAACACACACACATACGTAAAGCACATACATACAGATTTATATTATGTACATGGCCTTTTGAATTTTTTGATTTTAAATCTAAATCTTAAATAAACTTTTACGGCTTTGCTTATAACATTGCTTACGGTTGTTTAGTTAAACGCTGAATCATTGTTGACCGCCTTACTTATAAACGTTGTTTAGCGGGTGAGTAGTTAGACAATTATCACCTGAACCCGAGCCACCCCCCCCCTCATGCGATGGGGGAGCTAGTAACTATAATGCAAATCCAATGTAGCTCATCGAAAGTATGATACATTGTAACTCTATTTTATAAAATGCTGTACAATTTCTTAGTTCTCGTTATAGACAATAAAGAGCCAACCTTGATACTATTACGCCTGTACCTGCTAATCAATGTTTTATTCAATTTTTTTTGTCTGAGAACTTTTTGTGTTCGTAAATACAAGTTTGAGGTTATTCCAATTATTTATGAAAACCAAAAACAACTCATTTGGTAGTGTAATTAGTAAGTTTTAATTAAAATTGATTTTATAATTTAAGTTTTAGTGTTTAATAATTGAAATAGTTTTTATATTAAATAAATATTTTTTTATGATATTCATTCTCTCAAGGTCTCCTCTCCCTTTAGGTAGAAGGTTTGGAGCTTATTCCACGTTTGGAAGGTTTGGAGGTTGTTTTTTTTTATAGTAGAGGTTGGTGAACGAGCATATGGGCCACCTGATGGTAAGTGGTCACCAATGCTCATAGACATTAGTTTTGTAAGAAATGTTAACCATACTTTACATCGACAATGCGCCACCAACCTTGGGAACTAAGATGTTATGTCTCTTGTGCCTGTAATTACACTGGCTCACTTACCCTTCAAACCAGAACTGTAAGTACTGCTCTATTACGCAAAACAGCATGATGGTGAATAAGTGAAAAATAAGACACATGCAGGTTTCCTCACGAGTACGAGATAAATTATAAAAACAAATCAATTACACGAAAATTTGGCCACAATTTATCCCGCGATAAGTTTACGTTCTTACTGTCGAAGTCAAACACATTGTCTACTGTTTGTTTTCAAAGGTGTTTTTGATATTTCATTGAGTTTTTGACATTTATTGCCAAACGGGCCGGGTGACGCCGATTGTGATTAAAAAAAATATGCATCGAAGAAAATTTAAAAGTATTAAATATTGAATGTTAAATCTCATTTTTATTACCAATGACATACCGTCGAATATCCAATGCGGGACCTCTAGTGTTAATAAGTAAGTTATATTATTCTTTACTTTAATATTAGTATTGATTTTAATACATGATACAGTCATTATGTATGATTATTTCATTTAGTACATTGAATAAAAAGAAAAAGAGTTTTTACCATTTTTAATCGGTACAATTACCATTATGAACCGTTAACAGCGTTACATTAAATTCAATCTAGTGTAAAATAAACTGAAAATTTTAATTTAAAAAGCCCCGACTCAAAAACATTTAAAATGTATGTATATGTATCTATTACATTCATTGAGACTATTCCAATGAGCTCAAAAACGCTGCCTCTGCTGTAAGATGGTGGGTATCCTGCTGATTAGACTGCTTTAAGAACTCACCCCATTATTCACCCGTGAAATGTTGACCGACTTATGGTGATGTACTATCTTGATGCGTGTATTCTTGTTGTAAAAACTAGATCTCAACACGCAATCCGCAATACTCGTAAATAGAATTCAAGTCTATCAGTTTCTCGCCATAAAGAGTATCTGTCAATGTTTTTGTTGCCAGATTAAAAATGTAGATTATTATTGATTAACATAAAAACTGACAGATCTCTCCAGTAATATTTAATATTAATTCGTAGCACATTTAATATTATATATTACAATCTGACTTAGTGTTACATTTTAATGTTATAATTATAATGGTTAATGCATTAGCTTATTTCGCTTCTGGCATATCATGACAGATTTCACAACCGTTATCTACGGTGATTTTCGAGTTTATTCCTATGATGTTGCAGCATCAAATCAGGGTTACCATATCACTGAAGTCAAAGGTACAAGATTCTCAACAACTAAAAACGAGATAATTATATGAACAGATTTACTCGGAGCAAAGAACATTCATGAACAATTCTTAGGAGCTACGATGCCACAGACACACATACAGAACTTATGATAGGCCTCTTTTGCAACGGGGCTTAATATCTATTCAGAAAAAGGGGTAACATTAATAAGATACATAGTTAAACGAGTTCAAGTGATACTGACATCTTTAATAAACACGGATTTGATTTATAACTAATTATAATGTTATCGCAAACACGGAAAAGGTTATCTCGATATATCATATTCGTTTCAAATAAAAAACATATTATATAATAAATAATTATATTTAACCATTTAGTAATCTATACATACAAATAAATGTGTTTTGTCTGTGTGTCTGTGATTTCAAAATAACTGCCTCTCTTTAAATAAATATGGCTATTTGCGAGTTTCTAAGCCCATATTTTCTAGCCAACTGTTGTCTATTAATTTAAATATTGTATCCGTAACAGCCTGTGAATGTCCCACTGCTGGGCTAAAGGCCTCTTCTCCCTTTTTGAGGAGAAGGTTTGGAGCTTATACCACGCTGCTCCAGTGCGGGTTGGTGAAATACACGTGTGGCAGAATTTCAGTGAAATTAGACACATGCAGGTTTCCTCACGATGTTTTCCTTCACCGTAAAGCACGAGATGAATTATTATCCCAAATTAAGCACATGAAAATTCAGTGGTGCTTACCCGGGTTTGAACCCACGATCAGCGGCTAAGATCCACGCGTTCTTACCACTGGGCCATCTCGGCTTAAATATTGTATATATTATTTAAATAGACATTGTGTTACAATAACAGATTTTTATGGATTTTCGTCACAAACCGAACTCCATGCTGGCAAAGCCGCGGGTTAAGCTAACCGAGAATATATTATTTTAAATACTTTGTCGATTGTTATTTTGTCTAGTGCCCAGTTTTTATTGAAATAGAAGAAAAAAATGTTTATAGATAAGATAAAAATGTATCAACATGCAAAGGTCTTGTCATTTTTTACTGTTTCTAGTTAATTACAATATTTCAAATATTGAAAAACAATTTCTGACTCCGCAAAATAAACATATACTTCCTGAGGGAAGGTATTCGTTTGTATAATATGTCCGCTGATTTTAACTTTATTAAAAACTCAAAAGTTAAAAATACCTTAACATTACATGACTTGTTAAGGGTTATTACATAATACAATTATATATATATATATATGTATATATATATATATATATATATATATATATATGATAATAACGGAGTATGGAATCCATAAAATGTATATAATTGACTCTATATTGTAATATTTCTATGTATTGTTAGCTACCTATTTGCTGATTCCTCTCGGCAAAATCTACATTCAGAACTGTTGGTATATTTACATCCAATTTATTTTTGGAACATGACGATTGAACAATTTATTTTAATAAAGAATATTTTGACGTTGAAAACATCGCGAGGAAACCTGCATACAACAAAAAAACCAAACCTTCTCAAGAGAAGAGATTTTATTTTATTACGATTTTCAATAAGGAATACACATCTCAAGCCACATATCACGTTACACTTATTATATATATATGTGCTCATTGTACATAGTACCTCTATAATAATAGGAAAACACTGCAATCATCATATATAAAGTAACAGTTAATATTTTTTTTATGTTATAGGTATATAGGTGGACGGGCATATGGGCCACCTGATGTTAAGTGATCACCAACGCTCATAGATATTGGCGATGTAAGAAATATTAACCATTTCTAACATTGGCAATGCGCCACCAACCTTGGAAACGAAGATATTACGTTCCTTGTGCATGTAGTTACACTGGGTCACTCATCCTTCAAACCATAACGCAACAATGCTAAGTATGGCTGTTTAATGGTAGAATATCTGATAAGTGGATGGTACCTACCCAGACGGTTCTACCACGTATAAAAATTGTAAATAATAAACAGGCGGTTACTATCGTGAATTTTCAGACCAGTTCTTATACTGTATTCAATATCAGCACAAATAAACGAATGGAATATTAAAGCATGTTTGATAGGGAATTGGAGATAAATGATTTCAATCACGTGCGTTCGTGCAATTGTTCATTACAGAAGGTTGAATTTCTCATTCATTAAAATATTTTTGGAGCAAAATATTAAAACTAATTCGTCGTAACTATATTGTGTATTCATTATGTACTTATAGTAGGTACGGAAATTCGTCGTGAGTATTTATATAACACTAATATGTATATATGAAACATGTTGATCGTGGTTTTATATAATTATAATATATTTATTTGATCAAGATCAGATGTTCATGAGATTTTGTTTGTTTTTTTTTTGGTATATTAAACATTCTAAGCTGGTTTTTTACATTAAAAATCTTGTTAAATGACAATTTAAAAGTGCTTCTTAAAGCATACATGAATAAATTTTATTTAGATTTTGTTGTTTTTTTTAAAGAGGAAATAAAACTATATTTTGAAATGTATATATTTCTAAATATTTATTGTCTGGTAGTATTTTGCTCTGGCAGACATCAATGCCTTAATTTTTTTTAGTGTAAAAATAGACAAAGGACATAACATACGAGTATATATGTAGATCACATAATTGGTGACGTAACGACAGTACACGTGTTATTATTATTACATATTCTTAAAGTATAATATTCACCGAAGATTGCGGGTTCAACCCGAGCAAGCACCACTGAATTTTCATTTTCAATTTGTGTTTATAATTCATCTCGTGCTCGGTGGCATAATGTGGATCAGAAATTTTCCAAATATGTATTTACCAACCCGCATTAGAGCAGCTTGTTGGAGTTAGCTCCAAGCTCCTCAAACAGGAGAGGCTTAGCCCAGCCGTGGGACGTTTAAAAATCTGTTTCTTTACTTTTTTACTTTGTTCTCAAAGTCCAAAGGTCTATTTTGTCTATTTTGATATTTTTTTGTTTATATACTAGTTGTGTATTACTATTTATGTATTAGTTGTTTACGTACCCACAATGTTTACAGTATTACTGAACGTTAATAATAATTAATTAATTATTTGTGCTGATCGCTAACTAATTAAAATACAACGCATTAAAAAAAACATTCAAATAAATTGGTTCGTAAATGGTTTGTATATTTATTCAAACTCTATATACATGAATACCTCTTAATATATTCTAGTCTAAAATTAATTAAAACAATTATTTTTTTATTAAATTAAACAGTGAATTATATTTACAATGATTTTTAACGATACTAAACATTTAGGGTCAAATAAGTTATCAATAAATAACTTTTTTCTCTAAGAAGAGATCTTAGTTTCAAGCTATCACAAACAAAACATAACATTCTACACTCAATTTGCATACACATTGACAGTTCAAATGACTTCTATAATTACAAACTTAATACTACTTAAATTTTAATGTTTATCAACACACAATCCTTCAACTTTCACCTTTCCCGTGGGACAGTGGTCTCCACTGAAAGCTGCTCTGTCCCACAAGTCGTCCTCTGTTGTCACTTCATTATTACCTGCTTCAGAACCCCAGACCCAGGCGATCTCTTCTTGTTCATCATCCTTTACTTTTGGGATACTGTCATTTTGTCCAGTAGATTTACTTTCCGATACGATCGTACGAGTATCATTGCGTACATTTTTTACTAAATTACCCCCCGGTCGGTTCGCCTGTGGTCGAATAATTCGTCTCACATTATCTGTTTTCTTTTTATTGCTGTTGACGAATAGTGTTCCCTTATTATGCGTTAAATCATTTTGTTTCGAATTATTTAGTAGAAAACTGGTTTCGTTATGATTGATAGCAATAGTTTTATTTTCTGGCGGTTTCATAGATACATGTTCTTGACCGTCTCCATGTCGGTAGTGCTGAGTTATATCCGGACCTTGTACACTAGAATTGTCTCTGGGCAGATTATCTTGTTTCAGATCTCCACTATCTCTATTATTGCCTTGTATATGCACTGCTGGTTTAATATTCGTATGCACATTTACATCTTCACTGTGTTCTGTGGTAAGAGTCTGACTATCTACTTTTCCACTTGTATCAGCGTTTGTCCTTAACTTGTATTCTGTTTGAACATTACCAATATTATTATTCCTGTCGATATTTTCACTTATTTCTCTTTGGTGTTTATGACTTCTAATGGAATGACTCTCAGGAATGTTCTGAGTACTTGAATCGGAATTGTATCGATATAGCGGCTCCACGTTTGGACCTTGCTGATTCAAATTAGCTTCGTTTCTGCCGTCAAAGCTCCGCCTGTCCGAAGGTATTTCCACATTGCGTCGACTCTCAGTGAATTCGGAGCTAGGATTGAATGGTTTCACTAAATATCTGTTCACATCAACGAAATGTCTCGCCGAAGCCGCTGTGGCGCAAATAACAAGTAACACAACTCTGACGTCCATATTAAATGTCAGTTGAACATGTTTTAAAAGTCGATTTACTAAGGTCACGTATAGACATTCGTCCGCGACGGCGCCGGCCAGCAAACTGTTTATATTCTCAAACTTAGGTAGTAAATATGTATCCGTTACTTGACCATCATATAATTTGCAGACGCGACGTTTTTGCGCACTGTTGTATGAGTCAGTATGCGGTATGCGCGTCACCTCACTAATATATGAGCGTTAGAAAAAGCAATTTGTGTTGGTCAATTTATAATTCCTTTTTTTACTATATTCCAATGTTTTTCCATTTATTATAATAATGGTTTAATTATTATAGTCTGTGTGTTTCCGTTCATTAAAAATTTTATGATAATGTTTCACATTTTTCCCTTGAACTTCAAGTGAGGTTATCATGCTAAAAACAGTGACGAAATTAATAAGAATATTTTGTATAAGATAAACCGAAAACTAATTTTATTTATGTTATGTTTGACGGACCTGATAATAAGTGGTCACCACCGCCCATAGACATTGTCAAGATAAGAAATAATTACCATTCCTTAACGCAGTATACCAGGTGACGCGAGTATCGTGTCGGGTTTTATTTATATTTTTAGAGTTGAGTTATATTTAAAGAGTCGCGCATAGCTTAGTTGTATATAAAAGATATTATTATTATATTGTTAATATAAAAATATATTAGGCTTGATTCAAAAGAAATTACCAAGCTTTGTTTGAGTTTATGATAATCAATTTATGTCGTTCAAACCAGATGTATTTTAGAAGAAAAAATATATAAGAATAACCAAATTTAAACTTTCTTTAAACTGTAAATACTGCTAATAATAAAAAGAATCATCTATGTTCTAAAGTGAATGACGTCATAGAACTTTTACAAAACAAGGCTTTAACATAGCCTTATTTTAAATTAGGTATAAAACCTTAAGTTACTTCATTATCATCTTTAATTTATAATTAGTAGTAGAAATAACGGCGTATTTGTGACGTGAAAACTTTTTATGCGTGTTTGCGAATTTTCGGTAAACACTTTTACAAAGGTGAATTGTTTGTGGTAAATATAAGGACACCATTGTAAGAATGACAAGTTGTAACAGCCTCTGAATCCTCCCACTGCTGGGCTAAGGCCTCCTCTCCATTTTTGAGGAGAAGGTTTGAAGCTTATTCCACCACGCTGCTCCGATGCTAGTGGGCGGAATACACATGTGGCAAAAGTTTAGCAAAATTATACACTTGCAGGATTCCTCACGATGTTTTTCTTCACCGTCATGCTCAAGATGAATTATAAACACAAATTAAGTTCATGAAAATTAAGTGGTGCTCGCCCGGGTTTGAACCCACGATCATCGGTTAAGATTCACGCGTTCTAATCACTAGGCCATCTCGGAGTATAGTATAGTGACAAGTTGACATTGAAATTTTGATACTGGGTTATTGTCGGTCAGCCTGTGTGAATACCAACCAAGAACACTAGGAACGGCCAATGTCCTTCGTGGGTTCTCTATCCCATTTGACACAATTTAAGCCATAAAAGGCATTGAAGAAACCCTTTTAGATATAAAACCTTCTTAGTAGACCGGTGTATTTAAATCAACTTTTAATTTCTAGAGCCGTTATTTAAAATATCAGTAGCATTTCATCACTTGTCAAAATTCAATAATACCAGAATAAAATAAAAGTATGATTATAAGTAACAATTACATTAATAAAACGTCTTAATACAATATCAATTTATCGACGACCTGTTAAATATTTAATATATTTTTTATTAAATTAGTAATAACGTACTACGATCGTTCTATACAAAATTCAAAAACCTCTACTGTTGACAAGAGGTTTTCTCTTTCGCACATGGAATTGGAATTTCATTTCAACAAGGACCGCCAGCTAGCATTTCAATTCCGTCGCTTAATTCTCAAATATCTCTATGCTATCATCTTTAAAGACATAAGTTATTCTTTATCTTCAGCAAACAAAAATTATTTAACACTTTGATTTTTTTATCTCTACTCCCACTTGTGTCTGGAATATCTAACTCTGTGCGATCAGGTAACAAAGGTAACAAGTTCATGTGCTATCTATTATTCCACGCGACCTTTTTGATCTGTATATATTAAAGGTTATCCTCGATATAAACAAACCTTACATGTTATGTCGGGAAAAAAACAATCTACTTCTAGTAACGGGCAGTCTGTTTTTCGTCTAATCTTTGCTAGGGTCCATCGGCCTTGATATAAACGCGTTGACGTTCATCATAAAGCCTCCTTGCATAATGTGTTCCCTGTTCTCAAATAACTCAATACAAACCTAACACCTCATCACTTTAAAGTTTAAATTCCAATGTCATGTGCTCTTCAATGACGTATGTACACCTGTTCCGTTTGTTTTTATTAAAATCACAAAGGATTTTTAACGTAAAAGTCATTAAACCTACAAACAAAATTTAATGTATTCATCGTTAATTAAACATATGTTAATAACAAAATATAACCTTTGATTTATATACTAACACTTCGAACAGTCGTACTTTAGACACAGGAAATGCTTTAGTAGACATATACTCGTATTAGAACGAATAAAATTAATTTTAACAAACTAACATAAAGAAATAACAAGACAGCAGGTACTATTTATGATTGGTCTTTTATTCTGTAATGTAAAAATTCAATACTAGATAGGAATTTGTGTAAGTCTGGGTAATTCTAACATTAAACAGCAGTACTTAGTAAAAGTGTTATCTGGCTTAAAGGTGAGTGAGTTTGAAAAAAAAACAAGTTACATGATGGGTGTTTTGTGCAGACAAACATAACTAAAAAAATGTCTCAGTATAATTCCTGCGTAGATTGAAAAACAAAAAATATGTATTAAATGTCAAAAGTAAAAATAAACTGAAAGCTACGTACGCAAACTAGACAGAATATATTAAAATAACTTAGAATGACGCAAGTATCGACGCGTTAATAACTTAACGTACGCATATTAGTATTTAAATTATTTATATTGTAGACAATATCGAGGTTTCGCGTTCAGACGTCAGGTCGACGACTCGTTGCGTATTTCAAAATGTGTGACATTAGATTAAAAAACATTTACTGATCTATAAATTAAAAAATATATATTGACCGTCACGAAGTGCAGACGCGAAATAAAGGATTGATTAATGATTATTTAAATAATTTATAATAAAGTAAACCAATAAATAAATGCGTAGTAAAATATTGATAATGTATTATGGGCTATATATATATTTATAGATATATATTTTTATGGGCTTGTGATATTTAATGATTAATTTAATGACTATTTATAATGCGATACTTTTATATGAATAGTGTGATAACCTATAATTAGTAGAACATTTATCGAATAACTTTTTGTTTAATTGTCTATCTAATGTATCGACCCTAAATAAATAAATAAAAATATAGAATTGCATTACGGTAACCGTAACAGCCTGTGAATGTAACTGCTAGGCTAAAGGCCTCCTCTCCCTTTTTGAGGAGAAGGTTTTTGAAGCTTATTCCACCACGCTGCTCCAGTGCGGGTTGGTGAAATACACATGTGGCAGAATTTCAGTGAAATTAGACACATGCAGGTTTCCTCACGATGTTTTCCTTCGCCATAAAGCACGAGATGAATTATAATCACAAATTAAGCACATGAAAATTCAGAGGTGCTTGCCCGGGTTTGAACCCACGATCATCGGTTAAGATTTACGCGTTCTTACCACTGGGCCATCTCGGCCTTTTTTTTAAATTGCGTTAATGAAATAAATATATATGTATATTGTTTTATTTTTATGATTTAGCAACGAAATTAGTATACGCGCCACGCACACAAAAGAATAGAAAGCGGTAGAGAGCGTCATGTCGTTTGTCGTCACGACACACGAATCGGTCCAACCCCCAAAAAGCACCAATATTTATATGTATATTTCACATTATAAAAAACGATTGTATTCGAAATCAACGAAAAGTTGAAAAGATTTATATACGTAAAATAAAACTAAACAATCAAATTACATAAATAAATAATTAACATGAATTCCTTACAAATTGAATTCCACGCTGCCGAAGCTTGCTAGTTATAACTGCCAGTTAAATGTACGTAAGGCCTATTTTTATGTTTTAGTAAGTGATTTTTATCCTACTAGCATGTCAAACCCATCGAATCTTAAACTATCTTACATACCAAATTATCTATTACGTTTTGTAATTAGGATATTGATAAACAGACATCATACAATACATTTCGTTAGCCACTTTAGAAGTGGGATCTGATAAGGCACTTTTCATCACTCCGTTATTTTTATTTTATATTATCATTATTATATATAAAATATTTTACACCCATATTGTGGGTTAAATTCCTTTATTATTCATTTTTTCTGAAATTTGACTTCTCTATTTCTTTAATTCTCATATATTTTAGTTTCTGACGCAAAGGTTGCCTAGACGAGATCGCTATGATGATAAGACCGCAAATATGTACGCTATTAAACTGCTATATATCTCGCTATGACAATATTTTTGTGTAATAAATTTTATAAATAAACACTCCCATTGCACTAAAATAAATTTAGCTTTAAAAATGTATTTGGTATATTTCGGTTTTCATATCAGTCCTAAATATCGGGAAAACCACACTTAGTCGTCAGTCAGCCCAGAACGTGATGTGCGTGTATTATCTATCAGTTTGACACTTACCCTTTAATCACGGATCTAAGGAAATATATCGTGACACAACCTTTAGATTTTATTCCTATAAAGAAGTACTGCCTTCACACAAAAACAAATATGACAAAGAACTCATATAACATTATAAGTTGGATGATTTGTTTGTGTGTTCCGTTGGAATTGACGATGAGAAAACATTAAACTTTAACTTTAAAAAAAAGAAATATCGGAGAAAAGTTAACGCGGATCTGAACTTAGACTATCTGTAATAATATCAAAATCTGATTAGTGGTGCTAGTTTTTAAACCTTGTTTGTGCCTCTTCTTCCTTGGGGTCCAAGCTTGCTTCATGCCGAATTTCATCTATTCTATACCAATGTTAAGTCGTTTAGCCGTAAAGGCGTGAAAGAAGACAGAGAGACTTCCACGTTTATAATTTATATTTTAATTGCTGAACACAAACTCATGCCCTGGATACGATAAGATGCCAACTATTGCTTCGCTGTGTCACAAGTTCACTTACCATCGTCAAATCTGAGATAAATTTTATTATAAAAATGTCTTATTGACTGCGATCATTATTGATATAATGAAAACTTGTTACCTCTGCGATTCATTCTTTTTAGTAGGAAGGATGCGGTATGCAGACGGATAGATCGAATTTTTAACGGTTCCTTTGCGTAAATAAAAAAATAACGGTCCATAATGCGTTTATTTTTCAAGTACGTGATCCGTAATACTTATTGGACATAATGACTCATACAAGCATAGGAAGATAATATTTCGAAGAATTCTATTTCGAGGCTGGCGACCATATGAATCACGGTTCATTATGGCACTGTAAGATCTGACCATGGAATCTTAGATGAAATATACCTTTTACCTGTGATATAACGGTCACATTTCCACAAAAAAAATCATATACTATTTATTTTACAATAAATATTTGACGAACAAAGTCATATCGCAATGCGTTGTAATATTTATATAACTTAGAATAAAGTTTCCGAGAAAAATCTCTCAATTAGTTTCAAGGTCTTTAAGATATAAGTAAACAATTCAATGCTACATACATACAGTGTGCAGTACTGTCGTCCGTTGAATTTGTTAGAACTGCGCGTCCGGCTCAACTCAGTCTATTAGTCAAGGCTGGGCTTAGACTGACTCTACTATGTTTTAGATGTGGTCGTGTAATTACCACCGGAAACTTGCGGTTACTTATACACATACACATATATATAAAAGCCGATATGGACTAGTAGTTAAATATTAAACGGGAATTGCGGGTTATAAACCGGTCAAACAAACCGAGTCTTAGGTGGTGAAGTGTAACAGTCAGGTATCGACACCTGCGTTTGAAAACTGTCCCATGTATGTCGAATCATCTCTAAAACTTCTTCAAAAGGAGAGTCGGGCTGTGCTGGGACTGACTGTTACTTTACTTTTGTATGAACTAAAATAAACTGAGCATATTTTATATGTTAGCAAACAAATGCACAAATCTATTATAACATTGTAGTACATTGTAAATTTTTACATAATATATTATGTATATTTTACTATCTAACAATGCATAATTCTACAGATCGAGATTTTGAGCTCAAATTTCAGCTCGGCCTAAACACATGTTATTAGGTTCTTAATATTGAATAATCCACAGTTACGGCGAGGAGTTGGGAAGTAAGCAATTTATAATACTCCCGTGCATCTATACATGTGTGTATGATACATAGGCTCTTGGTCCAGCTCTGAGACAATGTAGCTAATACTCACTGCTATGTATAAAAGCCATAGAACTGATGTTGTCGATAAACAGACAAGACACGCATAACGATACATGTCGGCATTAATTGGCCAAGCATTTGAAAGCTGGTTTACATTCGCTCTAAGCGACAATTGTACTGCCCTGATTTCATCGGGTATCTATTGAGATATATTGCCTTATGTGTTACAAAGGCACGAGTTCTATTTACTGGCTCAGCATCACGCCAGCGATATATCCAATATCTCCGATGTCTCATTATCAAAAGATCTTCTCTTGTGTATATGATATGATGTAATTATGCCATTTATAATGATACGCTGTAATTGGCAAACTCCAGACCGTATCCACCCACGCGTACCCCGACCATTAGGGGTGCAGAAAAGTTTTTGATTACAGGATCAGTGTTGCGTTATAAAGCTAAATTACTGTTACAATATAATTGCTTATTTACTGTCGAACATTTCGATGCTCCTTCGGAAAATTTGTCAGACGTGAGAAGAAACGACACATAAAAAAACGGGAAACATTAAACGGGCCGAAAGTAAGATATCTGAATTGTTTTAATTGTTTTTGTTCATTGAACGTGGAAACCAATTCACATTTGCATTGTAACAAGTGTGTAAACGATAGTTGAACGAAACAACTAGCTGAAAGCTGGCCAGTGACAACAGCGCCGATTCGACCTAATGTTAACCACCTCTGATACCAGATAACTCTGTACATTCTCAGGCTTACTCATCCGACCGACTAGCCCTTAATTACCAATCGGAAACGGAAGACCAGGTTTGAAATGTCGAAGTCCCTCAACGTACATTCGGTATCTGCTAGACAACGAAATACAATAGATTGATCAAACATTATCGGAAATACTACGAACAGTCCAATGTATTCGTTACTGTCAAAACTTTTTTTAACGGTTAAACCTACTTTTAACTAGTTACATGTTTGAAATAGCTTTGCACTAAAATCTTATGTATGCTAGGAAAACTGACATATTTCTGTAATTTTGTCAACGTTTCTCGTCTTCACTTGGTTTCCAGCAGCAGTAAGCAGGCAGTGCTTACACTGGAGACTTTTGACTGCAGACTGCTGCTACACCACTAAACTAATATTTATAAATGTCACATTAAAACAAGTAATAGTATAGAAACAGAAACCGACCGTAAGTGTCCCACCGCTGGGAAGGGTCACTTCTCTTCTTCAAGAGAAGGTTTTCTCTTCTTCAAGGCAAGGTGCACCACCATGATGATTAATGGGTACATTAGGTAAAGAACAATACGCGTGTTTTCATATACCGCCACGCACGTCAATTTTTATAAAGCAAATAACCCGGAAGTGCATGCCCGGATTTGAACACTTCTATTCTCTTAAGATCCGTACATGTTCTAACTACAGGACCATCTTGACTCAATCATTATGTAATCACAAACCTACGAGTAAAATACAAAACTTATAGATATAAGGATAAATTAATTAATAACATAAAATAATAAGTATACTTTAGTAATCAGATTTAAATTGTTCATTAAAAATACATTGATTTTCCTGCAAGATAAATAATAATTTAATTGTATATAACGATCATATCATATGTACTTTATTTTATGGAAATGAGTAAATACAGAGTTACTTTGTTTATAGAATGCAGACGGGAAAATGAGACATCTGATGATAAGTGGCCAAAACTTTCTATAGACATTGGTATTGTAAGAAATATCCCTTACATAGCCAATGCGCCACCACAATCAAACTAAATACTGCTATTCGGCGGTAGAATACCTAAGGAGTGGGTGGTACCTACTCAGACGAGCTTGCGTAAAGCCTTACCACTAAGCGAAAATTCTTGCCGGTTCTTTTTTATATTTATAAATATATCTTCTACGCAAAAATTTATATCTACAATATCCTAAAACGTCTAGATTTGAATTAAATAAGGCTAGACTAGAGAACTACGCATACTATATTATTATGTAGAAGTAAGCGCATACACTGTGCATCTGCACTGTCATAATCCGTTAGGACAGCAATCAGGGGCCCAACTCTACTTTATAATGGTAACGATACGTTCCCGATTCTATTCGACAAGAAAACATCGTGAGGAAACCTGCACGTGTCATAATTTTAGCGAAAATCTACCGCATCTATACCATGTGTATACACAAACGCACATTGGAGTAGTGTGGGGGAAAAAGCTACAATGCTTCTCCCTTAAGGGAGAGGAGACCTTGGGCCTAGAAGTGCCACACATACAGGCTGTTACTTACATATTTGATTATAACTTTAATTGAAAACACTTCTCAGTTTAATTACATATTCGCTCAGCGTGCAGTAAAGTTACACTGTAACAGCCCTTAAGTTACAAATTTAAAATGAATTCCCAAGTAACATCTGCTACGGAGTTTCAATATACCTGTCACCTGCACTGGCTTCTTATCTTCGTAATGTATGCTAGTGTAGGGCATACATTATGTATGTTATATCCCTACCTACATATTTCTCGCTATACGATGCGGTTTTGTTTGGCTCTGCAATATGCATACTGTTAATGTAAATGTACGTGTACTAGCTTTCCGACCTGACTTCGTTCGGGTCAAATAAAGATTTTGCAAATGCGATATACTTACAGTAATGGATGCTTATCTGAAAATACTGACAACTTAAATCACTTACAGAAAACA
This sequence comes from Nymphalis urticae, assembly GCA_905147175.2. Taxonomy (NCBI): domain Eukaryota; kingdom Metazoa; phylum Arthropoda; class Insecta; order Lepidoptera; family Nymphalidae; genus Nymphalis; species Nymphalis urticae. The sequence goes on from LR990007.1 coordinate 9,413,413, forward strand.
AACTTGTAAGAACAAAATAACTATTGAATGAAATATGAGGAACCCGCAACCACGGTGTATATGGGATTAAAGAAAGTTCTAGATTGTTCTAAACGTTACAAAAAATTGTTAAGCACGAAATACATATTTATAAAAATATTCCATAATACGTCATCGATTGTAATTTGGAATATTTCGCAGCGACTGGAATGAAATATAGCGCCGGTTGATCATATTTCATTCTTTGACGTGAGTCACGGACCAATGGAAACTTGTTGAACTTGATATGTAAAGATTTATAAATTTCGAAAACAAACAATTATACAGTAAATAATATTTAAATTTATGAACGAAACAAAAAAACAATTAAGCTTCCAGTAATAATTAATACAGGCAAAATGAACAGGCAACCAAATGGGCCACTAGATGGTAAGTGGTCACCATCTTTCATAGACATTGGCACTGTGGGAAACATTAACCAATTCTAACATCGCGAACAACCTTTAGAACTACGAAGTTATGTCCCTTGTGCCTGTGGGTACACTGGTACACTTACATATTAACCCGTGGCTACGAACTCCAAAGCTTCTCACCAAAAGTATAGTTTAGCCAAGAAGTGGGACATGCTCAGGCTGTGATTTTATTATTAAGTAGACATTAATATACCATATATAATTGATATATCGGTTGTAAGGTAGTTTTTATTGCATAATAGCGATCGACTTAATTCATGTCATTAAATTTAAATATCCTCAAACAAAGTAGTGCCTTTTATACGATAAGTTGAAATATAAAAGTCTTATACATATAGATAGATACAGTACAACGTTTCGTTATTTTTTTTGGTTAGTCTTATCGCCACAGTCATATTGTCAACCTGTTTGGTGCATCGTTTCTATTATATTACGTTATTTGGGTTTGCAAGTTGTTATTTTTGGATAGCATCGCAATCTACATTTTACGATTATTTATGGCTATTCATGTTTAATAACTATACGATGATAACTTCTTCGAATGTTTTAATTTCAGGGTATTCTGCTCTAGCTATTCCCTATCTTTACCCATGGGTCGCGTTAGTTTCGTAAAAATACAGACTAAGGACTCTACATTTAAACATCTTTATTCAATATACAATATAAACATTCGCTTGTGTGCAACAGCCTGGTAAATAAGGCTAATAATATATTAAAACTTAAAGAATAAATTATAATATATTATAAAATAAATATAATATATAAATAAATTATTGAAGGCAGATGTTTTTGAACTATTTATATAAATCATAAAAAAACACAAAGGGTGGTATAAAAATTGTATATATGTTTAAATATATAACTGTCTGACCTATTTACATAAAAATACCCTCTTTTACTGTTGCGATTATGAATTAATAAATTATTTATTAGTAACCTCCCACACGCGCGGTTAATAAGTATTCAAATAGAAAAGAAACCTGCTCCAAACCTTCTCCTTAAAAAAGGGAGAGGAGGCCTTAGCCCAACAGTGGGACATTCACAGGCTGTTACAAAAATGTTGCTATGACAACCGAAATAACGGATGAGTTGAGGTGGCCATGACAATGGAAAATAACAGTTGTAAATTGGAAAAGCATTAAGATAGAAATATACATTCGATTATTTATATATTGTTATCATTATTACCTTCCCGTTTCAATAGAGAAAAAAAAAACATATTTTTATCACATTCGAATTGCGTAAAATAAATTATAATTCAGATATAGCATGTATATGTCCCAGTGTCGGATCCAAGTCTTACGAGATCATCTCTCTGTAAGAGCATATTTCACCACGAAGCTCTAATGTGATGAATTATAAATACAAATTAAAGACATAACACCATAATGACGCATGGCGGTTTGAACCCACAAACTTCGGTTAAGATTCGAGCTTTCACCGCTGAACCATATCGGCTCTTTGTTAATTTTTTTATATAATAGGTAGGCAGATCAGCGTATGGGCCACGTGATGGTAAGTGGTCACCAACGCCCATAGGCATTGGTATTGTAAGAAACGTTAACTATCGCTTACATCACCAATGCGCAAACAACTTTGGGAACCCTTGTGCCTGTAGTTATACAGCGGTAGAATATCTGATGAGTGGGTGGTATCTACCCAGACGAGCTTGTACAAAGTCCTACCACCAGTTATTTAAACATCTCTAATAATTTAAATTAATTTAAATAAATATCTACATAACTCCGTTTATTACACTTAGTACTTAACATTTTGTTTATCTTCTTTTAACCGAAAGTCTAAATAACTCCGTAAGTTTTAAAAGTTTGCAGAAAAGTTAAGTTACTACATTTAAACTTAATATTTCTTACTTAAGAATTTTATATAGCTCTAAGTTTTACCAAATTTGTTATTCAAAATATTTTTTTAAACTAAAACGTGTTGGGTTGCTACATCTTATCTGTCTGAATTATTTTTTGCTCCTCAGGTTTGCTGGGAGAAATATCTTCAAGAGATAAGCATGCCTTTTATACTTAGTTCTGCTATAATAATTATAATATCCTGGGACATTATTCACACACGGCCATCTAATACCAAACTAAGCAGAGCTTTGTACTTTGGAAACCAGACTGATATACTACATATACTACTTTTCTTTTGTAAATATATACTTTATAGATAATAACACCCAGACTCAGGACAAACTGACATTTTCATGCACACAAATCTCTATACTGGGTGGGAATCGAACCCACAACCTTCGGCTTGAAAGGCAAGTATCAAACATTTTGTTGTATCTGTTTTTCTGTAATAACGTTAAATAAGTGAGCAACTATATATTATTTACAATTATTATTTTGATACATAAAAAATTTGTTCAAATATGATTAATCTTTTCTTATTAATTAGTTCATTATTTGTTTTCGTTTATTCATTTAACATTAGAAGCGTTAATTCTTACGCCGGAAAAAACTTTGACAGAATGAAAATTTTTAATTCCACATGTGTAGAGAAAATTAAGAAATGTCTACAAGCTATAAGAGAATTACAAGTCAGGATAAAGACGAGGCTTTTAGATAAAATATCAGAACGAATTAACATTAAACATAAATGATTTATCAAATGAAAGCAAGGACGAGTATGATTATGAAATGTCTCAATAAAATTCATTATTTTAATGTGTATTATATTAAGTACCTGCAGTTTTTCTCCGAAAGCTCCAAGAAAATTCGTTCAAAATTTGTGGACTTGTCACACAGTTAGTCCACTCTTCGGCATCGAATATCACATACTATTAATATATTATGTAATGTTGTTTATTGAAAAAGAGTAACTTCTCAAGAAAATCTGCTTTGCGAACCTTTGTAATTTTACATTTCATTTAACGTATACATAATTTATTCAAATATTCTTATAAGAGCCTATTTGAATATTTTGATTCTGTACATTGTATTGCTGACTCCGTAGCGTTTCCGAATAAAGCCTTTACATAAAATATTTGTAGCAGTCATTCGTATTTTAGATTAAACGCGTTTAACGTGTAATAACGTATAAATGACGGTCGTATTATTCGCATTTCGGAAGGAATTTAATTTGTATCAATGTGTCGGGTGAACTGCGCGTGACAGCGGCGGGACGTATTGTGTGCTGTGATTTATAGGACGGTAATTACCTGAGACCTGTGCGTGTGTGTGAAACGTTTACCTGAAAATATCTTTTGTATTGATTTTTTATGAAAGCCTTCCACCGAAGACACAGTCTAGTCTATCATCTGATGACCAAAAACCTTTTTTTAAAGCGTTTATTTACGTCACGGCTTGTGTGTGTCAAAACTTGCAACTGAATTTTAAAAATATAGATTGTATATATATTTTGTTATTGTGAGTGGTCACACCCGCCCATAGACAATGGCGATATAAGAAGTATTAACCATTCCGTATATCGCCAATGCGCCACCAATGGAAATGAACATATTATGTTCCTTGCGCCTGTAGATACACAAGCTCACTCATCCTTCAAACCAGAACGCAACAATACTAAGTATTGCTGTTTAGCGGTGCAATATCTGATGAGTGTGTGGTACCTCTCCAGACGGGCTAAAGCCATACACGGGACAAAACCCTACCACCAAAAAAGGATAAAATTATATAGAACCTGGTGGAAAGGACTTAGAATCTGGATAAAATAAAATATATCTTTTAACTATTTACAACCTCCAGAATAAACAATGTTTCAAATTATTCCAAATACTTACATATATCATGTGTGAGGGAACTTTAACGTTTAGGTATAATAATCGATTTCTCAGACAGCCACACACTAATGCAATAATGTTGAAAGTTTCCGTTTATTTAGTCAAGGCTCGCTCAATTCCGCTTGATTGCGCGAATAACGCGAACAGACCCCGTGAGGATACGTATCAAGGAAGCAATGAGCTCTAAATATCTTGCAGAAAATTACAAATCAATACCGCGATTGCCCCATTTACAGCGGTGATCATGCTTTCAATAACAAATGTTTATAAAATATATATTATAGCAAATTAATCAACTGGTACCGCCATTATTGTCCAAATTAAAGACATACATTCGGAGCCAGTAGTAGCCTTCAATGAAGCCTACTTAAAAATAGTAAATATTTGATTTTAATTTTGAATAATTATATATTGTGAAATTATGACATCATGGATAATGTCATAAGTTCAGGGTCATCTTTTGAAATCGATACAAAGTATGATACTGTGAGTAACAGACTAACTGTAACTAATACTGTATACGCAATCCAAAAAAAACCTATTCACGTGCGCGACTGCGTGTCTGTGAACAAGAGCCTTTCTAATATTTAAGTTTCGCCCCGAGGACCGGCCGGGCGGTGACAGAAGGCGCTCGAAACAATTACGTCTGTGACATGTTTCCCCAGCACTCACTTAAACGATCATTGTCAAAGAAACTGACCGTTTCGCTTAAACACATATTTATACAGAACTTGCTAAGCCCGGCAAACATTGTCTTGTCTTTGTCATGGCGATCGGTTGAGTGATACAGAAATAGAATTTCTGCAGTTCTATTTCGTAGCGAATTAAAATAAGTTTGAGTGAGTCAGTGTAACTTAGTTATCAAGTCGACAACAATGATTATGGACGGTGGTGAACACTTACCATCATTTGGGTCGTGTGCACTGAGCCAAGATGATCTCATGGTTAGAACATGTCAGTCTTAAGCGAAGGCTGCGGGTTCAAACCCAGGCAAGGCCGACTAAATTTTCATGTACTTAATTTGTCTTTATAATTCATCTCATGCACAGCTGTGAAGGTTAACGTCGTGAGGAAAGCTGTATGTGTAAAAAAAATATATTGCCACATATTTAACAACCCAAATTGGATTTCAATTTAAAAGTCGAGATGGCTCAGTGGAGATAACTCAGTTCATATTAAACAAAGTTCTTAAACAATAATAGCTTATACTGGAAAATTATATAGTACTTTGTTTTCAAAAAATATTAGTTTCTCATTAATTAATTGCTCAAACATATACACTAGCCAAGATGAGTTTTAGGTGTTGATACTACGATTCGTTTAGTACTTAACTATGTAAGACTTTACTTGAAGTCAACACGTGCTTCCTAACCATCCAAGCGTAATTCGAAGCGCCGACTTTGACAATAATGTATAGTGACAGTAACAACGTACTTCCGGTACTTCGAAGGGCTATCGGGTGGAAATAATATTTTTTAAGTCTTTGTAATCTGTCTTACTGTCGCGTTTACTTAATTCCTTTCCTTGACAAAGATCAATGCTATGCAGAGGTCAAAAAGAATACAAAAAATAGGTTACATATAACAAACCATTTAGACATCCAAGCTTGTTTACTGCTCCCATCCCTTAGGCGTTACATTTTTTCTTATTCAATAAAAAGTCATATCAAAATCGGTTTATAAGTTTCACGTATACTTATACGAGTATTGAGGTATCTCGACTATATTCCCCAATAGACCATCGTATACTCGGACCACTTATTAATAAGATATAAAGTAATATGTAAATGTATATATTTTTTATACAATAGGAAGGCGGACAAGCGTATGGACCACCTGATGGTTAGTGATCATCACCAACGCCCATAGACATTGGCATTGTTAATCATCGCTTACAACACGAATGCGCCACCAACCTTAAGAACTAAGATGTTATATCCCTTGTGCCTGTAATTACACTGGCTCACTCACCCTTTAAACTGGAACACAACAGTACCAAGTACTGCTGTTTTGCGGTAGAATATCTGTTGAGTGGGTGGTACCGAGCAAGACGAGCGATATATCACTACTCCCCTTTGAGAAGAACGTTTATTACGATCTTACTTAGTAAGCTCTTATTTCAAGTTTAAGCTGGTCCGAAATAAGACACCGTTGTCAATATAATGTTATTTATTCTCCGATATCATCTTATTCCAAAAATAATTAATTTCTTAGATCCTCCATTTTCTTTAAAACCGCTACCATGACAGTTGTCTTCCTCCCTATTGACAGTTAATGGCCAGATGTAATTTTATTATCAGTCATATCCAACCGACCGATACAGGCAATCAATAAAATGCTAACACAAGCAATAGTATTTTCTAATGATATATACCGCCAAGCACTTGTCAATACTTTAGTTGATTTAAATGTTAATAAATAATCAACGCAAAGTTCTTCAAACATTAGAAACGTGTCGTGACGGAATCAATTTATACCCGACCGCCCGACTCACGGTAATCCAATACCTGTCATTAGCACGTGTTAACATGTTCAGACTTCCGAGTAATAAACAATAACGTTTAACCTGCTCGATTATGAGCTGTCGTTAAACATTACTGGACAAATTTCATAATTTTTTTATGACCGAAATAAATACAAACCGACTTCAAGAGTCTGCGTGAATAAAGTAAAATAAAGACTCAAAAGGTTCAGTATTGATGTAAAGCATCAACCCAAGGCAAGAATAATCATACACACAAATACCTCAACATACGGAGTAAGCATGTTACTTTATATTACTTTATATAACTATATATTATCGTCTGCATACGTATATGAAATATACGTATGCAGACGAATTGAGAACTTCTTTATTAAAGTCCGTTATATATTAGAAAAGATCCTCGTCACTGAAAAACGATAAAAGTTGTGCCAGGTTACCGGGATTTTATCACGTTTTTAAGTAATTTATTTTTAAATGATACATAAATTAAGGATAGCCATGATGGACGGCTAGAAGTCAAGAATCTTAACCGATTATGTCGAGTTCAAAGCCAAGCGAGCACTATTGAACTTTCATGTGCTTAATTCGTTTTTATAATTTATCTCGGCGGTGAAATAAGACCAGGCAGCGTAAGATCGGCCAAAATGGAAATCCTTGGGAAAGGCCTTTGTCCAGCAGTGGACGTCGTTCGACTGACATGATTATGATGGTGAATAAAAATATAGTAATGAAAGCAGCACGTGGCAGATGAAAATGTTATTGAGCTAGTTCGCTAAACCGCTCGGACATATATTCGTCGACCTCAGCCATTATTGTAAGAACTACGTCGCATTTTATGGTATTTTTAAAATTCGAATATTGATTTCGCAATATTGCGCTGTCATTATTTTTCCCTAGTGATGCATGAGGCGGACAAAGCCCTCTCTTCCGCTGCACTAAGCAGACAGACGTTCAACACATCCTTATATATACACCAAAGATGTTCAATTCTCTCCGAAACTGGAGCATCCTTCGTATTGTTGTACGTCGAAATATCGCAATGTTTTTTTTACGATGTCCCAGTTTTATTTTTTATTTTTGCCTTTAATGACTGTCAACCGTTATTATATAAGAAAGTATCTTCTACTACTCAGGTTTATAAGCATTTCATTTCAATATAAATCAAAACAATCATGGTTATTTTTGTTTATATAAACCCTCGAATCAATTGTAAGAAGTAACAACCTGTCATATAAAACTTGTTGGACTAAGGCCTCATCCACCCCATCTCCCTAAAAGTAGAGGACGCTTTTGCCCAGCGTTGGGACATTTTCAGACTCGCTTGCTCGCTCTTTAAACCAGAACACAACAATAATAAGTATTGCTGTTTGGAGGTAGAATATCTGATGAGAGGATGACACCTACCCAGACGGGCTTGCCAAAAACCACTAAGTTTAATTGATGTAAAAAAAAACCAATTGCATTTTATTCAATTACTCTTTGAATAACATATATTAACAATATTATGTGTATATCATACGTAGTACAAACTGAGGTACCTTAGCGACTAAACTTCTTTAAGTTAAAATTAAATTGCTAAACAAAATTAATTTATAAACAAAAATAATGGTATCATTTAATACACACTGTGGCCTTCTCTGTTGTTCAAAACTTGTCGGCCCGATTATTCATAGAATCGATGAGCCTTTTAATGTTATCTAGCGGCAAACAAATAGTATATAATACAAAAGAAATTGAAGCATACAAGATAAAGAGAAGGACAGATAAACTGACAAAAATACAAACATGATTGTTTTGGTAACTCGCAAATAGCCGTATTAACTTTAACAGAGGCAGTTATTTTGAAATCACGGTTAGGCAAGTCAATTGTATTTATTGTTAGAGATTCTATAACATCAGTTAAATATGATATTATTTCGATAATAAGAAGAATCAGCGCTACACTGTACATGTAGATATCATGTACATAATGGCGTAACATTCCAAATTTTAAACCAACCAAGAAATAAAAGAATTAAACGGAATTATTGTTTTAAAAAAGTGTGAATTAACACACATGCAGACAAGTACTTGTGTGTGTGTGTGTGTGTGTTGTATTTTAAGAGTAACTATTGTAAGTAAATGTACAGTTATGTATATTATATATCAATTAACATACGGACTGAAGTTTGGAAAGTGTAATTATACACTATCGATTACAACACTATCTCGTACCGGCGATGCGTCATAACACGGTTCCGAAGGCCGAGAAAGTTTTGTAAATCGATACGATCAGAATTCCATTAAGCGTAATGGCTTCTTCAATACGATAACTTCAGAAACTTCAGTGACTGCCAACTACGCCGTAACCACGTCTTGCTTTCTTTCATCGCTGCAATAAATGCTGTATAAACTAGCGAATATCTTTACTTAATAAGTTATACTATTTTCACCACCGCCTATAGACATTGGCAATGGGAGAAATATTTACCATCATCACATACATTTTCAATGTGACACCAATCTTGGGAACGGGTCGTCTCCACAAAGCCTGCACAAATACCATACTAACACCATATCAAAACGCTTTCACCACAAAGCCTACACAAACCTACCACCATGTCAAAACGCTTTCACTGTGTGTGCAAATACATCTTTTCCAGCATATGTACCTTCTTATATCAGCCATTAAGCCATCATATATCATTTAAGATATAGAATATTTTATTTTATAATGAATTGAACGTTACATAGTTGTGTGTGTGTACATGTATTACACACACACACACATTAAGTAGGGTTCTGTTTATTCATGAACAGCTTCAAAAGGACTTCAATTTAATTATTATAGAACATTATAACACACATTTTAAGTAAAGCTTCTAGCAGGTTTGGAAAAAATTGTAAAAAATGAATGCTATATTAAAATAAGTGCTTCCAGCTAAGAGGTACTCCGCCCCCGCTCCCCGCCAGCCGACCGCAGCTAACACGCTCAGCAGCTAACCACATACTCTACCTTCTTTCTTAAGCGTTTTCAACCCCTAACTTTTTACGAAACTATTTTTAAAGCTTTTTATTTATTATTATTGAGACAAAAAAACTGAAGTTGTATATTTATTACTTATTACTTTATTGGGGATTATATATTTATTATTAACTTATTATAATACAAATATATCAAGTATATTTTTAGAAATATCCTAATCCTTTCCTATTTTCGGTAATTTTTGCTGTTACTAATCTGTATTAAGCAAAAATTAACCCTGCAAGCCTGCACAAACCCTTAACACCAGTGACAAAATTATTTTATGTTACTAAATAAAAGCTGAAGTACATCATTAAGTATAACTATTTAATTATATAAGAGATATGCTTATTATTAACCCACCACCCTCGTCCCACCCACGTCCCTCTTGAATGTAAAAGTTGCATGTTAATTGGATTAGTTTACATGTGCTTCCGGAAATATCAAACAAAACTAATTCCAAAGTAAAACATAATTTAATCAAGTAACTAAGTAAGAGCTTTAATTTTTTTGGACCGACATTTTACATACTTTCATTTATTCAGTAAACATATAAACTTCTCCTACCGATTCGGAAAGAAATACCTGACATGTAACCAGATCAGTTCATTCTTCGATCAAGGCTAGCATTGTATATATTGAGAGGATTTTCCTTGATATATAAAATGGCGTTGTCACAAAAAAGAGACGCGCTAATTTTAACCAACGTTTTGTTGGTGATGGAAAGGGTAATTAATTGTTGGCACGACTTGTGGTTTGTTGAATGTGTTCAGTTGTGCTATTTGGGTTTTAAATAATTAAGTGAGTAATTTACATTAATTTAAATCATCCGATTTAGTGTTCTATTTTTAAAAAGACTAAATTAAGGTTTTTTTTTAATATTATATACTTATTATCATTAAACGCTACATTTGCTATTTATTATTAAGAACAAAAGTACAAATTCCATATTTTCATGTAAACTCCTAAGTGAAATAAAATTAAAATGAATTTAACGCGAAAATTCAAATTTTCCGTCAAAAAGCTTCAAGCTGTAGTGCTTGATTGCGAAACGAAAAAGTCTACATCGTAACCCGCTCCGTGTCGGCAGCTGATTGCGAATATTGCCTCTCATAAGTGCACACTCGCTACACGAACCGTATTTATAAAGTTTGTAACTATTCGTCAAAGGCGATGTCAAGACCTGAGTCAAATGTCTTTCTTCATTATAAAACTGTGAATGGTTGAATTTAAAATTGGAGCAAAGGAAAATACGACTCGGTTTTTCGAATTGTTTTGTAAATGCTTATATGTAATCTGTAAGACTTGTTTTTGGGATACCAAGCGAGACAGCATAACGAGCAACTTTCATTTATTTATTGATATAAGAAAAACCATCCGCATACACAACGAAAACAACGAAAAATGACGATAATAGACAAGTACAGTGTGACACTAATACAGGCATTTACAGCTATTCAATTGAATTATATTACACTTATAAAATAAGCAATACAATTATCATGACATAACACTAAATATAATAAAAGTGGAAAGAAATAATTAACAAAAATAAAATATATCAATCAAACTTAAGGAATTAAATAAATAAAACTGCAATGCTGCTGCTGGTTCAGTATTTTTATCATTTTTTTCTTATAATGAATGAGGCTTTGGATGACATGAGAATTGATTTGTAGGCTCTCATACATCTCATTTAAAGGTGTTCTCACCTTTCTTTTACCTGTAATTGTCTTATATCTAGGAATCGAAAATGTTTGTTTTTTTCATTTAATATGGAACAAGGGATTGTAAACAGTGAACATTTATTTAAATAAACGAAATGTCGCAAAATCTCTACACCGCGGTGGTTGGACGGTTAGTCGGTAAATCCGTTAGTATATTTGTTAACGTTATTGGAAACCTTCCAAATGCACCACCATTGTTTAAGTGTAAACATACTTGCAAGACATCTTAGATGCTAGAACCGCATTAGCTTCTCGTTGAAAACTCAGAATGTATAGAATATATTTAAGAAACAAAAGTTGTTTAGATATTACCTATCATCCAGAGACACGCTTAGTTGTTTGCTCTATTTTTTATAGAATAGGAAGACAGAGGAGCATATGAGCCACCTGATGGTAAGTGGTCACCAAACGCCCTTAGACATTGGCACTGCAAGAAATGTTACAGTTTACATCGCCAATGCGCCACCAACCTTAGGAACTAAGATTTTATGTCCCTTGTGCCTGTAATTACAATCGCTCACTCACCCTTCAAACCGGAACACAACAATACCAAGTACTGCTGTTTTGCGGTATCTGATATATCACAATAAATACACAAGAATAATTTGTATATTAAAATGAGTAATTTTAATGTAAAACATCTATTGGCGCGCCTTAAGGCTTAGACGGACTCATGATGTGACAGCAAACCGCATATCTTCCGTCACACCCTGCCTCTCTTATGTGTGCGTCGCGCGTATATTTTACTTAATTTTAGTTTTAATGTGTGTATAGGTACGGCCCATGCAACAAAAATGTACGCATTTTATTAACAAAACTTTATGTTTTTTTATTAGCATTCTTTTAACAACCATCAATTTCGATATTATTCATCTACCCGTTCCTGACGGTAACGTTTTTTGACTTACAGGTAGAGATTTCCATCAGAGAATACAAGCGAAGAAAATTGCACGTGTAAAGTAATAAAACACCAATTAAAAGTAAAAAAACAGAAAATTATCCGACTGTTTGTAAGGACAACACCAAACGCCAGTTATAAAATATAGAAGCAAGTAATATACTTCCGTGGTAACTTCAGGAACTTGAATGTTTTTTGTACTGATGTTTTTCACAGTAGGAACTGCTCGTGACGTGATTTGTGAACGAGACACTTGGCACTAACGACAGTTTTGCAAATTGTTTACAAAGAGGAAGCACTCGAAATGGCACCGCCATTCCGTCTCGACAACGAAATTATAACAATAGCTTGTGTTCCAGTAGATTCGTTGACTGCGGGCGCCTTGAGCGTTCTGCAGCTGTTTTTGGGTGGACCAATTAGTAATACTTCATCTAGCATTTAAAGGCTAAGACATCTAGGCTTACTTATGGATTATTTATATGACGAATATCGTACATTATTTTATTATATAAGTATATAAGTTACTCAGACGATAAAAGTTTTTATATATTAAAAGATTATTAAGAGCAGGAGTTCGACATTTTTCGGAATGGTTAACTGCTCGGGAGATATCATACTGCTCAAGTGTATGCGCAAGCACATAAACTTACTAACCTCACCTTAACTCAATCTCATAATACGATGGGGCGGGAATCTGATGCCCACTGAAAAGATTTCAGATAAACTACTAATTGCGTGCGTACCGAGGCACGGGGCTCTCAACTACCAAACTTCAGCTACGGACAGTTTCCTGACCCGGCGTCTGGACTTCGGACCTTGAAATCTGCAGCATTACAAAATGAAGAGTCAAATACCTACATACATAAGTACTATAGTTTCGAGTGACGCGCAAATTTTCGTATCGGTACCGGAACGTGTTCTGTAACCGCGGGCCCGACTGGTGGTCCTCACGACCCGCAGTCGTAATTAGAAGACCACTAATGTGGAGGATAAAATGTTTGAAATAAATGTACTTTTATGTACAACATTTGAATTTTATTACATTTAAAACATATAGTTTATTTATTAATCAAATAATACACAGAAGCATACTAAGTGCGAAAATAATAAAATATAACAAGAGTGTAGACAGAATAATTGGTTTGCGTGTAAACTTTCGTGTCTCGGCAAGCAGGTATGGCCATTGGTACTGCGCCTGGTGAACTTTTTTCAGTTGTTTCGGATTGACAATCCATCGGACTATGCGAGTAATGGAACAGAGATTGAACCCGTGTTTACGTAGTTGGCTAATCTCACTTGAGATTGGTCGCCGTGGGCGAAATTGGTCAGCAGGACATAATCATCATCATTTTTAATAAGACATACGTGAATATACGTTAATGTTATAGAAAATTCGTAATCGTCGCGTATTTTGAAACAGTGATTGCGTTAAATTGTATTTTTGTTATAAATACTTATATATATATATATATATATATAAATATATAAATATATATATATATATGTATATATATATATATATATATATATATATATATATATATAAGTAACCGTAACAGCCTATGAATGTCCCACTGCTGGGCTAAAGGCCTCCTCTCCTCTTTTTGAGGAGAAGGCTTTGGAGCTTATTCCAACACGCTGCTCCAATGCAGGTTGGTGGAATACACATGTGGCAGAATTTCAGTGAAATTAGACATATGCAGGTTTCCTCACGATGTTTTCCTTCACCGTAAAGCACGAGATGAATTATAATCACAAATTAAGCACATGAAAATTCAGTGGTGCTTGCCCGGGTTTGAACCCACGATCATCGATTAAGATTCACGCGGTCTTACCACTGGGCCATCTCGGCTCGGCATCTCGGCATATATATAAGTATTTATACTTATATATATATATATAAGTATATTACATAATGAAATCAAAAATGTAAATTTGATTTAATCAAGACAGCTTTCGAAAAGTTTTTTTACAATAGATTATATTATATTTTATTAGTCTTACTTATTGATATTTAAAGTGAAAACTGTCACTTGTTAGGAATACGAGTCGTGAGCCGAGAAGTACCGAAAAAAAACCCAACTGTATTTTTTAACAGCCTTAAAGAGGGGGAATCTTTGTTCGATGCGATCGTTAACAATTTTTAATATAATAACGTGGAAGAGATCGTTTCATTCTCAAAGAGTTCTGCCACATATGTATACGCTTAGTAATAGTATTTTAACCTTTAGCACAAAAAATGTTTCTTCATTTTCTAATTTGCCAAAAGGCCCAATTTGAAAGGCTCACGTCGATAGTAAAAGAGTCACTGACAACGCAGTCGATTAACAAGTTATGTTTGTGTTGGTTGCTCGTAATTTTTCCTTTGAGCTTGATGGTTCCTTCTTTTATTTATTTGCACAAATTATTCAAAGGCACGCCTGATGCCAATAAGCACTCTCTTCCAGTCACACAAAGTTAAAGAGTAAATATATAATAAAATAAAAAAGAAGAATTTAAATAAAGATAATGTGCCGTCAGCAAATCGCCTTTTTAATTGTACTTCATAATTGGCATGATGACGAAATCATAAAAATTTCTTATTATATTATTATAATGTATTAATTAGTCAGTACAGGGTACTCAAACAATGGTGACGTGTCTTAAATAAAAATATATTATTTCTTCGGTCTTCGAGTATTGGCTAGCCTCATACCTGGATCCGTCTCTGAATAATATACGCTTCAGTATCTAAAGATAGTTAACACGCAAAATAACAACAATGATCAAATACTATAAAAACTTAAATATATGTTAAAAAACAAAACAAACATTAGTAACAAGAAAAAAAACAATAATGCTCAACAGAAGAGGAAAGCGAGATGAGGAAAGGAATTGAGTAAAAAAAGATTACTCGTATATCGGCTGCAGCTCACGACAAAGACTTATAACGCTGTACTTAAATAACTTGGAGTGATCGCTTTTCTTGCATAAATGGAAAATAAGCGCCGGCGAAGCGAACAAGCGGGCTATAACGTGAAGTTACAGGTTAGCCGAACAAGTTGACAGTTAAGAAAGTCACGCAGGAAACTTGCATTAAGGAGTAATTTGCATATACAATATACATGCATTAATATACACAATACACAATAATACACATGTATATTACCTATTATATTTTATGGTCATACAAAATAGAATAGTGAACTCCAGATTATAAAATTATCAATAAATAGATCTGAATTAAAATCGGTAGCAGGAAATGTGTTCGTATTTTTGGAGACCAAAATTATATGCGGATAATTTAAGACCGGGTATAAAGCGAAATTGCTAATCTTTTATTTGATTTTGCAGAGGTAGCTCTGATTTAAAGTTAAAAATTAAATATTGTATGTATAATTGTAGTTTATTTTTGTTTGAAAAAAACATTAAAGAGTAATACTTAATAGTTAAAAGAACCACACCATATTTTTTGGAACAATTTATTAAAATAAAGAGCAACTAAATAAATTAAATACAATATTAACTTATGTATCTTTTCCTGTCTAAAACGACCGGCAGGGTCGTGAATGAAACGCGTATAGAGAGCGGCGTGTAAAGGATGCGCGAGTGAAATCTCAAATTTTGCTGAACAGGTGCGCTCTTAGGAAGAGAGGGTAACGTCAGAGTAATCAATTAAAGGAGATATGTGTTTTGGCCCAAAAGAGTTTACGTGGTAATACAATATGGTTATAGTACATAGATAATTTAATTTAAATGATATCATATGTTTGTACTTCTATTTTTGTACTTCTATTTTCTTATTTACCTAGTTATGTTTATTATTTACTTGTATGATAATTTGTATACAATAAACAGATTCAAACGACAACCACATTTGGAAAGTTTTTATAGTGATAAACCTACTTTCCTACACACTTCATCGACTTGAGGCGTGTGTAAAAGGGCCTTTCATGAATAGCACATCTTTAACTGTTGTCTGAAAGGCTGGTGAGGAATATAATCGAGAACGTGTCGTATCCGTTATAAATTTGTTGAATTGGCCCTCAGTGCGACCGGTACGATCGCTTGTTATGATCGGTACCTACTGATAATATCAAAACATTTGTTTAAATCTCATTATTTAACATAACGTAACCGGTGAACCCCTAATTACGCCAGATAGCTTTGATTATCTTGTACTAAAATAAATTGTTTACCTCCATTTCAATATATATTTGACTACGTAAATCATTTGATAAAAAGTTAAATTTGATCCCGTACCATGATTGAATAATTATGATCGGTGTTTTAAAAACGCTTATAAGATGCCTGCTTGAATAAATATTCTTTTAATTTTAATTTCGTTATGAGATAATTATTGTTGACCACGACTCTCCAATTTAGGTTCAAAAAAATCTCCCCTCTTTCAACATCTGAACGCTTAATGGTGTTTGTCCTCGCTTCCAAGTTCTTTTTTCTTTCCAATTAAATATCTCGGCTGTACAATGAAGTGATGACAAAGATTTTATAACAGCTACCATGCCAATGTTAAATGGCAAAAATCCTGATTTTATTACCCATTGTATTGTCAGGTTAATACGAAGTTCAAGATACTTCAGTGCCCTGTTGACATGATTAAAGTAACGGTAAGCCTGTAAGTGTCCCACAGCTGGGCTAAGGCCTCCTCTCCTTTTGAGGAGAAGATTTGAGGCTTATTCTGAAACTTGTGTCAGATTTTTTTCTCAACTGGCAGGTTATCTCACCAGAAACACAAATAAAGCTCATGAATACACTTTGTCTGGATTCGAAAACGCAATCTTCGATTAGGTTAACGTTATCTTACCACTGGACCATCTCGGCTCTAATTAATGTAGAGTTCATATTTTGTAAGCAGTCACTGAGCGAACCCCATGGATTCCTCATACTCCAAGTGTTCACTTCGAACAAAATCTTTTCAAACTCCCGAATTGTAATTACTATTTGTTCATAATTCTAGATTATAATATGTGATAACAAATACTTTTTTTACATAGCTTATGGAAAATGTTCGAATACCTGAATATGTATGTTATAATATAAGCGATACTACGACAAAGGCCACGTAACACTGCGCTATTTCAACTTGTTTATTCTAGACTTTTCAGGTTTTGAAAAGTTAGGTCCGTAGTCATGAGAACCCAAAAA
Organism: Nymphalis urticae; assembly: GCA_905147175.2. Taxonomy (NCBI): domain Eukaryota; kingdom Metazoa; phylum Arthropoda; class Insecta; order Lepidoptera; family Nymphalidae; genus Nymphalis; species Nymphalis urticae. The sequence continues at coordinate 9,430,877 of LR990007.1, forward strand.
AAACAAAAAAACCTGCATACAATGCCACATGTCAATATTTTGGGCGTGTTTTTCCTATAATTTGTATTCTATCCTGTCGTGTTGTCATTTTAATATTATTCATTGTATGATATCCGAATTAGTTAATTTATTACTTTGAATTAAGAACTAAAAAATACATTTTACACAAACTTTACATGACTTTATAAATGAAAAGTTAATTTATTCTATACCTACATCTGATAATATCTTTAACACAAAAGAAAAAAATTTACGCAAGGCGTATTGTAACAAGGTTCTAATGCTAGAAATAAATGTCCTGTAAGTACTTATTCAAATTATTTTGTATTTACAAATCTCTATTATACATAATTATTACGCTACGTGTGTCACCAGATTCCCTTACGGGTGGACCGATTACGATGGATTTTTGTGCCTTTGTGTGTGTTCTTGGATGGTTTAGATTGGGCCCAGTAGGTGCCGCTGCGATCAAGGTACAGGTGATTGTTTAATAAACAAATAAGTTAAATAAAATACTTATTTAACACGCAAAAAGCGTAAAAAGCAGCTAGTATATATGTAGAGTACAATAGTTAATTAACAACATAATGCTGTCTTCGTCTTTCAAGTGTCAAATTAATAATAACAGAAAGAGATAAATAAATGTTTAAACAGTGCGGCCTAGCAACGTTTATAAGTATAACGTTTCTATTGAAAACTCATTATTAGAAAATGCCAAAGTTTTCTCGTTCGAAAAGTCAATACAACCTTCCCGGAGCAAGGTATTCGATTGTTATTAAAATCTAGGAAATTCTTTTACATTTACGAGTGAATGAATTAAAGTTCATGTTTAAAAACTAGGCACAAAATTACATAGACGATAAAAAACTTGAAATTATTTTTCTTTGTTGTCTATAGAGAATATATGAAATTTACTTATATATTATAACATATATATAATATATAAAAAACAGTAACTATTAGAGTTTCTTGCCGATTATGTTCGGTAGAATCTTTATTCCGACTGGTAGGTACTGCATTTTTTATTTGAAAGAAGGAAAACTTAACGTTTGAATATTATTAGTTGACTTTCATACAGAATATATAAATTTAATTGAATGATTATATAATCGATATGTAGTTTCATTGTACCTAATGTTGCCTCAATAAATATAATAAGCTTACAAACATATAAATCTTCCTTTGATTACGTTAATCATTTATTTAAAAAAAAAAACGAATAATATTACATAATATGGAGAAAAAATTCTTGACTCGTGTAGTGGTTCAAAGCCGTTATTAATTGATAAGATATCACAGGATTATTTAATTACATAAAAGGTCAACAAGATAAACCGGTGCCTGAAACTTACAGAAAATATACAAAATAAAACAATGACACTCGCAGTTAATTAATACTATACTTAAAAAAAAACAATGATTTGTTTAATTAAATTAATTTATGTTTAATATATCTTATTAGTTTCTTAATTATTATTTTTATTTACAACAAAAGAGTTAATTTCCTGTCGTCGGGGATAAGATGTCGGATATATTTCCATGCCTCCCTCAGCGTCGCCACGCGCCAGCACGCATTGAAACCCCATGAATATGGAAATAGAGACCCAGTTCGCAGAATGACACATTAAAATGGGATTTTTTATATAAAACGTGTTAACTAAAATAGACTTACTATACGAAAGCGGGTCACTGTTAACTAAAAATATATATCAAAGGAAAACACTCACCGTCGAAAGCCCTCCAAAATTCGTTCACTTATAAAACTGAATGAATGTGAATAAAAAAAATTACATAGCACACACGTTGCGTATATGCGACCCGTTTAGCGATACGCGAGTAGCGGTCTACTCGCCGGGAAAGCCGACGTACGACTGACGGCTACGGCGTGTTTACGATCGCCGCGCATGCGTACAACTACCCTCATATAAAGAATATACAGTGACGGTACATATCGGAGTCGAATTGTTTTATAGTGGTCTTTGCGTGGTCGGCTTAGAGTCGAGTACAAAGAAGATGGATGAATGTTATGGATGTGGCAACGTCTGGATAGAGGAAAATATACGTTGATATCTAACGCTCGTATCAAGTCGTTTCGTATTGTTCGGTTCCTTTGAGTCTTACGCTGGTTTTGTTACATATTTAAATAATATAGTAATACGTTACACGTGTTTGGAAGTAAAAAAATATAAGTTGTGATGGAAATTACTAGGTGCTATTGGTCAGGGCATAAAATCAAATTATTCTTTATTCATGTATTGAATTAAATGTAAAGCTATTACCGATTCAGAATGTAGACTCTACCGAAAAGAATGGCCAAGTAACTCTTTAGTTGCTCTTTTCTAACAATTTACATACTTATGTAAATTAAATATAATTAAATTCATTATTTATCTTGCATCATATAACTAACATATAAATCAAATCATACTTACATTTCATTGTCTATATAGTTTATATATTTAAATACTTTAATGGACCAAATTGTGAATAACTGCGGAATTTTATTATGTAAACGGATACCGTGCCCCAGGAAGAAGCTATTTACTTTACAAAGTCGGAAGCTAGGTGTCATAAGTTTTCTTTACTCCTCATGGTTATAAAATGATATATAACGATTCCCGCTGTTTCGTTAAAAACATTTTTGTAACTGTACGTAATATTGTTGTGAACATAAATTATGACGCGACGTTATGAATCTTGAGCACTGATTAATGAACATTAAAAAAACGTATGAGAATTTATAGTGAAAAAAATGTAATTTAGATGTGTTATAAAATACACGGAACTGAACGGTAGGGACTCCAACGATAAAAGTGAGACTTACTTCTAGATAAGGTGATGTAGAGATATGCAGGATTATCCCCAGAATGACCCTTTCAGGTCTACGACTCTGGCGCCAGTACAAAGAATAAAGGTTTAAAGACAGCGATCCTTTACCCTGATAGACGGCCAGGGTCGGTGCTGATCAAGATATATTTTACTGTCTCCTTGAATTTGTAAATACATAAATGATACATTATATGTCCTTATATCATGTCAATAATGAAAAGGTAATAAAATTATTCTCAGTGAGATCTTATAATAGATGCTATTACAGAACTATTAAATTATAAATTATTATTGCTATTTATTAAATAAAATTGTAGTTAGGTTAAGTAATAAAATAAAATATCATAATTAGTCATCTCTCTTCTGTTTTGTTGTTGTCGAGATCATTATAGATCTCAATATAAGCTTACCACTATACTTAGATGGAGTGGTACATAGTGATCAAAATGAAAATAAAAAACAAAAAATATACAACTACATACAAAGTATGGAAAATATTTGTCTACATCACCTATAAGATATAATAAGTATTACAGTTCTTGAACATTGTCAAATAAATGATATATCACGATAATCATTGGCTAAACATAATCACAGATTCTAGTAAGTGTTGAGTAATCGTTAATGTAAAGATTACACGCTGCGTGATATCAATTGACGAAAGTGGAGCAAATAAAAGACATTAGGCGAAAAAGTAAATTAAGTTAGTATCACTCTATTATTAGTCGATAGATGAGTGGATATATTGTAGGCAGGGTAACCAGGTATGCAGTGTTCACGCGGACAGTTCCGTTTGAATATTTTGTGTCGTTGAATAAAAATTAGACCATAGAGCGTCGGGTATTTCCTTAAATCTTAGCGAATTGGCATTCTATATATTAAATACATACACACCATTGTTTGTTGTTGTTTATTTAGGATTTAAACTTAAAAAAAAACTTTTCTTTTATCATCTATCCTTGGATGAAAATACGTCATTCGTGTGATGTTTTTTTGGAACTTATTATTTTGTATATAAAATATTGATGAATTATTTGCGGCATGTCTACGGCAGCCATCTTAAGCAAGACTAGCCAACTATGTAGGACATAATATAGTGCACAAGCAAACATAGGTGCATTCTCTATTACCTCAGTCTCATAATCAGTTGGGACGGCTACATGCCCATAAATAGTTGAGTTGCAGGACAGACAGTTTTAGGTTATTTTCACGACACGGGAGTGTACACACACTTCCAATTTCCAGACTTCCAGCTGCTATAGACATTTTTTCGATAGAAAAACCCAATACTTTGATATCGGCGAGATCTGGGGTTTAAATTTAGGACCTCAAGATCTGCGTCCTTATATAGGTATAGGTATATTGGACTGACTGTTTAAAAACATTAACACATATTTTAATAAGTTATAACTTTATAAGCACTTATGAAAAGTAAATTGAGTTTAACTCAATACTTCTTTTCTGCCTTTTTTAAAATGTAGATTAAGAATCTCAGAGCGGTCAGGTAAGGCTGGTGCCACAATTCGCTGTTTTTTAATTTATAATTTAACGTCTACATTTAACCGGAAGTGGGTATCTAGGAAAAAAATATTATTTGTTTATAAATGTTTGATAAGAGCAGATATGGCCTAATACTTGGGACATGTGAATCTCAACCGAAGTGTGCCGGTTCACGCGGGTCGAACACCACTGAATTTTCTTGGGCTATTATTGATCTCATGCTGGGTAGTGATTGAAAAACATAAATAAGAAACCTGCATATTTTGTCCGATGTAAATCTGTCACATGGAACAGCGTATTATAGGAAATGTACTAGGCCACTATCGCTACAGCAGCGATCCACGCAACAAATAGACTACGACACTATAGTATAAAATACGTTTGCATGTTATAAATTATTTTTTTAATAAAAAAACAAAATACGAGTGAGTTACAGCTAGAATAAAAATATAAATTGAAATATGAAAGCAATCGTTATTCCGAAGCTAGAGTAGAGCACTCGAAGAGCGCGCACCGACAGATCATTGCTACTTATTGGGCGACGAGTGGTTCAGGTCGCAGGACCGAGGTATCTTGAACCATATTAGGTACACTTGTGAATATAACATTTTATTAATTTCAATTTCGAATTTTCTATATTTTCTCTTTGCCTGCAGAACGGCCTTGCACAAAGCCCTACCGCCAAGGCTTTCATACAATGTATGTATATAATATAATCGGTCACGTTTTATACAATCATATAACCGAGCAAAACTCTATTTTAATATTGTATTTTACTTATCTAGGCACTATTCGAAAGAAATCTTGGATAAGCTAATACTAAAACGATGACGACCGTTTAAAATGTACTCCACACTGTTTAGTTATATATTACTTAAATCTACAACATGCTATTATGTCTTACTGTTGAAGGAATGCCTCCACTCTCAATAAGGTTTAACTCATCACGCTTCTCCAGCCCTGGAGCTACAGAGTCATTAATTCGAACCGTAGTACAACGCGGTACAAGTAAGAGACAATGTGTTTATATTTTAATGGTATAAACTTGACTATGAGCATCACACCTCAAAAATAGCATTTACACACACTTGTAAGCGTTGTTACCTGTAGTAGTCAATATACGTATCATAAACGTACGCACATGAAAAACCGAAAGTATTCGCAGTTTTGTGTATGATATTCGATTTTATCTCAATACACTCATACGATATGACTGCCTCGTTGGTCTAGTGGCTTGATGTAAGGCCGCAGACCCGGAGGTCCTGGGTTCAATTCCCAGGTCGGGCCAGTAAAATGTTATAGGGTTTTCCTGTCAGAAAATTCTCAGTAGTAGCCCGGAGTCTGTAAGTTGGAAGTGTGTACACTCCCGTGCCTCGGAAAGCACGTAAAGCTGTTGGTCCTGCGCCTGAACTCTTTCCGGTCGTGTCGAATTGCCGTCCCATCGGATTATGAGGGTTAGGGAATAGAGAGTGCACCTGTATTTGCGCACACACTTGTGTACTATAATATCTCCTGCGTAGTTGGCTAATCTCTCTTGAGATTGGCCGCCGTGGCTGAAATCGGTCTGGAGGACATTATTATTATTATTACTATATGACGTTATATATATATATATATATATATTATGTTAAAATATGCGTACCTCGGTAAGCACGTAAAGCCGTTGCTTGTTGCGTTCGAAATATTTCTGATTGTGTCGGATTTCACATCCGATCGGATTATAAGACGAGTTATCGAGTCCACTTGTGCACTATGTTGTTAAAAACGGTTAGGTGGACGGTATTCAGATTAATTTATCATGTTAATGCCAAAGAATTTATAGTTCTGTAATTTTTGCTTTTGAGCCCTCATAAGCATGTAATGTCCACATCGAGAAGACTCCACTGTAAATATTTTCGGTTAAATGTATTACTGTATGTCATTGTTGATTGTATAATTTTTGTAGCCAGTTACATATTATTTTCACTTAATTTTTTAATTTTTCCTGGCGTAAAGTAAAAGTTCATATTAAGCATGTGAGGACTCAAATAAATTTTATTGGTGGTAGGACTTTGTCCAAGCTCGTCTGGGTAGGTGTACCACCCACTCATCAGATATTCTACCGCAAAACAGCAGTACTTGGTAACAGTATTGTTGTGTTCCGGTTTGAAGGGTGAGTGAGCCCGTGTAATTACAGGCACAAGGGACATAAAATATTAGGTCCCAAGGTTGGTGGCGCATTGGCGATGTAGGCGATGGTTAACATTTCTTACAGTGCCAATGTCTAAGGGCGTTTGGTGACCACTTACCATCAGGTGGCCAATATGCTAGTCCGCATTCCTATTCTATAAAAAAAAACCAGCAAAGGACTCATGAACAGTCCATGTCCGAAGTCTTGGAGGGGGGTGACGGTGACAGTAGGTGCTCAAATAAAAGATAACATTGCTTTTTCCACTTCATACTCACTGTATGTCTTTATTTATTTCATTTTTTTTTTGTATTTTTTTTTCAAAAATTTCTTTTTATTTTAAAACTTCTCTTTAAATCAAACTTTATATTAATATTAAATATATATCTCGTGTGTATTTACAAGCTATGTACAGACGTATGTACACTTAGTTTAAAGTATATAACTAACAATGTACTAAAGCTAGACAAATTATACAAACATATACAAAACGCCAAGTTGCACCTGAGAGACGCGAACGGTAACGTCTCATTCATTATATTTCAATTGTTTTATGAATTAGCCGTCGAGTAGAAACTGGGTGGTATTGTTTATTTTGTTTGGAAATATCTTACATTTTAAGGACATTTTGAGTTATTTGTCAAATAAATTAATCACTAGAGGGATTATCAATTAGCAGATATTTGAGTTAGGTAACAACGGGAAGATGCGGATAGCGCACGACCTCTTGGAAATCATTGGGGGAGGCCTTTGTCCAGCAGCGGACATTTTATGTGGCTGATATAATGAAGTAGTTGGTTATAATTGTAAGGTCAAATTGAGAGTACAACGTTACATAATGAAACGATACTGATGCAGAAAGAGTTTTCTGTCTAGATTGATTTAAAGTATTGTTTTTTATTGGAATAAGATTAAGAATTAATGAGTCAGAGCTAGATAGCGAATGATTTTTGGGAAATTAAAACGAGTCACAATCGCGATATAGTTTGTGAACAATAATTCTTTTTTTAAAGCCAACTTTCAACTGAGTTTATTATGTGCGTTTCAATGATTTTTTATATATTTCTGATAATAAAACTTTACAATAAACAGATAAACGCGTTTACATTGTAACAAAGAATCAGATCATCAACAACCATACAAGTTGATATGAAATACAACATTTTCAAAATAGAGATTTCCAAACATTACAAACATGTTAAATCAATAACCGTTAGTTTTTAAACTTTGCTCTAAATTCATGACAAAAACTATTCACATCCAATTCAATAAAGTCAGTCAGATTTGAGTGCATTTCGAAATGTCCTCAATCGATTGACTTGGAGAGCGAGTTTACAAAATTAGACTACGTTTATGTCCATTCAAAGAGAAATCGTACAGAATGTAAACAACATTACGACGGATACATCACTCATGTCAACCAAATAAGAATAGGAACGACCAATTATGACCAATGACGTTTTCCGACATTTAAAAAGTACGAATTGCAAAAAAAAAATCATACGGTATACTTTTAAAGTATTTAATTCCTTGTCTAATTAAGGAATTATTATGGTTTTTTATTTATTTATAATTTACATTGTATTCTTATATTGTTAAAATAAATTAATTAATCAAGTCAAATTTCAATTCGTTTTGAAAATAATAACTGTTTTTTTTTTCTTTTTTGTACTGGTGGTAGGGCTTTGTGCAAGCTCGTCTGGGTAGGTACCACCCACTCATCAGATATTCAACCGAAAAACAGCAATACTTGGTATTGTTGTGTTTCAGTTTGAAGAGTGAGTGAGCCAGTGTAATTACAGGCAGAAGGGACATAACATCTTAGTTGCCAAGGTTGGTAGCACATTGGCGACGTAAGCGATGGTAAACATTTATTACAATGCTGTGTTCCGGTTTGAAGGGTGAGTGAGCCAGTGTATTTACAGGCACAAAGGACATAACATCTTAGTTCCCAAGGTTGGTGGCGCATTGGCGGCGTACACGATGGTTAACATTTATTACAATGGCAATGTCTAAGGGCGTTGGTGACCATTCACCATCAGGTGGCCCAGATGCTCGTCAGACTATGTATATTATAAAAAAAAAGTGATAGCGCTAGTGAATGCAGTGCGATAATGATGATGACGATGATGACTCATCTGTGAATGTTACAATTTTTTAATTTGATGAGCTAGGCTCAGATTAAAACTAGTAATTCCTAGTTACGTATTTAGTAACGATTTTTTTTTATCAAAGTAATTATTTTGTTTACCATACCTAACCGATTAATATTTAAAGCGATGACGTCACATCGCGGTATTCTTATTTGAATTGCATTGTACTATTTTTAATAAGCTTACTTTATACTTTAGAAACGATTACAAAACTTAATGATGTCTATGAATAATAATCACGTTTTAGTTCACATTCTGTACGATTTCGATTCAATCGGACCAAATGATATTGTATCAATTATTACGTTTACATATATTAGTTTAGTATCCAACTTGTCCTGTAGCATTCCGGCATTTTAAACGCCACGAGGTGAAGACTTACACACTAAAATCGTACAGTACTTTTAGTTGCACTCGTTAATATTAAATTTTTTATAATTTTTATGTTTTTGTTTAAAAAATATTAGCATTAATTTGTTACTTGTCAGTTATAAAGGCCCGTGTATGCATACATCGAAGTCGTTTTAACAATAACAAGTGGATATAATTACGAACAACCGCGACGATACGTACACGCCTTTATAGTTAGAAAAAAATGTAAAAAAATCGTTTATACCCTTTAATAGACTAATAGTTCTTTTTTTCTACTTCATTTTACAAAGACTAAATATTTTCTAAGTTCATGTCGTCACTTTCACATTAGCTATGGCAGTATAGCATTGTTAACCTAATTATTACATATGCGTGATGAAATGTAAGGCAGGGCGCTCGCGGAGAGCATTCGCGTGTAACGTTCTAGTTCGGAAGCGAACATTACATCAGAGAACACGTCAACGCGAACACGCGACAGTCTCAGCTACTTCTCTCCTGTCAAACCATAGCCAAGTCTATTGCGACCGTATTAGAAATTGATCCAAAATGTATTCCTACGATACCAAAATGGGGGCGTGGCTTAAAAGCTTTGACAAATTTTAGTACTATGTCGTACAATATTTTTTGAGTAAATTTCGTCGTCGGCATAGCAGACTGCTAATATTAAAATTATTTTTGTTCTACGAAAAATGCCATACCGATAATCTTAAGATGATTCCAAGATCTGAACACCTTACAGATTTCTATGAATGTGATACAATGAGTTACAAAACAATATATTTATTTGACAAACGCATTCAACTGTCGCGTATGTTTAGTTTATAATTGCTTTCGACATACAATATTTTATTGGAGCATTTTAAAGTATGAGACACGTTTCGTCACAGGAGTCCGGCACAGAATCAATATAATACCAATACGAATGTTCGTCATCTAATCTGACTTACTGTAACGCGATGTACGCTTCCCATCGAATCTATCACATGACAGCGAATGCTCTTGACGAGTGCCCGCGAGAGACATCTAGCGGACATCGGACGAACAAAACTAGATCGAGCTAATTATGTTATCGCGTTAATTTATATAAAACTAGACTAGACTGTTAACTCGATAAATATATGAATTGAAAGACCAGATCACAGTTCAAACAGTCGCAAAGTCGCAACCGGCTCGGAAATCGACCAAATTATGTATACAGGGTGATTCATAAACCAACGAATACGAGTTGTCTTTCAGTTGTAACACGTTAACCAATCAATTCGATAATTTCTTACACATTTTATATTCGCGTTCGTTTAAGGTTACAGCCCTTTTATAAAATTTGAACAACGCAGTGACTTAAGTGGTTAATCACACACACACACATACGATCATAACGATCTATCGTTGATCAGTAAAATTATACAAACACCAAGAAACCAATCACTGTGTGAGTGCCGAGAGCTGAAGTCTATATGATCTGATCTGAGCCGAGTTACACGAGCCTATACAAAACAAAACACAAGTCGCATCTAGTTATACCAGTATTATTAGTTTACGAGTTATGCTCGACAAGTCGGCTGACCCGAAACCTGTCGAGTGAATCTCGATAAATAACGTTGATAAATCCAGATAAGTTAACAACAACAAGATGAACGGTTACGATACATTAAGAGATACTTGTATTGCTAGATGTGGCATATTTTTTTACGTATCCGATATATATAATAACATTATAATGAAACGATTTACAAATAAATACGGAATATTTACATATAAATACAAGGTTTATCGAGATCTATGAGTAGACTGAGTGATTACGTTTATAAATGATTACATCGAGAATAATTCCGCGTGCAGTTAGTTCGATCCGCGGAGAGGCGCCCGCTGTTACAGCTCACATTGCACACTCGCACTGTAGCCTGGGCCAGATTTTAAACATTATGAGGGCCTGGGACACGCCAAGTGGAGGCCCCGAATATATTTCGAATTAGGCATTATTAAAGGGTTTTTTTTTATATTTCGAAGGCCCCTTTCTTGGGGAGGCCCCAAGCTTAACCCCATGGGAGGGCTCCCCTAAAACCGACCCCGATAGTAGAGATAGGAAAAAAAAGAGTGGGGCGCGTGATCGTGGATTAAACTAGCTGTAGTGTAGTTTGTATACAACACCTACGTTATAAATAATATTTGATTTGAGTAGCGACCGGAGTCAACACTCGCTGCCCGCCGGGTTACATGTTACCCCTTAATTACCGTTGATGATTGACTGGGTCGTCGCATCGTCCGACACTTAGTTTTTTATATATATATGTATGTTGATTAATGGTTATATTATAATAGATTTTAACTATGTACTTACATATTATAAGTGAGTCTTTGTTTTATTTACTTACATCTATATATAGACCCATTTGGATGTTACTACATATACTTTTCACATTAGAATGCCCGAACAAGTACAAGATTTGTTCACGAGCAAATCCTCCGATACCTTTACGCTAACATGTTTTAAGCAAATCAATAATTATTATTAAAAAACAATCAAAATTGGTATAATACTAGGATAGCACTCTATCGGTGTGAGTAGTATGAGTGAGCGACCCATTTTCATTTCCCTTCTTTATCGCAAACGAGGAGCGTCAGTAGCGTACGTGTAACGGAGCACGCTATATACTGCGTCCTGCTCCCACGTTCTCCTATCCAGCGGGCAGCTTGTGTTCAATAGTACAATAGTTAAGTTTTACTGTTGAACGAAGCAGTATTCGAGTACAAAAATATAACGATATATACACTGGGAGAAATCTCTTGAAATTATTTTTTTTTACAAATTATTATTTAACACAGATGATTATTAATTTTAACCAATTATAGCGAAAAACAGTAAAGGTATACATTAAAAAGTGACTGTAAATTTGACTTGATAACTTTACGTGTCGACAAGTTTTAGCTTAATATATTTATTTATATATTATTGCACAACATTTAAAGAACAGGTGACATAAGAGTATTGAATCAATAATATTTTAGCAGAAGTAAAAGCCATTATGCTAAGAATTGCATCGAATAAGAGTAACAGATAAAAAATATGATTCAGAGAGGCAACCTTTGGGGGAAGCTAACGAATAATCTAGAATATCATCATTCTGTACCAGACTGTCGACGGATAATCAAAAATAATTTCAAAACAAATAACTGCTCCGTACAAAATTTACACAATACAGCAAAAGAAACAGTTCAAATACATATTATATTAAATCTAATACATTATTTATGTTCGAAACAATCTTACACATACTCAGATAGGTGACAGAACCAAATAATATCGTTGTTTGAGCTCGGTAGATACAAATACATAGAAGCCGTTCTAATCTCATACAGTGTGAAAGCGACTTGAAATATCAGTACAATGGAATTATGATACCTTCGGCTGTAATATATTGCAGATATTATTCTCTCATACATTTACAATATCAACATCAACAATTTATAATATCAATCAATGAAACTAATGATGTATCATGATGGGAACCCTAGTCTCCCCGTACATGTCTAGCGTTACTCGATAAATAATCAAAGTGAAACTGAATTAGTTTAATTATCACAAAAGCTACATGCAATTGGTCAAGCGGCTCGTGGCAGTCAACTTTATATCACAAACAAGATTGAATATTTATAATACTATACTAGGCTAGCTTTACAATGCTCTTCAAAGACTATCTGTTATATATAACAAATATTACATTTATAATTTGTATTATTTATCTTTAGTTCAAGTTTTATTTTGTAAAAAAACTTGTGCACATCACTGCTGTGTTTTATTATTGATTATATTTCATAACCCATAGACATACTTGTACTGTGTTGTTAAGTCATTGACCCTAAACCGAAACTTATAACGATTGCTACTATTATATAAAAATAACAAAGAGCTCTTACTTTACACAGAAAACTAATCACTATACCGTAGGTGTAAGATATCAAATCGCACAGCTATATATAGTATATACGGATAATTACTTCCTATCACCTATGCTAATAATAGAGCCGTACTTATGAACGTTGCTTTGCGGATGTTTAACAAAACAACAATTTCTCCCTTTCTATCATTATCGATTTGACATTCGAGTGAAGAAGACACGGCATCGTTCGAACAACGTTTATAAGTGTGGCCGTTGTTAATATTTAGTTACAATTGGTGTTATATATCAAACTTCCGTTCTGTTACAATAATTAATCACGGATGTACATTCAACAGCTTACTTTACTTTATAAGGGACGACGCGGTACGTTATGTTGCTTGCGAAAGACTTACTCATCGATTTTGAACTTTATAACAAACACTATAAGATCCACACTGGCTCCAAAAGCACGTCGACTTCGAGTCCGCTCTCCGTCACACATCACTGTACTGCTACACTAGACGGCTGCTTAAAACGAGCCAATACTTACGATAAAAGATAATTTTTTATATTTTTTTTATTATTACTGTAGGACCATTTTACGATAAAATAGGCTAGCGTCATGTCGGTCACGTAGGCGCCGCAGCGAGTCGCTGCGTAGGGCCGGTCTACCCAGCACGAGGCGCACTCCCGCACTACACCGCAGTGCCGCCGCCCTACACGTCCGCACGCGCGGCGCGCAGGCCGGCGCGGTATCATCGCGGCTGCGCCACCTGGCGGCGCTTCTTGTGGCGGTGGTCGCCGCGGTAGCGCTGCGTGGGCGGGGAGCCGTTGTAGCGCTTCTGCTTGGCCGAGAACGAGCGCGCCCCGCGGCCCTTGGGCTCGGCGGGGGGCGCGGGGGCGGCGTAGCGCTGCTGCATCACACCTGCGGCGGAAACGGGTTCAGTTCGGCCGTACTGCGAATCGGACCGTATCGCGCCCCCGTGCCGACCTTGGGGAGAATTCGAAGCAAACATGAAATCACGACCAGACGGAGCGGTCGCCGGCGCGGGCCGCGGGCGCGTACTCACCGGAGGGGATGTTGTTGAAGTCGGAGTTGCTGGTGATGTGGTGGATGATGAGGTTCTGGTGCGCCGACACGCGGCGCGGCGTGGGCGACGAGCACTGCAGCGCCGACAGCGGCGGGTCGGCCCAGTCGGGCTCGCTGTCGCTGGACGGCGGCGACGGCTCGGCCGAGCTGGGCGCGCGGCGCAGCGGGAAGAAGAACGGCTCGAACGTGAGCGCCACCCAGCGCCGGTACTGCAGCACGTGGTCCGTCACGCGCACCACGCGGCCCAGCGCGCTGTGGCGCGACAGCAGCGCGTTGTGCGGCGCCACGGCCTGCTGCAGGCTGATGTAGCCGTAGTCGAACGCCTGCGGGAGGACCCGTTATGTCGGATGTTGTGGCGCTCGCGCCTGCAGTACGACTCACTCGTTTACCGTTACAACCATCAGCAAAAACAGCCATTTTTTGTATGTTGCACCCTGGTGAGTCGTTAGACCCCGAGGAACCCGCTCTACTGAGCTCTCCGAAGTAAATATTTAATTGCGAATAATTTGTAGTAATATTGATATTGTTTTAATACTTATCCACGAATTTATACACAATGAATTCCTTCAACGCAGGTATGAACCGCTTGGAAATCTTAATATCTTAGCAGCCACCGTTGAGTCACTCCTGTGTCGTGAAGGACAGCGCACGCGCGACACGCTCACGTGTTGTGCTCGCCAACGTGACGACCAAGTGACGAATTGCGCACTCAATAGATTTCACAACTCTCTGCTACGTAGCAGAGAGATATCCTTTCCCGCAGTGTTCTTTGTGAATGGACTCTCGGTCTCACCTGTTTGACCTGTATGGCCCCGTAGCTGGAGCGGCCGATGTCGTTGCCGGGCGTTAGGGGATCCTCTATGCAGAGCAGCGATGGACGATGTCCGTCGTTCATTTCCTACGAATTACAACACTTGTTAATATTACCAAAATATTTTCACCATTGTTTTTCAAACAATCAGATTGTATATAAGATAATAAATTATCAAACGAACAGCTTAACTGTAAGACCACATACATATAAATAAAATTAGGCAACGGACTCTCAGTTTGAGAAGAATGTTAGGAGCTTATTCATCACGTTGCTTCTATATATATATATATATATATATATATATATATATATATATATATACTCACTTTTAACATCAATTTCACAATTATATATTCATACCTTTTGTATTTCATCCTTTGAAACGTACGACCCTCCATTTTTAACTCTTATCGCCGTCTTAACGTAGTTGAACTTTCTTCCATACAGCTCGAAGAACTCGATGAGCAGCACACCCAGGTTATGTGGCTGTCTCAGCCTGTCGGGTCTCGGATGCAGCTGCAGGAAGCTGATGCACATGAGGATCAGGGAGTAGGAGGAGATGCCGCCAGTGAAAACCTCGTTCAGGTCACGCTGCAGCAGGAACTGCTTTAAGACCATGACAAGTCGAGATAGAACTGGATACTTTTCCTGGAACATATAATTTGAATGTTGTAGCTTTGCTTGCGATGCATTAGTGTACGTCCGACTGGGGACTACCAGCTAATACCATTTTAACACGAAGACTATAAGAATTTTATTTGATGTATATTTATGATTCCATGGAGCAGAGGAGACCCAAAATCATAAAGGATTTGCTAACTTGTCTGTTTGCTGTCTAAGAAACTTTGTTTTGAGAACATTTCGAGTTATTGTCTATGTACATATAAATAGGCAAAAGACAAATCTGTGCATTACATTTTGCTCCACTTTTGGTCAATCGTTTATCTTTTTTGTTTGGAAAATTTTTTAAGAGTAAATATCTAAATCTGTTGTCATATAATAACGATGTTTTTAAGTAATGATTACGGTCAAATTTCGATCACTAGGCAAATTATAGTAGGAGAAAAACACTTAACCAACTGTCCAAATTGTTAGTATACCCTTATTTTATACATTTTAGGATAATCAACATGACATACAGAAAGCAAAAAAAAAAAGCAATTGTATAGAAATTTACAGATAATAACGAGATCATTGTCCGGCAAAATGTTGAATGCTTTTGATGTCCCACATATATTTTAAATTAAGTTCTGTACATGTTCAACTCGACGAGGAATTAACATCAGACGGAAGGCGATAACCGTATCCGTTCCATCGATTGTATTATTTAACACGGGTGACGTAACACTCGAAAGTGTGTTTGTTCAAGTGCAGCCGGAATGCCAAGGTCGGGAAGATTACTTATGACGCAGATTATAAAACTACTATCGTGAACAATTATTGATACGAATGTATACGTTTAGGAATATAACATTTATCAGATAAAGTGTACTTTGATTATTTGTAATTTAAATATTGTATATAATAAAAATAAATAGGTTAAAGTGAGTTTGTGTGTTTGATACGCTTTCACGTCCTAACTACTTAACCGACCGTTATGAATTTTTGCTTACACGTTCTCAGGGGTACGAAGAGGGACATAGGAAGGTACTAACCCTCTCTCTCGGTATTCTACCGCCAAACAGCAACACTTAGTACTGTTGTGTGCCGGTTTGTATGGTGAGTGTGTCAGACATAACATCTTAGTTTCAAAGGTCGATAGCGTAGTAAGTAGTGATATAAGTGATGATTAATATATCTTACAATGTCCATGTCTATGGGCGGTGGTGATCACTTACTATCACGTGACCCATATGCCTGTCCAAAATCTATACAGCCAACCTTGAGGTTAGCCGAATTCGACGATAAATAAAAAATCTCAATAAATCATATAACATAATAATAAATTAGTAAATACTACGACAATACATGTCTTAAAATGCGTTGACATTCAATAGGCACTGACCTTGAACTGTTTGATGAGCTCCGCACTCTTGACCCCGTTGCTCATGTTGAACGAAATATCCACCTGATAAAAATTTACACTATCGTTAAACGTATCGCGTCAAACGTTACGCTCATCAGCGAACGTTACCAGCCTGTTATCAGCGTTTATTTAAAAACCAATGATCAATAAGCACAGAAGACAGAAAATCTCAAGTAGGAATAATAATTTTTTTGTCAAGTTGATGTTGCTCATGAAAATGACTCATTTTTTTCTTTTAAACACTTCGAATATATAATACTACATTAAATATAATAAAGAATAGTATATGAAATAGTACTACTTATGCAATATGCATTGCCCTGTTAAATTAAATTAAAAAAAAACATTTTATTAAATTTGACCAAAATCTGCTGTACCGATTTTTGTCTTCCAAATCAATAAAATGATGGTTACATGAAACTGAGTTGATCAGCATTAAGATAACAGCCTGTGTAACCAATGAATGAGTTCATCCTGCCCGAGTATCATTAATCAGATCATGCACGACGTTGAATACCTTAACGTCGGAGTATTTGTCCGTCATCTTCACTATCGGGACCGTTGCCTTTTCTAACACCTTGATGGTCTCCTTCTCCGCAATGTTCTGTCCGACCAGTTCGCGTTCCAACGTCCAGAGAGGCAGCTTCTCCCATTGACCTGGTAAACATGAGATATTATAAATCTTTTCATTATTAAAGAAATTTCTATTTTTGTCCTAAAATTCTAAATCTTATCTAGAATAATCTAAATAAATTTTTTTTTATATAAATTAGCACGGGTACGGAATATACATTCTACCGAGAACAACCGGCATGAAACTTTTTTTCTTATGTATGAATGTAACTGCCACCGCCCATGGACACCTGCAACAGCCGAGGGCTAGCGGGTGCGTTGTCGGCCTTTACTCCTAACTCCCTAATGAGTTAGGCAATAAGTATACTGGGTACAATTGATATATGACCGGCGCACAAAAACAGTATTAAGAAATGTATTAGCAACCTTCGATTAAAATACGGCCATCTGATCCCAAACTAAGCAGAGCTTTTACTTTTATGGAAACCAGACAACTGATATACTACCTATACTACTTTTAATTACATCCAGACTCAGGACAAACAGACATGTTCATACAAACAAATCTGTCCTGTGTGGGAATCGAACCCACAACCTTCGGCGTGAACGGCAAGTATCTACCAACCACGCCAACCGGCCCGTCGGAAATAATCGGTTTGATACTTACATCAGTAGCAGCATTTAAAACTTCAATTTTATAGAAATCTCTAGGTATCCCGTTTATCTATTACAATACAAAGTTATACACGGATATCCGGAAGCAGATTTGTAAATAAGTCCGACCTCGAATCAGAGAAAATGCTAAAGACGCAGTTTATATGATTCATAGCAATTTCCTCGTTCAAGAGTCGCGACTTCCGCGCGCCGTTATGTCTGGCATCGACGTTAAATTGATATCAATCTCATTGATTCACAGAGTGCCCGAGGGATTCAGTTTCTAAGCTTCAAGTAGATAAAATCATGTTTACAACGCTTTTCTCTTCCAAAAGATTTTTCTGCAAGAAATCTTTACATTCTATTCTAATGTAGAAAAAACTTTTTCGATAGTTGTAGATAAACGGATTCCTACCATGAGATTTGGTTCATAGGTTACATTTTCCCAAAACAATCTATATCGATCAATCCTAGTTAATAACAAAGTGTCCAGTTTCAAGTTCAGGGCTATGTTACTTGATGGTAATCTAGTGGGAGGGATGTCCCCATCGCACCGCTTAGTCACATCTAATAGCCGAAGTGACGCGATCCCCACGTTCGACGATTGCGGAGCGAAGGCCGCTGGTCATCTGTCGTGTATTAATAGATCTCGACTACTGACACATAAACAACATTCCTAAATTGTTTGCCTTCACTTCAATCATACTACAAATTCATTTCATTTTCTTTAATCTTTAAATTGTTTTGTTTCGTATGATTTCTCTCTCGAGCCGTAACGCGTCGTTTAAAGTTTAAATTTCGCAATTTGAAACTTTTTAAATAAACTCGTTTCCTTTTATTACCTTTGTTATGTATTACTAAATGAATAATTATATGTGACCTTAACAGAACCAGCTAAAAAATCAAAGTTCAATTTATATATAATATTTAGCTTATCTGATTTGAATTGAAATAGTATTACGTATTTCGCAACGTCTAGACAAACGGTATAAACAGCAAACGTAATAGAATGATATTGGCCGCGGGCAGCGGGTACGGCTTCAGAGTACCCGTAGTAAACACTATATTCGTAAACACACCTTGTAACCGACCTATATAGTACACATGTGTAATGTATTACTTACGGCGACTCTGTTTATAATCAATTCATATTAACTATTTGCTGTGACGTTTTCAATACGTACGGTGATCATTTTTTTGTTACTTAGAAAATTATTAATTAACGATTCACTTTTAAGATAGTTACACTCAATTAGTACCGACACAATGGCCTATATAAAGTGCTGTCATTAGTTTTTGTGTCAAGGACATATAATTTAGAGAAATATTAGTTAAACAATGCTGTGTCTCCTTCTTTTAAATGTCAAATCGCTTGTGTCTAATGACTACAGAATATTCCAATCGAAAAGGAGTAGATATTATATAAACAAATCTTAGATTTATATATTTCATGCGATTTGCTATATTATATACCAGCTTCGCATGGGTTGAATATTGGTACATAAAAGGTTCACCGGTCCGGAGTGTAGATGTGTGAAAATACAAATTTATATTAATTACATACACTTAATTCCTGCACGAGATCCAGTGATTCAATCCACGCATTTTTGTCAGACATTTTGTCAGACATTACATTCAGTAACAGTCTAATAAGGCTTTACTAATAAGATTAATTTTTATAGCTAATTGAAGCCTGGGTGGCAACTCAAGTATAGACTGCGGAATTTTATTAAAAATCCGTATACCTAGCCCTAAAAGCGATTGATTAACTTAAGAAGCTTGAAATGATTATTTTATTTTTATTTCTAGTGTTAAATTGATGTATGTCACTTTTCTTTGTGTACTGATTCATATGTTTATATATGTATAATATTTGCGTAAACATATTATGATGCATCTGTCGTTTATATCGTAATAAATGATATAACTGTTGATTTGCTGGGCACACGTCAGTAAACCTCTAGTCGGCATGATTTTCACCAAAATCTTCAATAATCATCATAGGCAGACAATTTACATCATTGTAATTAATTATAAACGTAAACCTTCCTCATGAATGACTCCGTCGTAGTTTTTGAGTTTATCGCGGCGTTCATACAAACAGACGCGGCGAAAGGATTTTGTTTTATATTATGTACTGATAGTGATCGTGATAACGCACCACGAACAGTTCTACATTAACATATAGCATTAATATATATCAACACTACACCGCTTAGAGAAAGCTGGTACCTCCTGACTGGCCTAGGCCAGCCCGGGTACGGGCCTTGGGGTTGCCCCATTACCCCCACCCGGGCTAAATTAAAGACACGACTTCTTGAAGTCTTTAATTTTTGGCCCGAGAGGCCAGGATCTTAATGACCCAGTGGCTGTAACCACTAAACTTACTTATATCCACTTTAATTTTACTTCCAAAGTTCCGATAACAACTTCGCCGACATTCGAAACGCCATTTTTTCACGAATCCATAATGAACACCATAGATTATACAATACCTCGACCTATGACGTCACGTCCGTTTAATATCAATGTTGTTTATTTGTCTTTACTTCTGTGATTAGCGTAGGCCATATATCTTTATTAGTATGTTATTGTTAATGGGTTTCCATTATCACAAATATTTGCTTGATCAAATCATCTTTAAATTAGAATTGACGTAATACGTCGTATTAAATGATTGTGTTATTAGACTGATTCTGCGGGAAGTCATATAAAAAAATAGACAACTCCATTTAATTCCTCAGATCTTAACAACTTCACTTGAATTCGTTAAAACGATCTCACTTTAACATCATCAAACATAGTTCGTTTAATTCATTCGTTCAGTAATCTATTCTTATAAAATAGAGGTTCATGTTATGACGTAAGCATCTATTAAGTAGGATTTTTTTAAATTTTACTTTCAAGAAAAAATATTATTATACTTTGTATGAATTTTATCGATCAGGATAGGCAGTTTCAAGATAAAACTCATCATCCTGTTCTCGTCTACTGCTGGACATAAGTCTCAAATCGCACGCCATGCCCTGATCTCTAAACACGAGCAAAACTCGTACATGTATAAAAATGTTCAGCATCGAATCAACAAAAGATCGAGTGCTACGCAAATATCCAAAAAGCCATTCGCGTAAAATAAACGACCTACTGAATAAGTTTGCGCCTCCGATCACTAAAATAGACTAGATAAGAGTCGACACGGCGTCGCGATAGCAACGCGCGCACGATCCGAAACGAAAACGAGAGACGGCCGATAAAGTTAATACTCGATCATGATCATTGGGAGTGCAATCACATTCGGGCAAACAGCGTGAAAGTAAGGAATTCTAATGCAATGAGTAACCTTTTTACTCGGTGGTAGAGCTTTGTACTCATCAAATATTCTCCTGCAAAACAGCATTATTCAATGTTGTTGTGTTCCGGTTTGAAGCCAGCCAGTATAAATACAGGCACGAGGGACATACCATCTAAGTCCCCAAGGCGATGGCGCATTGGCGATGTAAGGTATGGTTAATCTTTCGTTTAGTGGTGATGACCACTTACCGGCAAGTGGGGTTCTCCTGATTTGCTCATCCGCCTACCTATTCTAGGCCCCGTGGTTAGGACACGGATCAATAACATTTGGTAAAATTTTGCTATATTACATATCATTCTGTATATATCCACCAATCAGCACTGGAGCTGTGTGGTTATGAGCTCCAAATCTTAGTCTACGTGGAATATATACGGGCTTGTTACATTTTTATCATTCGTACTTAATGATATTATATGACCTTGAATTCTTAAACCTCACATTATAAACAGGTTTGAAAACTCGAATACGAACTCGTGACGCTGAATGAAATGTTCTTATGAACCTGTGTTATGAGACTTATTTTGATTTAAAACTATATTAATACATAAAAAAATAATACGAATCAATTATATAATTTATTTATTTATATCTTTACAAGACACAGAACACAAAACATAAATAAGCAAATAGATCAAGTCGCACGAAACATTCGGTTTAATGACATAATTACCGAATAATCTTTAATAAATATTACAACAGATAAAGAAAAAATCGATAAAATTCGGATTATAGTTTTCAATTCACATATTAAATTTGGTAGTCAAGTGAGGTTCATTTGATAAAAGACGATAACACTCGGTAGCTGTGATATCATATTCACAATATAAAATAATAGAAACGCTTAAATTGTGGGATTTATACATTAAGAAAACGTTACTTGGTAGGGTTTTTTGAAATACGATTTGAGATGAGCCATTCAATAGAACTGACTGATTAACAGAAGGGACGCAGGTTAAAATATGTACAAGAATCGGTTAATTGTTGGTGTTGCGTTAAATTTAACTCTTCTACATCTACAACTATCACATTCAGTGGATCAGCATGGTGAAACAAGCTCTAAGTATTTTTTTAGCTACAGGCATTTGTCCAGCAGTGATCAATTTACAATCTGTTCCTACTACTACTTGTATATAAAAATTCTACTAATATTCCTCTATATGATTTTTTTTTATAGAATGGGAAGGCGGACGAGCATTTGGGCCACCTGATGGTAAGTGGTCACCAACGCCTATAGACATTGGCATTGTAAGAAATGTTAACCATAGCTTACATAGCCAATGCGCTACCAACCTTGGGACTTAAGATTTTATGTCCCTTGTGCCTGTAATTACACTGGCTCACTCACCCTTCAAATCGGAACACAACGATACCAAGTACTGATGTTTTGCGGTAGAATATCTGATGAGTGGGTGGTACCTACCCAGACGAGCTTGCATGCCCTACCACCAGTAAAATATTATTCTTCACACATATCAGAATCAATTCGTTAAAATCGCAAACCAAACTTCAGTGTCTACAGTCGAACTTCTCTAAATACCTAAACCTCAGCTCCGCTAAGACTTCGGTCGAGCAAACACTAGTTGTACTAATACAGTAACTGATCCATTGCTTATTAAAACTTTAAGTACTTCGATTTTGAACTGTTGAAACTTTTACCAGAACTATAAAACGATCTGCTTCTTCAACATTTATTAAACTTCATGTTTTAGTTGAATGTAGTTCAATGAAAAATTATTTCAAGAAATTTAAAATAGAAAAAATTAATACTTAGGACCGATTTATACATAATGACGACAGTGGCTTTATTATATTTAAATGATACTTTGAATTTTGCCAAACTAGCCCACATTGACATACGATATCATCTTAATCATTTATATACATATATACGAAACGATTGATCCTCTTTTTCCGTAATATAAAATACATCGATACAGTAATAACTTAGTAATTACTCTGTTTACGAGTTATTAGTCTGTTATATATTATTATTCTAATTCGATTTAAACATTAAACTGTGAAGCAGAAAAATAAAAAAATCACGGAAGAGCTAATTTAATTATAACATATATTTAACGCTTAGCTGTTCTAAGGTTTTGATTTTACCGTAAAATATTAAAAAGGCTTTTCTGAGTGTTGGTTTTCACTTACCAATGACGACGAGGTCGATGTCGCTGGTCGGCAGGTAGAGGCCGGTGCGGAAGGAGCCGAAGACCTCGACGCGTGCCTGCGGCCACAGCGACAGGATAGTGCTGCGGATGCGACTGACGACGGTGGAGCGGACCAGGTGTTCCGTCTCCGTGGGAGACATGTACATGTAGAAGTGTTCGATTTCCTCGTGGAGCCTGCGGAAGAAAACATTGCAATAAGAAAATATAATTCGTCTGAAGGGTGAGCCTGCTTGGCAAGGGGCCCCGCCAACCCACGAGAAACTCTCTTTTTACGTCTATTTATATTCAAGGCTCTCACTGAAGTGATGATGTGGTACCATATTCAGAAAAGCTCGCACAAAGCCTTTACAACTGAGTACATGAAATTGAAAAGAATTTTTAATCCAATGAGAATTACAAAACAGTTGTAGCTTAAATTTTTCATTATAAAGTTAAAGCTAAAAAAACAACCAAAAGTTTAATCCCTGACCTAAATTTTACGAAGTAAAAAGAAATCAAGTATTAATTTAACCGAAGTAACTTCGTTCATACTCCTATAAAAAGTAGTCATTAACCCCAAAACGTGCTTTCCGTGCCTTCGTTCTATCTTTTTTATTATTGTATTTGGACTTATGTTATTTTTTATGAATCTAAAAATTTTCATTTTCAGGCAACATCAGAATATAAGCTTTAAGATTATTAATGACTAAGATTGAATGACTCTACGTCGACGACGTTGTCGTCCTCCACGCTATTAGCGGTAAAGAACAAAGACACAAAATGAATATAATAGCTATACGTTATTTTACGATACAGAATTCCATGTCAAATTTCACGCATCAGAACAAAATCAATATCAGAAAACATTTGTTTTGAATAATGTGACGTATTTCATGAAGACTAAGTCTAGAATAGACAGTATAGTCTCGCAGGTCGTCGACCCAGCTTAGCCATTGCTCCAGTTTATTGCCAGGCAAGTCGAGTTTTACGTTATTCGATACTCGCCCCGCGGAGGACGCTACGGAATAAACTGCTGTCAAGCTGTACTAAACACTGCTAGTACTAATGTCAATTATTACCATTTATATAACAAATAATAATAACCGACATTGTGTTTGAGGGAATTTAAAATTCACAAAATGACGTTTTAATTTTTGCTTGTTTTATTTTTATTTTATGAGATAGGCGGACGGGCAAATCGGCCACCTTTTGGTAAGTGGTCACAACCGCCCTTAGACGATAGACGAAAAGTTAACCATTTCATATATTGTTAACGCGCCACTAACCTTGTGAACAAAGATGTTATGACACCGGCTCACTCACTCTTCAAACCAGAACACATCAATACTAAATATTGACACAAAGTCCTTCCACCGAGTAAAAGGATAGCAAGCAAGCATTTGGACCCGCGATCATGCGTTAAGATACACGCGTGAGCTAACCACTGGACCATCTCGACTCAATTGTTCAAAGAAATTAAAAAGTATTTTTAAAAACATTTAATCTAATTTTTTGGCTTGAAGAGCACACTAATTACACAAACGCTCCCAAAACAATGAAACTCGAGAGCCCTGTAGGTTTGCTGAGCTAATGACGAAGTGTAGTTAGCGCTCCTAAGCTCTCCGAGAGAGTTTACGTTTAGGGTCCTTGAGGAAAGAACATTCTTTTTCTATTAAATAAATGGAAATTTAACTCTATTTTTTTTAAACGGTAATTAGCGTTCAAACAGGTGAATCTGAACCGAAGATTACGAGTTCAAACCCGGGCAACCACCACTTGTATTTCTTCATGTGCCTAATTTGTGTTTAAAATTAATCTCGTGAGTGAACATCTCGAGAACATCCTGAGGAAACCTGCATATGTCAGATGACTTTTGTCACGAGTATCCACAAACCCGCATTGGAGCAACGTAGTGGAAAAAACGCACATACGTTCTCCTTAAAAGAGGAACAGGCCTTAGCCCAATACATGGCAATTACAGGGACATTCACTGACTGTTACTTTATTTTTTAACCAGCGTTTGCTCGCGTGGCGTTTATCTAGTTTAGTAGTTACGTCCGTATCGAAAATGACGCGTATCAATCAAATCGTGATGGCGATAGATCGTTTCTTTGAGATAATATACGCTCAAGTTTGTTTACAAGTGTCGGGTGCAACGCGCCGCGCACTCCGCGACCTATGATTATTATTAATCAGAAACTCACACGTGCGGTATTTGATCATGAACAAAACGAATGTCACATAATAATTGGTTATTTTAGAAAACTATGGAAATGATAAAACTAAGCACATTTATGTTCATACAAATCAATTATCAATTGCGGAGAGTTCTAGAACACGAGAAACTAAACTAAAGATAGCGGATTCAAATCCAGAGAAGCACTACAGAGTTTTCAAGTGATTTGTTTATAAACCTCGTGCAAATCGTGAGAAAAACTGCATACGTCTGGTAAAATCCTTCTGTATGGAGCTGCGTAATGGAATAAGCTCCTAACTTCTCCTCACGA
Source organism: Nymphalis urticae (assembly GCA_905147175.2). Lineage (NCBI taxonomy): Eukaryota > Metazoa > Arthropoda > Insecta > Lepidoptera > Nymphalidae > Nymphalis > Nymphalis urticae. The sequence goes on from LR990007.1 coordinate 9,456,942, forward strand.
GGCCTACCCTTTGTTTAGCACTGGAACATTATCAGGCTACACTTTTTAGATTAAGTTGATTATTTTGCCAACAAACGTTATCTTCGTGACTTTGATACCATTTCTGGAATTAACTTTGTTCTGAAATATCGATACATTTACTTGATAATTAGATACATCGATTTGAATATAAACAATCGATATTTGTGACTTAAAGATGTAATAGCTGACCAAACGAAAATGGTATAGAGGTCACTTAGTAATACCTGCGAATAAGGTTTAGTCACATAATATTCTACTTCGAAACAGCACTGTCTAGTATTGTTGTTTTCCGATTTGAAGGGTGAGTGAGCCAGTGTCTATAATTACGCAATTGTAAGAAACTCTTTCTACTTCCTGTCTGTCCTGCTATAAATAAAAAATAAAAAACTGTGTCTATTATAACATAAACACCAACTTCAGCATACAACGTCCGCTAGTATTAATTGAATGTCTTATTCAGACTTCCTGTACAGAATCCAGAGATTAAAACGAGATAACGAGACAGCTCACAAAGTGACGACATAAGCAGCCAGCCTTGGCCCAGATCTAGTTGTACTTTGAATGTTGAATTCGAAAATGACTTATACTTTCCAAATTTAAATAAGATTATAATTATTACATGACTCGACATGACCACGTTATTGCGCCAAAACTTACCAAGTACTGATATCGTTTTATAAATAAATATATACCAAAATAGATATAATATATCTTATTTATTAGCTAAATGACCTTTGGAAGTGCGTTATTATTTACATCAAAAAACAATTTTTAAATGAATCATAAAATTAGATAATTACGTATTTTTAAAATGTTCTAAATACTTTTGAATTTTTGTTTAAAACTTTTCTCTCTGTGGAATGCATGTAGGTTCCGTGGCTAGTGGGCGGCCTTAACGCCAGACCTTTCACTCAGCGCTGTGTATGTAGTAAAACTACAAAGATATACACGCTGAATATACACACGCGTAATACGTCTCGAGAGAAAACCACCTAAAAATAATATTAGGTGATCAATCTGGTCACTTCTTTCTAAGGAATTGATTTTCATTACATTTAAGATTTTATCTTTAAGTTTTAATATTAAAATTCATTCGATATTTCTTCATAAATTACATTATTTCGTCTTTTTAAACACGTATTAAGTTCTAGTCTAGGCATTCGGAGTCTAGACGAGACCGGGCGACCTCGATGCGAGAGCGAACGAGCAACTACACGTGATTATTTTTACTATCATATTCGAAACTTCAAGTTTAAAAGGTGTGCCCGTTGGAATATCCAAATGACTGGGGGAATAACTAATTGAGGTACTTTATCTTCGATAAATATTATCTAGTGAATATAATCTCACTGACGATAAGATGGAGGTATAGTCGGATATTACGAGTCGAGAAAGAGCAGGCGGTGACACAAATCGAGTCACCTTGGTACTGTTAAATGTCACACGTCGAGTAATTATTACCAGCCCCATTTATAAAAAAACTCAATTTTTACTCCACATAATTGAGAAAAAAATGTGGTAATGCAGTAATAACTCTTAACACACATATTTACTAAATGTAACTATTACAGACAACTATTACTAGCGTTTACCCAAAAACGTGTCACATTATTTTGAATTCTATAACACCAGCAACAGGCAAATTACTAAATCTGTATAGTATGCCTATATCCGCTTTTGAACTATTGTTAGAATAAACAACAAGACAATACAAGACGAGCTGCCGATTAGTAACATCCTTAAGTGCCGGTAAGTCACTTGTAATCTTCAGTCATGACTTTCACTAAGACATCGGAAGTTGAAAAGGCCGACACGTTTGTTTGCATCTTACATAACGCCACATGATCGGCTCCGCGTTGAGGGCACTGACTGGCAAGGTCGTCTGCAGCACATTCACACTGAATTTTAACATGCCTCCGCCACCGACTCTCAACTTCATTTAATGAAATATAATGGAATCTTCTGAAATTTGGTCGAGGTTTGGTGGTAAGAAGAGAATTTTCGTTCGTCCGTATATTCCAGACTCGGATGAAGGCGATCTCATTATTCTCGATAACAAAATAACGAACGCTGGCACAAGACAGAGATGATTAGAAAAATTTGGAGTTTTCACTGGAAAGGGCCGCCCTTACAATCAACAAAATACTAACATATAATAAGACATATCAACATACAAATTAAGAATATTATAAATAATGTAAGGGAGAAATAAAGCTAAATATAACATCATAGAGGGAATTGCAAAGGATTAGAGCCAATCTAAGCAGACGTGAGCCTATACAATTTAAACAATATGTTGCTAGGAAAAACCAATACTATTATCCTAACTAGTTTACTGATTTGTAAGTGCAGGGAGGACCTTGAAATATTCATACTCTAAAAGTATTGGGATTCATTTCTTCGGCTCCAATATTCATATATTCATAGAGAGTATCGATCAATATACAGGTAACTCATCCAGCTCTCGTCTAATTAGGACGAGGCCGAGAAAATTCATTGAAGTTTCAAACGCAAGTTGCATATATACAAGTATTGGGACGGAATACACTTGAGACAAGCTTCGTTTAAATCGGGTCGTATGAATAAATTACTAATTACGATAACGAATGTTTAATGCATTCAACGGCGAACTGTGAAAGATTTCGATTTCGTGACGAACGAAGACGTGGAACAGAATAGTATGTCATTTACATAGCAGGACATCGTTAGTCGTTAGAAAAGTACTTTTCATAATTCAAATCACGTTTCTTTTTCCTTTAATTGATTATATTCGGAAAACATTTTTGTGTTGTTCTCTTTTATAAGGATTTTTTTGACTTACATTACATTAATCTAAAATGTGAAACAACAAAACACAAAAAGTATTATTGTATCAGACTTCCATATAACTTTTCTATCAAGTTTAAATGCATTTGCTCTAAACTAAACGTGGTATTTTTTACTTAATATTATCTCCATTAATAATTATTTTTAAGTCAAACTTCTTGGACTCGACGAAAGTATAATTTCAAGGTCGAATGTCAGTTCAACGTTTACATACGTAACGTTTTCAAAACGAAAGATTTCTTACGCAAAAGGCAGCTTCACTCCTGTCATGTGTCAATTACACACGTAACGGTTAACAATAAACATCATAAATATCATAATATACAAGTTAATTAAAAAAACAGTTACAAAGCAAACATGATTCAATAACAGCCGCGGCATGAATAATAACGCACTCTACAAATGCGGATTATGACGTGGCATGGGGTTAGAGAACAAAGCATGTTTACTGAACACCAATTCCTTGTTCTACCGCGATCCAAGATGAGGGGGTCGGTGTACAAGGGACCTTATAACTTCATCCATTAGACGTATTTAATTACTTAAGGGTTTCGTACATACTCATCTTGCTCAGATGAGTACTGGCTATTGCCATGATCCGGTATGAACGATGAGTAAGCCAGTGTAATTTGGCTTAAATACTTAGATCCCTTGTTAACACCGCATTGACAATGGAATTTCTAAACGATGCCAAAGTATATAACATTGGCATCGTTTAGAAATTAAACATCTAGAGTTCTAGACACTAGACCATTGGTAAACATGTTTGTTTTAAGTAAATGCCGTTTACTGATTAACCGCTGAGCGAATATATCTTTTACAATAGCTGGCTGTCGTCAATGCCGAAGGTAGCGGTCTCATACTCCGGCCCAAACGATAAGTCAGATTTGGGTTTTGTTCGTTTGACAAGCTATTCGTAGCACGTTCAGTCGTCGATCTAGGCTATTATCACAATAAGATACGAAAAGAATACGTGGATCTTAACCGGAAATCGCGGGTTTAAATCCGGAGAGGTTGTGTTTAGAATTAATTATGTACTGTATGGTAAAAATTAAGACTGTGAGGAAACCTGCATGTGTCAAGTTAAGTTTTGTCACATATATACCAACCCATAGTAGAGGAATTAACTTCACACCTTGTGTGTCTCCTGAGAAGGCCGGGCAATTTGCCTAGAAGGTTATGGTCAAATGAAAGGAAGCAGAGTTTGTGTGTAAAAAATAATACAATTGATATGACTAAATATAATTATCATTCAATAAAAATTGGGTTTCTGGGTTTTAGTCACAATATTAGTAATCAGTATTACTTGTGGATAAATTAATCACATTCTTGTGATAATTGTAATACTGAGATATCTAATTAAAATATCAATACAATAAGTGTTTGTTTTATGTAGGATTTTATTTTATGTTTTTATAGTATCAGGTAAGCGGCCGGGCAAATGGGCCACCTGATGGTGTGTCAAAATTAAAAAACAATATGAAATTTTAGATTGAACACACATATAAATAATGAGAAACATAATTATACAGATGATGCATTCGACTATGGTAAAATTGGCTGAATACCATCCAAACTGACTAAGGAATCCAGAATTCTATGAAGATAACTAAATCCCCTTCAAGTAAGTCAACTGGCACACGCTTGAGTTAATGAAGAAGTCTTATAAATTATATCTTAGAAACTTAGATTATGATGCTGCCGGGTAATATATAAGAACACACTTTAAAATAATATTTAAACAAATTAAAGATCAGATACACTAAAGTCACGGACATCACATGTGGAGATACAAATACAATATATAAATAAATAAAAATATTTTTTTCTCTTAGGATATTATTCTTGCGTTTAATTTATATTATCAATATTTATCGTATAGGCAATATGTATTAACATAGGGATAGAAAATATTCAAAACTTAAAATAAGAAAATTTCACTTACCAAATAAGAAAAAGATATAATTCTCTTTTCTTATAGAATTGAATATTGAATTATTAAATGATAATTAAAATAAAAACAAAATGTATATAGTTACAACATATAATTTTAAACTAAATTGTTTTAAACAAAAAGAAGATTAATAATTTTATTACAATTATCATTCTACCTATAAGTGAGATTTGTGCATTAATCTGGCTGGGCATCGCTTAATATACTTCCAGACTTGAAGTCACAAATTTTAACGGCTATTTACGGCACAAGGGACTTTATATCTGAAGATAAGTTAAAGAGTAAGTTAAAAAAAAACACCAAATATTTTTTTTTTTCTATAACCTGAGGCATTTCCTAACTGGTGGTTTTTTACATTTTTAATAATCTATAAGCAACTGTGTACTAAAACACTTTTGTATTGAATAGAGATGTTGAAGTTGATTAACTCATTCCATACCAGTATTTATTAGATACATTGGCAAATTACCATCCTATGGAAAGTTTGTTTATCTACCTTCCCAACATAAATAAATATATACTTTAACATAATTCTGGCATGCTTTCGTTAACAACTTTTAAAAATTGTACATTGTGTAAAGGCATAAAACTTCACAAAGATATAAACTTAAAAAGTTTTATCACCACAAGCAATCATGTTTAAGTTAAATAAGAGGACATTCAAGTAATGATAAGGCACAGTGCATTCTCTTAATTTACAATATTATTATCATAATCTATCAATTTAACATCTATTACAAAGTATTCTATTTGTATAAGGAAAATGTATACTCATAATAGATAGCAGTTAGTATAAAAACCCAGTATTTATTAAAAGTTAATCACATACCAGAGTTATAACATATAATAAATGAAATAGCTAAAATCTTACAAGAATTATACAAGCTATTCTATGCACACTTCTAATAAAAATATTAACCATTACTAACTGGAAATTGTATTAGAACTGATTTGTTTCATATTTCTTAATTAAATAAAGTATAATAGTATGTGTAAAGAGGACTATCCTGTGTGTGTGTGTTAAAAGAAACTTTCTATTTTGTTAATATAGTTTTGGGTTGGGTTAGAAACAGAAAACAATATTAAAAAAAATAGAAAGTTCATTTTAAGTTTGTTAACAAGGCTTAGGAGGATCTTCTACAATTGCCTTTATTATTTAAATTTTAATAAAATCTTTTTAAATTATACAAGGGTATGTTTTATTTTATTAATAATTCATAAATACTGCGAATATCATTCTAATTTTTATCTAATTAAAACGATCGATTTATATAATTAACTAAATATATTAATTATGACCTAATCAAAATTTGAAAATTGTACACTATAATTTTCCGGCCATCAATGACGAAACCTGTTCGCCGGCCCGCGCTGTCAACCCCACGAGACACCACACCTCGGCCTGTGCTCTGTGCACGTCAAATCCAATGACAGCTAACTAACGACATAAAAACCACTTACCCTAAAACTCCAGGCTTGTAATTATAATTAGGTATCCGCCACGGGCAGCCGCCGTATTCGCCTATGAGAGCATCGTGGTTTTGATTCAGGTTAAACGTAGATGCGCGGTTATCGTTCGCTTTCCTTCGCGTAGGATTAAAATAATTATTATTCCTATTTTCACCGTTCACTTCGTTTAATGGTATAAAGTCTTGTGCTTTATTCACATTAGGATTAGCATTCTCTAAGTTTTTGAGGTTCATTTTGTCTGTTTCACTCTGAGTTTCCCAGATACGAAGCCACAAGCGCTTCGCGGGTCCTTCCTGCTCGGGCTGATACCACCCAACGTAGGGATCCATTCAGCCAAAGCAAGGTTCCACTATATGGAATAACACATTTTGTATCATTTCACATTTATAATTACTATATTGAAAATTAATACAAAACAAAAATAAGTCACACCACATTCGGAACATGGACGACACGCGGATAGTTGACACTTCATTTACTAGAGGGCGCCATCTTTGCAAAATAAGTTCGAGATACATTCTAGACTTTTGTTCTGATTGCTAATAAAAAAAATATCAAATAATTATTATGATATAAAATCTGTTTCTAAAAATTAATCTAAAAATAATACAATCATCTTTATTTTGTTACTTTATGAAAATTATTACTAATATACATTTTTCAAAGAATTACTTTTTCTACTGTTAATGTCGTAATGAAGAACATGATATCGAAAATAAAGGAATAAAAAATCAATGGTCATAACAAATACTCCATATAAATAATCGTCATATCATGAAGTATGCATTTTGTATATTTAATGTTTACATATTAAACAGTTTTTGATTGATGTTTTTGTTTTATGTTGGTACCTAGGTACACACGTCGTTTTTCTGATAATCAAAGATTTCGCGCCTTAATCCTAAATTATGTCAAAAAAATGAAAAGGTTATGTTAGTGCAAAAGATTTCCTTTAAATATTTTTAATTTACAAAATGAAGATATTACTAAATAAGTGTATATGAATATTGTAAAATTAATAAATAGATGTAGATTAGTAGTATCAATACGAACTCAACCCTTGACAAGAACATTTAATAGTGAAACTTATTGCAAACAAATTTTTAAAATATCAAATATTTATGTAAATGTATCGATACGGAACATGTCTCAAAAAAGTATAACATCGTTTTTTAAATCGACTCCAAGGAAAACTGAAGAGGAAAAGATCGATAAGAATGATGTAAGATGTTTTAAATTATACACATATATTAATGTTTACAACACAACTATTATGTGGTCCATTAGGCTAAAGTAGCATTCTCATTCGCTACCTAGTTTTGTTCTAATTTGAAAAGCATTTAGGGAACGTTTCTAAGGGATATTCGTGATTATATGGAACCGGTTCTATAGATGGAGAGATTGAGATTTAGAGGTATTGTTGATACTGGTCTGTATAGTGCTTAAAATGCAACTGTTAGTGCTACAAAGTTTCTCTGAATCACTGCATGGCTAGGTTTTTGTAGTCGGAAAATTAAAGATACATTTTTATTTTTAGACACCTATAACATATAAATTATACATATAAAATTAATATTAAATTGTTATTATTGTTAAGTCAACATCCAGCTTAAACAACAGCAGTGAAGTAAATGAAGCAACGCCAAAAGAAAATGGAAAGGTATTTGATTTGTATTTATTTTACAAAAGATTATAAATTTAATAAAAAAAATATTATTAATAATACGAATTAGAAAAACTTGTAGTCATTTAAACATACATATATAAAAAAATAACAATTTGTTAGAACTTATCATTCAATTATAACTGCTATATTGGATGGCATTAAAGTTTTTGTAATTTTCAGAGGTCAAAAAGGCTTAGATCAAGCAGTAGTGAAAATAATTCACCAGAGATTGAAAAGAAATCATCACCTCCAGTTAAATCTGAAAAGGTTTTCTTGTTAACATTATATTTAAATTGATTTATGTATTACATTATGGCCATAATTGTTCCAACAAATATTCTTAAGATATCTCAATGTTAATATATTATTAATAATATGAATATAATAAGAATACAAACAAAAAATGTATAATCTAACAATATTAAAATTATATGTAATAAATTTATTTTCTAGAAGAAGAAAGTGAAAAGGCAACGCATAGACAGCTCAGAGAGCGAACCTGATTCACCAACAAAATCTAGTGATGAGCAAAGTGATATCAAACTAGAAAGAAGTAAAATTCCCCCGAAAACATATGATTCGCCTAAAACTAAAAAAAATAAAAAACCAGAAAAAGATGTCTCAGAAAAGAAAATCAAGGAGGAGAAAACATCACCAAAGACACCAAAGAAAAAGGAAGTGACGAGTAAAGAAAGTCCTCTAAACAAATTTATGGTTAAAGTTGAGAAATCTGACAATGACACGAAGAATAACAAGGAAAACATTCAAAATGATCAAGAAAAAAAAGACATGGTTGCAGGTACATCTTTCCCATTAATATTAATTACTTTAGTTTCAGAGTTTTAGAGATGGCCCAATGGTAAGAATGCGTGAATTTTAACAGATGATCGTGGGTTCAAACCCGGGCAAGCACCACTGAATTTCCATGTGCTTAATTTGTAATTATAATTCATCTTGTGCCTGACGTTGAAGGAAAACATCGCAAGGAAACCTCCATGTGTCTTATTTCACTAAAATTCTGCCACATGTGTTTTCCACCAACCTGCATTGGAGCAGCGTGTTGGAAAAAGCTCCAAACCTTCTCCTCAAAAAGGGAGAGGAGGCCTTAGCCCAGCATGGGATATTCACAGGCTGTTACTATTAAGTTTAAGATTATATTTCTATAACTGTCTGGGTGCATTTTGAAAATACTTTGTAGAATAACTAGTAATGCAGGCTATGCCAGTGTGAACTTCAGTTTGTGACTATATTCCTTCAAATACTGCCATTTTAATGTACATGCATTATAGATATAAAATGTTTAAATAATTAGGTAGCAGTGGTGCTCTAAAAAAAGACAGTTGATTTGGTTTTGGTAACCAGCATATTAACTGGAAAAGAAAAATAATCGGAGCAGCATTTCAATTTTATTTATTTTAATAGAGTATAGGTATGGTGGCAAAATGAGAGTAGCTAGTTAATATTCAATACTCTACTGAAATATACTGAGAATAAAGACTAAGATATAATTAAGTGATATTTTGCTCTATGATCTCTAGCTTTATTACAAAATATAGGTGGCTACAAATTCGATTTAACATATTTATTTTAAAAAATTGTATTTGTTTCCTACAGAAGTTGATTACAATCCAGCTAAAGCCAAGTACCATCCCATCAAGGATGCATGTTGGTCCAAGGGTCAAGAGGTTCCCTACCTCGCCCTGGCCAAGACCCTAGAGGTCATCGAGGGAACATCGGCCCGGTTAAAAATGGTGGAGATATTGAGCAACTACTTCAGATCTGTGATAGCGTTGACTCCCGAGGACCTGCTGGCGAGCATCTATCTGTGTCTGAACAAGCTGGCACCGGCATATCACAGCTTGGAGCTCGGTATGTATATCTTTTTAAAAATAAAATATTCGTTTGCTGTGTAAACTGATAAATAAGATAACCGGTCCGCTGCAGGCATAGCGGAGACGTATCTGATGAAGGCGGTGGGGCAGTGCACGGGCCGCTCGCTGGCGCAGATGCGCAGCGCGGCGCAGCGCAGCGGCGACCTCGGGCTCGTGGCCGAGCAGGCGCGCGCCACGCAGCGCACCATGTTCGCCGCGCCGCCGCTGCGCGTGCGCCGCGTGCTCGCCGCGCTGCGGGACGTCGCCGCCATGAGCGGTACACACGCACACACTGACACAAGCATTTCACATAACTCGATGCTATTTTATTTCTATCTTCGGGTTACAGTGACATTTAATAATTAACTTTCCTATTTCCAGGTCAAGCTTCAGTTAACAAGAAAATTGCGAAAATCCAGTCCTTATATGTGGCTTGCAGACATTCGGAGGCGCGATATTTGATTAGGTAATTTGTTGCCTGCCTCAAAAAAAACACGTTAACATTATCACTCGATAGGATAAGTTTTGGTTATATCGTGTCGTACGGTCCGTAGATCTCTGGAAGGCAAGCTGCGCGTGGGGCTCGCGGAGCAGTCCGCGCTGCAGGCGCTGGCGCTGGCTTGCGCGAGCACGCCGCCGCAGGCCGCAGCCAGCCAGCTCGACGTCGCCTCCACGATGAGCCCGGACGCCTTTAAGGTTACTTTACTTGTTTTTCATGCAAAGAGTGAATTCTAGTTGTATGCAATGTTGCTGACCTTATAAGGTATATTTGTCAAGTAAATCATTAGTGGCCTGGAACTAATAACTGGAAGTTAGCACTTCAAAGTTAAGCCATTGGTCTAGCGAAATCTTTCCCGGTCGTGTTGGACTGCAGTCCCATTAAATTATAAGAGTGAATGAACAAAAGATGCTCCGATACCACGCACACACTTTGATTACCAAATAAATAAATAAATAAATAAATAAATAAATATATAATTTTATTACACAATACGAGTATATATGGACGTAAAGTTTTTATCGATAGATTTAAGTGTCTTAGAGCTTTAGCTGTGGATCTGATTTCAGAAATATATAAAATAAAAACGAAAAGAAATACAGATATTTGATTACTTGATATATTCTCCAAATATCATGCCTGTCACATATTCAACCAACCATTCAAAGTGTTCATTTTTTTAAACACGGCAGACATAGACGTCGATTTGTAAAAACTACTAGTAAAATAAATGTTTTGCATAACAGTATCGTTTTCTAAATCTTAAAATAATAAAAGAAGTGTACGGCAGGCGCTGGTGGACGAGCACGCGCTGACCATCAAGACGACGTACTGCGAGTGCCCCAACTACGAGCTGATAGTGCCGGTGCTGCTGCAGTGGGGGGTGGCGGCGCTGCCCGAGCACTGCAAGCTGACGCCCGGCATCCCGCTCAAGCCCATGCTGGCGCACCCGTCGCGCGGCGTGCACGAGGTCTTCACCCGGTACGGACCGGACCTGTCTCGTTCTCCTCACTGAGAATCTCGTTAATATAGTAAATTTATAAAATGTGTACACGAACCACGACATCATGTACTTCAGAATATCAATAACTTTATAAGAGTATGCTTTTATACATTTTTATTCTTGATTATATTTTCTAATATATAATAATAAAATTATTTATTGTACTATTGTTGAGCAATAGATAGGGGTCAATACCCGTCAAATTAAGCTTTATGCTTTATGCTTGTGTTAGGAGTGGCAGGATAACAATAGCCCAAAGAATGAGGACGTAACACCGCCAGACGGCTCAGTAGCGGGTAAATACCAGATACACAATGTGTGTTTGTGTCGGCAAGGTTCGAGAACGAGGAGTTCACGTGCGAGTACAAGTACGACGGCGAGCGCGCGCAGATACACGTGCCGGGGGAGGGCGCGCCGCGCTACGCCGACGCCGCCGTGTTCAGCCGCAACCAGGAGAACAACACCAGGTGACGGCGCGCGCTGTGTCGTATTGTGTTCTTAGAAATTAATGGAATATTATATATTTGGTATTACTTCATTTTATAAAGTGATTGTAACTGGTATTATCAGTAAGTACCCGGACGTGCTTCGCCGGCTGCCGGCCCTGCTGCGGGACAGCGTGACGAGCTGCGTGCTGGACTGCGAGGCCGTGGCCTACGACACCGTCACCAAGCAGATACTGCCCTTCCAGGTACCACATGCTCGCCTCGTTTCTACTACCTCGTCTTTACGACTTGAGCACATGTTCCATGAAACTTTAAATACTAAAATAAAACAAGCTTTGTGATAGTTCACAAATGAAATTCGCTACTCTATCGTGTAACATCTGAAGAATTCATGAACTTTCTACGAATAATTTTTACTCACCACCATTTGGACTCAGAACAAGATTTGTTACATGTATGTCCTGTATACACCGTGACATTCGATGTGTCCTAGCATTAGTTACTTAAACTCAGATCAGGTAGAGTAAGCCAGTTCACTAGCCGTCGTGGCCCCCAGGTGCTGTCGACGCGCAAGCGCAAGGACGCCGCGGAGGACGAGATCAAGGTGCAGGTGTGCGTGTTCGTGTTCGACCTGCTGTTCCTCAACGGGCGGCCGCTCGTGCGCGACGCGCTGGCCGAGCGCCGCGCGCTGCTGCGCGAACACTTCCGGGAGGTGGAGGGTGAGCGGGGATGTTATCGCTACTTTGAATCTTGTATGTACTGGATCAGATTCAGGATGTTGTAGAGATAACAGCGTTTATGGCGTCAACAATTACATATACACATAGGTGTCTATGTAATTGTTGACGCTCACAATCTTAGATGCCAAACCTGAAGTGCCAATACTTAAGTACTGGAGTGTCACAGGTCAGTGGCAGTTTGCGGCGGGTGGCGACTGTCGCGACGAGGAGGCCGTGCAGAGCCTGCTGGAGAGCGCCGTGCGGTCCTCTTGCGAGGGCCTTATGCTCAAGGCCCTGCACGGGCCCCGCGCGCGCTACGACATCGCGCGCCGCTCGCACAACTGGCTCAAAGTAAGGCACAATTGATATCTGGCAAGTACTGAAATATGCATACATATGTCACATGATCAATTAACGTGGCCAAGGTTACTGTAACGTTGTTAGATATACATATAGTAACCTTATGTACACCGTTGGCGATAATTACGTATCGTGTAATTAATTCGCCATATGGTATCCTCATATAATGTAATAACTAATCGTGTCACGTCCGGTGTCCCGCAGCTGAAGAAGGACTACCTGGAGGGCGCCGGCGACACCATAGACGCGGTGGTGCTGGGCGCCTACCGCGGCCGCGGCAAGCGCGCCGGCCTGTACGGCGGGTTCCTGCTGGCCTGCCGCGACGCCGAGGCCGACCACTACCAGTCGCTCTGTAAGATCGGCACCGGCTTCTCCGACGACGACCTGCGCACGCTCACCGAGACGCTGGCGCAGCACGTCATCGACGCGCCGCGGAGCTACTACATGTGCGTGTCCGCTTCCGGCCTGTGCGCCGAGCGCGGAGCGTGACTGTGTGTGACTGTGTGTGACTGTGTATGTGCGCAGGTTCGACAGCTCGCACGCGGCGGACGTGTGGTTCAGCGCGGCGTGCGTGTGGGAGGTGCGCTGCGCGGACCTGTCGCTGTCGCCCGCCCACCGCGCCGCCATCGGCCTGGTGGACCCCGACCGCGGCGTGTCGCTGCGCTTCCCCAGGTACTCGTGGGGCCCGAGGGCTAAATTCAAATGCCACAAAATTTGACGAATATACATGACACTCGCTATTCTAAACGTGCGCCCGATGCCACTGCACCCGCGAGCCGCAAGCTAGTCACAATAAATTAATGTTTTAGGCATATTTATTTACAGTTTTAAAAAACTTATACTATATTTATTTAGTATGGTGTATAAGTACATTTTTCAAAATAAAAATCTACAAATAATGTAAAATGCAACCAAAGAAATATTTTATTAAGTACCTAATATATAAATTAGGTACTTAATAAATTAGATCTTGATGGGATAAACATTACATTTGTAGTTTTTTTTTTTACCAATACTATTCGCTTGTTGGGATAAGGATTCGGGACGCGAGTGCTTGACAAATACGCAATGTCTCCTATTGCTACGTATAACTACAACTCGGAAGCCGAGTCGTAAACGTCTCGGCTTAGAAAACGTCGGATGAATGGCATCCAAAGTCTTAAAACAACCATTTATTCTCCAAAACATTTGTGTGAATACTCATATATTACAGTTTATTTTATTACTTGGTGGTAGGGCTTTGTGCAAGCCTGCCTGAGTAGGTACCACTCACTCGTCAGATATTCTACCGCTAAACAGCAGTATTTAGTATTGTTTTGTTGGTAAGTACAGGCACAAGGGACATAATATCTTAATTCCCAAGATCGGTGGCACATTGCCGATTAGAAGGATGGTTAATATTCATCACAGTGCCAATGTCTATGGGCGGTGGTGACCACTCACCATCAGGTTGCCTATTTGCTCGTCCACCTACCTATTCAATGAAAAAAAAAATACTAAAATGATTGAACTTTATTAAATTTTTAGAAAAATCTGTAAATCAGTGTTCTCTGTTACTGTATGCACTCGACTGTCAACTGACAGTACTGTACAACTGGCAATCGGCAGGTTCGTGCGCGTCCGCGACGACAAGACGCCCGAGCAGGCGACCAGCGCCGAGCAGCTGGCGCAGCTGTACCTGGCGCAGGACCAGGTCAAGAACAGCGCGCCCAAACACGTGGACCACGACGACTTCTACTAGCTCGACTTACAAATAAAACATTATATATTGTTGCAATTCTTTTATTCGGATACTAGGTTCACCTTAACAGTATTACGTCGAATTATTATACTAACTTAAACCTAATTTACACAAAGAGAAAAATTCGTTCGTAGGTCCGTTCATAGTTCAAAATGACAAAATCACAATCGACAGTGGTGACCTCACCACGTGACGTTACAAAGAGAATCAATATTGATTTCGACTCGATTACATCTAATGATATGACGTAGTAGTTCTGATGCGACCGTTTACTTTTAAATAAACACAACCTACGTTAGCTGCCAATAAGATTTTACCCTAAACTGGCCGTGGGTACATTCCACGTGAATTAAACTAATGTCGAACTTGTTTGAGCTTTCATATTCGTTTATTTTCTAATGACGATTCATTATTAACGTTAAGTTTATATAAGAAATAATGTAAAAAACCGGTACAGGTGCGAGTACAATAATCACAAAAGATCAAAATTACAACTTTGTATGGCACAATATTGTAACGTCAACATTATTATTACAATTAAATAAGATGCCATTGTACTCGACAACATTTACTGTTACTTATAATTATAATAGTACAGTCGGCCTCAAAAACGATAATTGTTGCATTAATGTTAAAACTTTTTAAAAAACCAAATAATGACTTCAAGTTCAAATGTTATTTGCGCTCCGTAGAACCAAATTTATTAGACTAAAATTCTGATACTGAACTTAATCTAAATCGGTTTTCAGGCCGACTCTACCGATTACTTTATTAATTAAGTTACAAAATCTAAAGAGAACACCTGCACACTATCTACATTACAAATTCATCACAAACTTCGTCACTTTCTAAGAACTAAGTTGAAGAATATAAGTAACTACATATTTGATTCTATGCATCTATTTGAACTAATTACAACAAACAAACAGTAAAATAATAAAATACTATAGTTAATAATAAAGTACAATAAGAATAGTTTGCGCTTAACTAAATGATTTATCCTAATTGTGTACATGACATGATCACTAATATGATGATCATTAATATCTCATTTTTGGTCATTTGTTACGTTTTAAGTGAGACGAAAGAAGAAATATATAATAGGAGTACATAACAACTATGTATGTACGACCCATGTTAGCAGCAATAACGACTGCTCTCGTATGTTAAGTATTAGATTTAGTATTATATAAAGTAGAGAAAATTCAATTTGGCACAAACGTGTGCGCAAAATTTAGTTTATCTGCGCACATCTTGTCGTTGATTAATTAATTTATGCGAGGTGTCAAAGTGATCACTATTCAATGCAGACACATCAATGATGATTGTTTCATGAATCATTTAAGAATATAATATAAAATATGGTTTATGTACCAAGTCGTGCCTTAAGCTACGATTTTGTATAACACATTAAATTGTACTTAGGATTAAGGATTCTCATTACAAATGATAACATTTTACAACCTCGAAACATTCGAGTACTTTAAGAAGTAAAATCACTAGGGAGTGACACACTAGGTGCTACAATTCCGCTGGTCGCCAGTCGTCGGCAGCCGGCCGGTCGGCTCACAGCAGCGCGGCGCGCTCGGGCGCCGCCTCCAGCAACGACGCCCGCTCCTGCAACGACCGCTCGCTACTGTCCTGTCGACCCCACACAGGCGCATGCACTCTGTGCGCCCACACAGGCGCACGCAGTCTGTGCGCCCGCACCAGTCGCACGCACGTCAGTGCGCTCCGCACCAAGTATAGAAGCTATATATATATATATAGTATAGCAAGTTCACAGCAACGAAATGAGTAGAGCGCTCGTACTATTGAGTCGTCCGATATTACGAGCAGGGTCGACGCGCACGAGTCGCACGGAGCGCACTAGAGCGGCGGCGACTGGCGGACCCCCTCGCTCGCGGGCACTCGCGGGTCCACAAATTTTACGTTACACGCTTATGTGTGTTTGATTAACGGCTAATTAGATTTAAATATTATATTTCTTAACTCGTTTCGCGCGAGTTGCGATCGCTAACGGCGTATGAAGTAGAATAAGAAAACATTGACGACGTTAACTCTAATATGGAACACGTATCGGAAATCGAATCTTATTCCACTTCAGACGCAGTAAAATTCGTGGGCCGGCGGCGCCCGCGGCTACATCCTGGAGGTGGCGAGGCGGGCTGACGTTACCTCGGGGGGGTTGCTGTCTTGCGGCGCGTACATACTCTCGTATATCGGATTCGCGAAATGATTGCCGCCGTTCTGGAAAACAAATACCAATTTATTTATTAACACATAAATTTGAGTAATGTTATTTATTTATAAATAAATAAACTTATGGTTTGAGGTAATTAGTTTGTCACAATCCGAACCGTTTACCGAAGCCAAAAAAAAACCAATTTGAATAAAGATTATATTTCCAAGCTCTGAAATACGACGCGACTAGTAACGACAAAAAATATAATAAAATTGCAGAGCCGCTGATAGAAGCCGCTGAGCGAACTGGTATCACTTATTTATTGCAATATTAAAAATATTTTAGAGTAAATTGCTCATGTACTCCGTTTATGATATTTCTATTAACCGGGCACGGAAAGGATCCTTCACCGACATTTCCTTCACCTGGATGAATTATACACGTATAAAGCACGTGAAAACTATGGCAGTAATAATATGATGTCTCGTCTTTGAGCTGGCAATCTTCAGTTAAAGAGTTAAAAAGTTCACGTGTTGTATCACCGGGCCCACTTGCGGCTCTTAATTAATTGATATTTTAATTTTTTTACATGATAATATCATATAAAAAAGTAGCAACAGAACTTAAGATCGAATTGACATTTCGGCGATTACGTCATGCCGGAGCCTCGAGCCCTGCCGGGCAACAGCTGGTTAGAAATAAAAAATCTATCGATTCAATCTTGTACAAATTTATTTGTGAATATAAATAAAAATAATACCATTTAATTGATTCATTTAAACAACTCACGGTTCGAATACAATAATAAATAATCAATAAGTTTTTGTTGTTGCTCGGTTTGCAAATTATTTCTAAAAGGTCAAGGACATATGTATATAAAGGTCATCCAATTATTTATTTTGACCGCGTGTACGTTAATGATTCGCGAGCGATGGGCGCGCTGTTTAGCTGGTGTGGGTTTGCTGTCTTCGGTTCAAAACGATTTAATAGTCAGTTTTGTATGTCGCCTGTCCGTTTTTTGTTTATCATGGTGTTTGTGTGTTGTGTAAACAAATACTTTTATTACAGATTCTTAACGTAAACAATACTTATTTCGTAAAATAAAACCTTATATATTCTCGTCGTATATCGTTTTGTCACTGAGAACGATATCGAATTATTATACTCGTCTTAATATTGTTTATTACTTGTCTGTATTTCAAATCAAAGTGTACTTTATTCGAAGCTATTACGAGCACTTTTGAATCGTCGCGTTATGAGATTAAATTAATTTGACGCTACCACCGGTTTGGAGTATAAACTCTACCGAGAAGAACTAGTAGGTAGATCACATCGGTATGTTAATTATTATATAGGTATAGGAATTTAACAAAAACTAGCTTCACACTTTTTGTCTTAAAAAAAAAAAAGAATAGGTAGGTGGACGGGCTTATGGGCCACCTGATGGTAACCCATATAAATTGTCATTGTAAGAAATGGTAACCATCGCTTAAATCGCCAATTCGCCACCAACCTTGAAAACTAAGGTGTTATGTCCCTTGTGCCTGTAATTACACTGGCTCACTCACCCTTCAAACCGGAACACAACAATACCAAGTAAAGCTACAATATCTGATGAGTGGTTGGTACCTACCCAGACGAGCTGGCACAAAGCCCTACCACCCGTAATCATGTAATCTATAAAACCTGTTATATTATAGAACTTAAATTGAGAATAATCAAGGTTGACATTATGTGACCACGCAGCGGAACAGGCGGCAAGTGAAGTAAATAGTTTGTACGAACGAGTAACGTTTGCACAACACATTACACAACGGCAGTAATTACTGAACACTAAGTGAACCCATAAAGCGTAAAGTATTGAATTATTTACTTTAGGCTTGATTTAGTTTGATTTATTGTTCATTCGGAACTGAAACGAATTCATTACAATCTTATGTAAGCTGTACATAATTCCGTAAAATATTAAGTTGCGCCGTAAATATTTATACCTACTATACATTCACGATATGTTAATAATAATAGAAAATATTGTCAAAACAAATTCAGCCTTCAAACGGTCTTTAGCTAACGGACTCGTTTGGATTTATTCTAATTTAGGATGTAGGAACCTTCTTTGTTGAACAGTCGCCCATACGTACGCACATACACACACACACACACACGAAAATGTATGTGTGTGTTGGCCGCGGGTCGCAAGTAGGGAAGGGTTGCGCGCAAAGTAGTGCTTATTTCAAGCAAGCGCTGCCGTGCGGTGTAGCGTGGAATTTTGAGATTTGTTTTATTTAGGAAGTCAACGTTATATATTCAAAAAAACATTTGTTATTGTATGTATAAAAATATGTATCAATTATAGGCTAACATAACATAAAAAAAACTAACTGAAGAAAAACAAATATATATATACTAATAGTTTGTACGCGCTAGTCTCAGCCTACCTACCAAGGTTATAGATTAAATAACATCTCGTTTCAACCTACGGCGCCGGAGCAGTGACGTTTAATGGGGCTGCAGTGAGCGGAGCTGTTATAGAATATAATCGGGTTCGGATTGGATAAACATAATGGAAAAAAAACATTCAAAACATTAGTACATAAATAGACTTTTACATAATCTTATCTATGTCGTGCGCGTGGCGTCGCTTGTAGATGTGTTAGTTTCTGCAGCGGGTGGTGGTGGTAGCAGGGGTAGTGGTACTTACGGTGGCGGGCGGGTCGCGGTCGTCGTCCCCGGCGAGGTACATGGGGTTGCTGATCTCCAGCGCCTCCGCGCCCTCCGCCAGCCGCGCGTGCACGAACGCGCCGCTAAGGGCAGACGACACGCGTTACTATCGCGGCACAAGCAGAGGAGACTCGATACGAGACTAATTCTAAATATATATAACGATCTCTGTTTTGAGTGTAGTTGTAGTGCCTCGTGGATAACCTTCTTATTTATATATTTTAAAATAATCAGATCATATAAACTGCTATCGTACCGGTTGTTTTGAAATGAAAACTGACTGTTTCGAACAGCCGTCGCAATGTCACGAATATTCAACAAATAAATGAGCCGTGACGCGATCCGCGGCCGACACAATATTATTGTTTGTTTACAAATGAACAGATATTTGCATTATCTTAGATATTAGATCGACGATCGACGTCACCGCTGCGACACGGACCGACAATGTCAGTGTCGGGACAACGGACAACAGACGCCGCGGACTGGCGTCACGACTCCGCTCGTCGACCCGTTTGTATTATATCGGCGGCCGATACCTACGTGTACCGGCGCGGTATTCACTTTATAATTACAACTTGCAGAATTTCCCAATAAGGAAATACTAAAATTGTAAGTGCCGGTTATTTTATTAATACAAAAAAAAACAAATACAAGTCGCTATTTGATTAGCACACTGAAGGTCCCGCGTGGTATCTGAGTAATATTATGAATATAAAAAATCGTGTATCTGTGTGTGCAAATATTGTTACACAATTACGCAGATATCTATATTTAGATGCATCGGATAATTTGTTGTTGAATTCCAATCAGATATTTTTCTATTTATTTATGATTATTAAAGGAAATTCCTCCTACATTTTAATTGACGCCCAGAACAACGACTCCTTGAAGGTCGATAAAGAAATATTTTACTAACGACAGCCATATGTTCTACTACAAGGGTACCGAACTCAGCGTCTCTTCGGTCAGCGATCGGACAGATCTTTCGTCGAGCGGGAATTCGTCTATATTATATATTCATATTTAATGTTGATGACATTACGTTAGTAATCAGAAACACATTTTTTGTAAATAACTCATCGCTATGTCGCGAAGCGGAAACACTTTGATGGAATTTTAAAAAACTCGATTTCGTCGTGTGTCGGGGATTACCAGAGGATAATAAAAAAAATCTATATTTACGACGAAGTTAAAGCCATATTATTAAAGGTCTGCCATATTATTAAAGGTCTGCCATATTATTAAAGTACTGGTATATAGGTATTTTACCAAATTGAAGTAAGAGTTAAGTCGTATGTGTGCGTGTGTACTCACTGGCGCCGCCTGTGCACGACGTACAGCGTGGCCAGCAGCGCGGCCAGCAGCGCCAGCAGCGCCAGCAGCCCCGCGCCCCACGCCGCGCCGCCCGCGCCCTCCGCCGCCGCGCCGCCCGCGTCCGCGCACTGCAGGCCCTCGCCGCACGCGCAGAACGGCGTGCCCGGCCCCGACGGGTTATCTGAGGTAACATCGTCAGAATTGTTGCAAATTGCTTTGTTGTTTTAATTTTTTATCGAAAATATTAACTGGGGTATTATTCGTTACATTAATGCATTCAAGCTTACAAATTGATTAGCTCTATCGCACTAGAAGGTTCTAGAAGCCCTTTACTCACTTGAAGGTCTCCAGATGCATACGCTGGGAGGTGGGCAGGCGGCGGATAGACAGGCATGGTCGTAGCCGACGTAGTGCTGGCAGCGCGGGCCGCCCCAAGCGCCGGCGCACGCGCACGCGCCTCCCTCCCCGGTCCCCGCGCCGCGCACGCAACGGCCCCCGTGCGCGCACGAGCCTACGCATGATCCCCATTCTGCGGAAACGACGCACGTGTGTTGATTAATGCTTTTGTTACGGCTGGAGGTGGATACGAAATAATAACGTAACATGTCCGGGTCGAACTGCGGTTTTCACATCAGCGAGGCGGAGATTTTCTAGCAGCTTTTGTTAGTTCTAGACTTGTGCTGTCAGGCTGTGCCTGTACTATAAAATATAATAATCTACATTTACGTTATAATTTCGATCTCTATATAACAGGTTCAACGGGGACGGAAGTTCGTTCGGAAGTCGACTAATGTAAGTTATATGATATTTATGGGAAAATATACTAAGGGTACCCCCTTAATTTTGAATGGGGAGTGAATTTTTGAATATAAGCTATAGGTTTTATAAGCAAACTACAAACTTTTCCTTAAAAGGAGTGGAAGGGTACTTTACTAAGTAAAACATACAGTTATGATTTGAAAGTGGTAAGCGCAAGTCCTGTCGGAAGCGCGTTCTGTTATTTGTGATTGACTTATTACTAACGCAGCCGCGCCGCGCACGCAGCGCTTCGCGTAACCAGTATTCGAATATATTATTTAGAATGTTTCCTCTACCGGCGATGTGAATATCGCAAAATTTAGTAAAATATAATTTTAAATAAGTACTTATATAAAAAGGCTAAACTTTGTAAACATTTACCCTTACCTTCTAAAAGTTCTTTGTTAGTATAAGACCTTTCCACTAGTTTTTCATAACTTATATATAATACGATTTTTTTAATAGAAAAGATAGGCGGGCGGGCAAATGGGTCCTCTGATGATAAGCGGTCACCACCGCCCATAGACAATGGTATTGTAAGTTATATTAACCATACCCTACATCGCCAATGCACCACCAACCTTGGGAACTAAGATATTATGTCCTTTGTGCCTGAAGTTACACTGGCTCACTAACCTTCAAATCGGAACACAACAATACTAATTATCGCTGTTTTGTGGAAGAATACCTGATGAGGTGGTGGTTTACACAGGGCCCTACCACCAAGTGAACTGAAAGTGTGGCTGGTTTCAAAATTGTAATAAACTGTAAAAAAATACGACCAAAGTTCACTTGACCGGAACGCGACTAGCGACTGTGCTTTAGGGCGATATCGTCATAATCGTTATGAATTTTCTAGTAGAGACCGCTAATGATATAAATATAAAAGTTGTCTGGCGCTTTCTTAAAATGTTCCTTATTTAGCGATTACGCGACGGCTTGTTAGGTTATGACTTATGTTTCAAATATGTAAAGATTTAAGATATTTTGCTCGTAAGTAATCCATTCAATGCATTCGATCATTTAAAGTTTAAATATTATAATTATTAGACAATTTTTCACATAACACAAGCTCCGAACTGCTGATAAATAACTGATTGCCAGAAAACCTCAATAACTCTTTATTAACTGGAGCCGGGATTTGAACTCAAGACCTTTGAATTTGCAACCTTCCGGGCTCGCCGCGAGACCTACGAGACAGTTATATGTCACGTCGGCTAACGACGTGCCGTTCCGACGTGCTGGCGTTACGTCACGTCATTTAACCTCCGTCACTCAAATCCTTTTACAAATCTGACGACATCATTTATCATTATGTCTGTGATGTACTACTTTTATATTCCATATAAAGCTACAGGAGACGAGATTATACGTATTTATAATTCATCTCGTGCCCGGCGGTGTAGGGAACACATCGCGAGAGCAGTGGGGGACTTTACATAGATATGCATGTAATACACGAGTACCGGATCGATCGGTATATATATGTGACCCTGTACATGATACATGTATATAATCTATACTGCTAGTCTACAATGCTTAAGATCACGAGTTCCCCAATATTAAAAAAAATTCTATCCAAATTATTGTAATAATATTAATATAATAATAAAGATATTCTTAGTCTAGTGCCTCAGACAGCACGTTAACCCGTTGTGCGCGCACTTTATCGTTGTCTATGGTAAACCCCCGGATTCCCATGAGAGCAATGCCTTGCAAACTTTAAAATTTGTATTACAGATTGTAAAGACCGTCAGACCGACAATATCTATCTATCAAAGTTTGCAATCTGTACGGTTTATTACAAACACGCGTTCCCTTCAATTTTATATTGACATGTATGTTTTTCGAACACAGTCTGTAAGTAATGTAAAGAGCTTTTGGTAAGTAAATATAAATTCGCGCTGACCCGCGGCCGTGACCCGTCCCGACGGGTTGGCGGGCGGCGATACTCGTGCGTTACATTACACGTAAGCTGCAAGCTCTACTTTGAATACAGCGATTAATGATCATCATTCATCCGAACAGTATACAAGGAGGCTTCGACGACTCAAAAATAAAAATAGATTAACTACTGAGTTTCTTGCCGGTTCTTCTCAGTAGAAACCACACTGAGGACCGGTGGTAGCGCAGAGGTACTTGTTAAACTCTATTTGAATAAAAAATATTTCGATTTGATTTGTATGTATAGACTTCTATATACGCACGGCTTTACCCACAACATTGTGCATTTAAGATTAGCACAACACATTTAGATATTTTTTTTAATTCTAGGAGGACGATATCCTTTGTCCTTGAAATTATCCCGGTTCGCTTAAACGGGAACGGAGATGTGTAAATAATTACTGTTTGGAAGTAGAATAATTGGTGGATGGCAGAGACAAATAACTCTGCCACCATAAGAAGAAACTTCTATCATATTATTTATACGCGTTTTTATGTAAAGTTTATTACGATATAACATTCCTATCAGTAAAATTACCGTGGCATTCTGAAAATGCGCGCACTTACAAATGTATATACGGGGAAAACATAGAACCTTCCTTTTTTAAGTCGGTAATAAAACAGTTTTCAGTTCAGACCGAGAGAACACGAGACCTGCCTTAGAGTACCGAACGAAAATAAGGTTAATATTGTAAAAATTTTAAAGCCCGTCCCGAGTTGTTTTACGTAAGCGCTACGGACCTAAATATCATCCTGTCTTCACTTGATTTATCTCTGTTGTATAAGTCGGTGTATTTTATTTAAACGTAAAATATTGTGTAAATATATTTATTTGTTTTTATTTACACTAAAGGTTAAACATTCGAATGTAATATTTAGTATCGACCGCAGATCTCACCGGTTTCGCCTTGACATATTACATATTGCAATTCTGTGAGAATATTATATTAAAAACATTGTGTGGATTAATTCCTCATTCACAAAGACGAAAGAAATGATTGCAAAACTTCGTTACGACCGCGGATGCGCAACAACTCAATTATTAATAATTATCGTTTTACTCACGGTAATCTCTTCGTCTTCTTCGCCCCATTTACATTTATTTATCAACACTATTTAATTAACACGGATCAAGAAACGATCACCAACTGTTGTCCGTTTACATTTTTCGTTTGGACGCAATTATTTATGAAATCCCTCATGCATTAAACATCACATACACATGTTAAATATAATGGATGTTATCGAAGTACGAGATAAATCGATGTCGTAGAGCGAGCCGCCGCCGCGGGTCGAACGTGTGTGCGGTCGCAGCGCGCGCTCGCCACTGACGTAAGACGAACAGCCGCCGACGGACTCGGGCGCGATGTATCGGCCAAATAACAAATCATAATCACAATCACAAGATGATCTTATCTCGGCTCCTCGTCAACCTGTCTACGGTCGCCATGACAACTGGCACACGAGACCACCATCAGCCGTCGCTCGGTTGCCACGTCGGCTGTTACGTCAAACACTAACGAAATATTCGTAAACAATAAATCATTCATTTGTAGCCTGCCTCTTTATTTTACGAATCAGTCTCTCTATTATCGTGTATATGTTGATATCAAAAAATATTTTATTCAAGCAGCCTATAGTAACTACTCAGGTTGAATCGCGTTACTGGATCCAACCGAATGTAAAGGTTTAGTTTACTAAAGTAGTTCTTTTTCATAGTCAACTTTATATCTACAATTATATTTACATGTCTTGTATGGAAATCCGAAAAGAGATGGCCCAGTGGTAAGAACGCGTGAATCTTAACCGATGATCGCGGGTTCAAACCCGGGCAAGCACCACTGAATTTTCATGTGCTTAATTTGGGATAATAATTCATCTCGTGCTTTACGGTGAAGGAAAACATCGTCAGGAAACCTGCATGTGTCTAATTTCACTGAAATTCTGCCACATGTGTATTCCACCAACCCGCACTGGAGCAGCGTGGTGGAATAAGCTCCAAACCTTCTCCTCAAAAAGGGAGAGGAGGCCTTTAGCCTGAAGAGATGAGATGAAAATGTATCGAGGTTACTATCTACGCGAACTCGATAAGTATTCTCTGAGTGAGGCTTGATGGATAGGCGTCGTTTATAAATTATAATGTACTTTTTTCAAGTTGGCTCTCAAGCGTTTTTGATGCTTCATTTTTTGTACAATTTAATTAGGAAACTCAGTTATTCTTTTATAAAATTTAATTAATGATTATAATAGATTCTTATGAAACAATTTACATATAAGTCTGGACTTTCCGAGTCGTATCTTTATTAATGTTATCCTGTTTTAGTATTAAATATTATATAATTTAGTGTGTTTGTCATAATGTCCGCTTATGACATAAACACACGCCGTGCATTTCATTCGGTATTTTGAAATTGATGACGCATTATAATTGGTTTCCTAACGTGTCTCCCCATGGAGTCGCCATGTACTACGGTGGAGCTACGGCACAGATTGTACGGAACCGGTTAGCTCCGGTTAGATAAGCAAAGACGCAAGAGACACGCCGCTAATTAACTTTATATCCGTTGAAAGTTCACATAACATCATCAAACAACATTTTTAACAGCTTTGGAATATTTTATTCGAACCGAATGTAATTGGTTTAGAGTGAAAAAACTGTCGACGGTGAATGTTTGTAGCTGCAATTTTATTATTTATTCTGGTTTGCGGAGATGACTCAGTGGAGCGAATGCGTGGAACGTAACCGAAAGTCTCGGGTTCAAATCCGAGCAAGTATTACCTGTTGTGAGTTGTTTAATTTGCAGGTATAATTATATTTTGCACTCGCCGTTAAAGGAACACGTCCTGTAGAAATTTGTTTGTAAAGGATAGAATTCTGCCACGTGCGTGTTTTCCTCGGCTGCACTGCTACCCTCGCCTTAAGTGATTACTACGTCGTTCGTAAATAAGCACTCGTTGTCCAGCCGTTGTCTCACGTGTTGTCTTTGCCAGCAGTCAGACATTTGTTAGGTTTTTTATGCAAGAAATTCATTCCGGATTTATATATATGTATCTTTTTAAACACATGTTTCAAACAAACTAAAGTATAAATTTGCACGTGTATTATAACAGCTCAGGTCACCAGGTTGACGGCGCATTGTCGGTGCAAGGAATAGACAATAACAGTGTCACTCTTTATAGGCTGCGGTGAGTGGTGACCACTTATAGTCACGTGGTCAAGTTCGTGGTTGCTAGTGCAACATGCTCATTTTATTACTTCAGGACTTTACAGTCTACAATTATGGCTCTTGATATGCTTGTACATTACATCAAACAAACGGTAAACTCACTGACTGGCAGCCTCAGCTTCAATAAAAGTCCGGAAAAGAAAAAAAAGAAACCGAGAGTTACGATTATTTGAGATAAGAATAACAAGCCGGCGTTACGATAATACTAAATCATAACATGTTCAGTATAAGCCGAGCTGCCCGGGCCCTCATCCTCACCCTCGCCCTACGCGTGAGGTCTCGCGCGTGACGCAACATCTCCATTACAAACAACTGCAGTGGCCCGCACCGCACCGCACCGCGCCACAGCTTCAAATAGCTCATGTACTATACAAGTACGTACATGACTCGCTGCTCATTTATTGCTCATTGACATACATAATACATCATTAAACCTTCATTAAAATAATTCATACATCAAATCATTATTTAAATGAATTGCTGATTAATTATTACAAGATTTATTCTTCGGTTTAAGTTATTGTACGACAATAATATTGTTTATTTTATTATTAATGTCATGAGACTTGTATAACAAGTAAAGTTACCTGCGGCGAGCGCTCTATTCTAACGAGTATTACATTTGTAGTTGTTTGTCACACTGATTGTTAAATAATTTACACGTCTTCGGTTGCGACGCATACTGCGCCTATACACTACTGTATAGAGACCAGGAGCTGGACCTTACCTAACGTAATAGTTACTAGGACATCTGATGTCCTCCATTTTGAAACGATTAGAGTAAAATTAAATTATTTTTGCCTGGGGTGGCCCCCTCGACTAGTTCCTTGGAGTCCTAGAACATATTGCTTCACCACGAGCTTTCAAACATCGCGAAACCACATCGTTATATTATCTCCCCTGCACATTTCCATAGCATTTGTCATGGTCCCATCAGGTCCATAAGAGAATACTAATATTATACAGCTCGAGAGCTCGTACGTTTGAACGCACTAATCTCAGGAACTAAATTGGACGCATTCGAAAAACATGTTTTCGTCCGTTAGTCGTTTAATAAGTTTTAAAGCTTTATAACTTATCGTTATGACTCGACTTGCAGGATTTGAAGGAATGGTGCAGTAACACTATTCACCAACTATTTATTTTATGTTTATAAAAATATGCCCTTTATTAGATAAAAATATAGTAAATTACCAGTCTGTCAATGCCCCACCGCTGGGCTACGGCCCTCTCTCGCCTTGAGGTAATGGTTTGGCGCTTACTCGACCACGCTTCTCTAATGCATGTATCTTCACTTTATATTTTTTCAACTCCGAGTACGAAATGGATTGTAAATATAATTGGTTTAAGCTATAAAAATTCAGATTTTCAAATATCGAGATTTTCGTGTTGCAAGCACGGGGCTTTCTCGGGTACGCTAGGAGATATGTTTCAAGGTAAATGCGTGGCTTTTTAACTAATTTTTCTCTTGAAATAATGGTAGTGGTGTTGTATTTGTGGCGCGAACTGCGAAGTGTTAAACGAATGTAATGTGATGAAACTTGTGTCAGATACTGTGTACACGTCGCGTTAATAATATTTATGCAAATTGATTACAAATTGGACAAACTGATATTAAATTACAAACACACAGCGAAGGTCTAGTCCGCGTACGCTAGCTAACAAACTTTTATTTAATTTATATTTTATTTCTACGTTGTCGAGTGGCGAACTCATAAAATTGCATGTAAATTACAGGTCCCAGGTTCAATCATAGGTCTGGTCAGAAATATTATTAACTTTTTATATAAAGGAATATGAGTAGAGTCGAAGGGGCGTTACAAAACGGTTGAGTTCCCAGCGCGCACAATTATGCATTTTTATACTTATAATATAACATTCGAGACCGTTTATGTCATTCGTTCGAGCATCAGCTTAACCAAATAAACTCTTATATAAATTTATCTTCTTACACAAATATGCAAATAGTCAAATTAAGATTTGTACAAAAACTACTCGTTTAAATAAATAACTCGCACCTCGTTTTCAGCAAAACTGACGGAAAAAACGATGCGGATGTTAATAGTTCTGTGAACAGCTGACGTCGGCGGCAGACCGCGTGCCCTGCCTTCTACCGGCGTATTGTTAAAAATTATTGAAATCGGCGCTCAAAACTTCCGGGCATGTATTGATTAATATTCGCACAATCCAGAGTTGAAAACAAACTGTCGTCGAGTGAATCGACAAGTCCAATCTCGGTACCAGTAAATCGATATAACCAGCTCTACTCAAAGCTCAACGCGCGCGGTACACGCGCCGCTAACATCGGTCGGTCGCAGGTTCGATCTTGGACCTATCGTCCTATCGTCGTTCCTGTCGTCTTTACTAATAATACAGTTTTACACTTGATTCGAAGTGAATACATTTATCAATAATTCCATGAAAACGAATATAACGTATATAACGGATCGCACTTAGCTTTATTATAAATCGCCTTTGAACTTTGACATTAAAATATCGATTGTTGGAATTGTATCCGCCGGGGACGACGTCGCCCACTCATCAATTACTCTACCGACAATATCAATTGTTCACATATTTCCTACATTTTCCCATCAATGTCTCGAAAACAGATCACGGCTCATACTGCAATATAATACACAAAATTTAAACGAATATGTATATAGCTAAAGAGTTTGTTTGTTAACTTGTTTGGACGCGCTAATCTCAATATCTATAAAAACTATAAAAAATCTTTATAGAAATCCCATTCATTGAAGTAGGATAGGGCATCACGCTGCGAGCCGACATTTACCAGCAGATGGCTCATTACTTCGTCTGCCTTATTATTTATTAAGATGTGTCGTCAGCGAAACTAAAAAATAATAGTAACAGCAATCCTGAAGGTTAGTGCAGAGCCCGCGTTCCCCCGCGGTTTCCCCGCGGGCAAGACCCGCGTCCATCTACTCATTACCACGTTACAGCACGAGGCTTTCCCGCAACATGACTCACCGCGCCGACTGTACGTGTACATACATTAACTTGTGGAAGTGGCACAAAACACTGAGTAATGTACTTATTATTATTAAACGAGTTTTTATACTTTTGTCTGACCCATTATAAGTATCCTTCTCGCTTCGAATCACATCAAACAATGACATTTAAAAAATTATAAGTAAATTTTCCTGTTGAAAAGGTAGGTGGGACATGAACTCGTATGAGAAATAATATAAGTCTACGTTTCAATTATAAAGTGTTTTTTACAATGTGCAATTAAGACTTTTTAATTGCGTTATAATTAAATATTTAGTCGTTTATCCTCGTGCGGCGATGTCCGTGACGAGCTAAGAGACCGTAACCTTCCACGACACATTCGAAACGTTCTAACACGAGAAGGTCGCAGATCGCTAATTGACCACCTGAGTGGACGCTGCGGATCTCGGCGAGTGTTTGTGAGAAAAAAATTTAAAGTAGCGCCTGTGTGTACGCAAAAACACGCTATCTCACTATATCTTCTTTACACTTAACTAATTTATTGTAATATTATAACTCTCACTGTCTTTCTTATTTAATTATAATTTAACGAAATTTTTAGATATTCTTTCCTTTAATATATGTATTAACTTAATATCGGGAAGTATTATTTTATTCATTGTATGAATACTGATGATCAATGATCTGGGGCGAGGCTCAAGGTTTAGGACCAAGTTTGATAAACCTTGCAGTTAACAAACTCCGGATTGCTATTGAGAGTTTGATGAAAAAAAAAATCAAATTATTAAGCCTCTTAAAAATATTGACCTTGGCATCGGCAAACTAATACGCTGTAGTGCTAAACGGTAAGAACTCATTTCATTACTCTTCCGAGAAATGTTGACAACCGACTTATGGTAATATACTACTTTAATGCGTGTATTCTTGAAATATTATAATTATAATAGTCAATGTCGCTTATCACTTTCTGACATTTTACGACCGTTTTATGCGGTGAGTTTCGAGTTTGTCCTTACAGAATAGCCCTACTGCTCACAGCCACTAATAAACCTGTTTAGATGTAACCTTCTCTAAACGAGGAAAATTACGATAAAAACCTGTATTACAATAATCTTTTCACGAAACAGATTAGAACAATCTGTTTTTTTTTTTAAATTCTGCAAACAATCGCAAGACTATAAGCAGATAGTTATGTTGAAAATTACCTCGGCTTACTGAAAAAATATCTTCAGTCTTTGCGGTTGGATAAGTTTTGTCAAGTCGAGCTGTTCTGTCAGCTATTGAGGTTGACTTATAGACGTTCTGCACATTTCTTTTTGATCCTCTCTATTTCGGATGGACAGTTGAAAATTTCAGGTGTTCATGTATTTGATCATTTCTTGAAAATGATGGATACTATATTGTAATACTATATAAATATTTGCATTGTACGAAGGATGTTTTTTCGAACTTTTTGCTGGTGGTGAACGATAGTGGAATACCGTGAGTCCTAAGAGGTTTCAAAACTATTTTGTATATCACAGAAAGAAGTTTGTTGTCAACAGACACGATTGAATTGAGGTTTCTAAACATAATCTAAAGGTTTATTTAATTTCTCTTCTTCCGTATAAGATGGGTTCAGCCAGCTATACAGGTTAAAGCCCAGGAACTTAACTAACTCTGAATCTGGGAGAGAATCGGTACAGACTTTTCTGTAGTCAGTTTCCGCGTCTGAACGTGAATGTGGTTATAATTTTGAGCAGTTACCAGGATGCGAAATTTCGTCAGCCGTGCATGTGTCATATCTAATAAGCGTTTAAGCTCCTTACTGGCTCCATTTGGAGACTCATCACTAGCAATGTAGTCACAAATACCACAAATTAGCAGCGAGACCTGTTCTGGCAGATGTTAAGCTGTTAGTGAAACGTCACTTTGACGAGGACAAAGATCTATAAATCGAATGTGACGATGTGACCACCAGCACTTATCGCCCTGAGCCTCGCAAGTTAACATTATTTCAATCGCTCTGCGGTTGACACGGACACTGGCGACCTTATTGAGGTTTTAAACGCGATACTTACGAGGATACTTCGATGTAAGCGATGGTTAACATTTCTTACAATGCCAATGTCTATGGGCGTTGGTGACCACTTTTTTTTTATAGAATAGGAAGGCGGACGAGCATATGGGCCACCTGATGGTAAGTGGTTACCAAAAGCCTTTAGACATTGGCACTGTACGAAATGTTAGCCATCGCTTACATCGCCAATGCGCCACCAACCTTGGGACCTTATTTTATGTCCCTTGTACCTGTAATTACACTGGCTCACTCACCCTTCAAACCGGAACACAGCAATACCAAGTACTGCTGTTTTGCGGTAGAATATCTGATGAGTGGGTGGTACCTACTCAGACGAGCTTGCACCAAGCCCTACCACCAGTAAAACTTACCATTAGGTGGCCCTTATGCTCGTCCACCAACCTATACTATAAGAGTACACGGTTACTATTGATAGTAACGCTTACGCTAACGTTTATTTTCATTAAGTCAGTCAAACACGTTCTCAATAATAAACCTAATTATATGTATAGTTAAACATCAAGAGAAAAACACATACATTTGTCCCCATCAATCCGCAATGGAGCAGCGAGTAGCAGCGCCTACTCCTTAAAACCTTTGCCCAGCAGTGAGGCGGGTGTTAATTTATTACTACTTGTGATTATAATATTTTACATACATTGAAAAACTGAGATGGCTCAGTGGTTAGAACGCGTGCATCTTCACCGATGACGCGTGCATCTTCACCGATGACCGAATATTCATTTGTTTAATTTGTGTTTATAATACAGGGTGACTGGTGAATTAGTATCAATATTTTAGGAGCATAATCGGTACATGATTCTCATTCGAATTATGTAAAAAAAATAGGTACTTAATTTTTGACCAAATTTACAAAAATTTTACTTTAAATAAATAAAGTGTGGACATATTTCCGCGGCGCGTGCGGCGTGGTGTTTGCCCCCCGCCCCCTGCCCCGCGGCTAGTTAGTCGGGCGAGCGCCGCCGTAAGGTTCGTCCATCTTCCCGCGCGCGCGCCCCTAGCGATCGATCTTACGCGTATACCTAATGTTTCGTGTGTGAGTGTGACCCGTCATTACTAATTAGGTATGGCTTATCAATACACAAATGCAGAATACTGTGAGTACTGTGAGTAGTAAAGTGACCCATTCGTGTTAAAGCGTGTGAAAGACAATATGCGTAAACGTGCCGAACTGTGTATCACACGAGCAGGAGCTCACTTTGAACATTTGTTAAGGTTAGTGTAGTTATGTAGGTAAATAGGTAGTTAAATGATTGACAATCGTTGTAAATAAGTATGATTCCATTTTTAAATACGCCGGAAATACCAAGATAGGTAAACAGTTAATTTTTGTCCCAAGTTCATATCATTTACCTAGTCAACAAATTTGTTGCTTAAACGAGTGAAATATTTTGGTATTTTTGCCTGTTCTAAGCCAGGTTTAAAGTATGAAGGGGGATTGGATCATGCTTGTTTATCAAAGGTAGCCTGCTACCCTGTTAACACGCGGCGGCGTTTGGACGTAGGGAAAGTACCGCGCGATAACTAAATGTACCTAACTGTGTTGTGTCGTCAGCGCAGCTAGGGTGTACACATGACGCGTAATTAATAACATAACTTTTGGTTAACTTTACTTAGAAGTTTATTAATATTTATGTTATATGTATTTTTTTTTGGTCATATATGGTCGTCAAATATCACGTCCTTAAGTATTGATACTAATTCACCAGTCACCCTGTATATATATAGGAAAACATCGTGAGGAAACCTGCGTCAACAGCGTGGCGGAATAAGCTCCAAACCTTATCCTCAAAAAAGGTGAGGAGGCCTTAGCCCAGCAGTCTGACATTGACGGGCTGTTACCGTATAGAGTATTTGATTTATTTATTTTGAGCTAAATGTGATAAAACACTTTCAAAGTTAGCAACATGACCGTTAGCGTTAGCATTGACAGTCGGCAATCGCCAACAGACGCGGTGACAGGCCGCTGGAGCAGACAGCCCGCACGTCGCGTGTGTGTACGATATACTTTACAGATATAACCTGTTCAATGTGTTAGGTCGAACACAAGGTCGCATGTGACAGTCGATGTAGTGTTTGTCTGTGACCGCTTTCTATTTATTGCAATTACAATTTTTAAAGTAATAAATGGGGTCTAGAAGTTATTTATAATAAATTAATATATTAATTTAAGTCCGTTATTATTAAACGTCAACATTTCATACTGCTATGTTCCAAGGGTGAGCGTGCCAGTGTAATTACAGACAAGAGAAATATAAGATAAGAAGGCTCGCGGAGCAATGACAGTTTACACCCAAAGATCACTTCCTCCTCTTACCGTTCATTGGGGCGCTTGTTTCTTGTGTAATAAATGTTAAATGAACGAACGATCCAACAATAATTTATAATTTATTTATTTCCGTGTTACGTATCACATATACATTACGTATATATATTACAATATATTTTAATATAATAAGTCTTAAACTTTTATTCATTATTAGATTATACAATGTTTAAGCTCTTCTTCGACGCTCCGGCCAGTCGGCCAGTCGGCCAGTCGGCCAGTCGGTTAGTCGGTCAGTCGGGAGTTTCATTCATAGATTAAAACGTCTTGCGCGAGACGAGACTGTGATAACCAAACTCAAAAGTCGGAGAGCTGTTTCAGTGCAGCGGCCGTTATGTGCTGCAGAGTGCACTTGTACGGAAAGAGCGCTTCGCTGGATGTTGCAACAACATTATTATACTATCGATTTAAAAAAAAAAAACATTTTTTTTAACACGGATAGCATTGAAGATTGAATAGAAAATATGAATTGGTTAATCTAAGTTGCTGGACCGAACTTCTCACTAATACCTCCATTCTTCAAGGACGCCCATGGACGCCGATGGACCGACCAAATAAAAACAACTGTTGGCAGTCCTTTGCATGAATGCACCAGCCCCACCACTAACTGGGACATATGGCGAAGGCTCGTGACGCGAATAACATCTGCGCCGAACAATTTATAATACTTCATGGCGACCACGACCGCTCTGACGAGAGTGTCACGACGAAGAAGAAGAATCTTAGTTTTATTAGCAAATCGTTATATCCTTTGTCGGTTGATAATCACCCGTTAATGAATGAATCTATCCCCAGTCTAGTCCCAATGTAAATGTACCGAGCGCCGTCCGCAGCGCGCGGTCGAGGCCACGCGCGCGCTCGCACCCGCGCGACTGCGTAACAGCTGATCGACTCGCATCTGCAGACCACTCGCCGTAGCACACGCGTGTTCGGCGTTACGTGAAACCGCAGCGAATTGTAAGCGTCGATATTAAGCAATACATTATTAATTTGTGTTTTTTATAATATTGTACTCGACGGAGAAGATTAATCCCGCGAAGAACATGCATGTGTCGGATGAAACTATACATATGTAGCCCATATGTTTGGGACCCCAAACCCATTCTTGACAAGAGGAGGTCTTTGCCCAGCAGTGGGACATTTTCGGCCTATTTTTTTTCACTTTCCTTCCGATTAATTCAATATTGCAAGTAATGATCAGTAATCGTTGGGAATTACACTCGTAGTTGTAATCTTAAGACGTCAGACTGATCAATGTCAACAATAATAAATAACAAGTATATATTTGTTAAATCGTATTCTATATCGCTTACAATTGTCTATTGCTTGTCGAAATCTCATATGGCTGGTAGAGTTAAAAGCGAGTAATACGTAACAGTTGCAGCGCCAGCAACGCATTCGGAGCGCGATCGATGTGCGCGCGGCGACCGACGCGCACACATCATTACACTTTATACTATTCAACTTCACTTCATGCTTCATTACTATTATTTTCCTAAAAGTATTTCGACTTTTGGTATGCAGTAGGAAAACAGTGGTCTAAACATTAGATCGGCTGCAGATTACGACCTTATCGATGGGCGGTTTGATTCCCGGCTCGGACCCCGGTTCGAAGAGCACATAATACTAACATCAACCGTTTTGTGTCTTTGGTAATAAATCGTCGCCGAACCTACCGACGATCCCAGTTGCCGGAATATGCTGGATCATTACTCTTACAAGGATTTATTTTATACGTGTTTCAGATCTACAGAGCCATTCTGTGCGACCAACCTGTCACCGTAGAACACGGACGTTATCAAAATTAAAAATGATTTTTTCAATATTCAAGCATTACACTTGCTTATTGATAGTCAAATCAGAAACTACCACCGGTTCGGAAAAGAAACACCCATCCCTGAGAGGAACTGGCGAAAGAAACTCAGCGTGATTTTTTTTTACGTCATATTTTCTATAAAAAAAGGAGAGAGAAATAACCATCGTCTCATTCTCAAGGTGTGCTATCATCCATAAATTCATTAATTGTATAATAACCTTTAGTATGTCATGTATGTCATGTACCTTTAGATGTCGCCACTTTCGACACTTACAGAACAGTTTCGCTCGGCCTCGATCGGGGCGAATGATTGGAGAAAACGCAAAATCGAAATGATCTAACTTGTCTGTTTTAGGAAACGTCTCAGTTCTCAGCGAGTATAGACACACTCGAAATGCTTTATTGTTCCCTTTGCCAGTCGCTTCTGTCTTACTGTGTTGTTTGCTGGGAAGGAGCCGATAGAACTAGTTTGCTGAAATTAGAAAGAGCTCAGCGAGCAGTCCAAGTTATGTATTTTTGTTTTATTTTGTTTGTCTCATTTATAATGAGATAATTAAATTTTTAACTGTGTAAATTTCGTAAGTATATGTTTAAAATTAACTTCAAAATTAAACCCACCTATTTAACTTATTAACACTTCCTAATTACCTAAAACATAGTAGTTAAGATGGAATGGCGAATTTAATAGTACACATTGTGTAACCTCTGTTCTCAAGTATGTGACTATAATATGTCTTATTGAGAATAAATTAAATGTCCAACGAATGTATTGTTTAAGGACAGTGACGTTCTAACGGTTAGGGGTAAATAATACATAGTGCAGAGTGTTTTGAGAAAACATCGCTCTCCACTCATCGCTACTAATAAGCGCCGCGTAGATGTCGCCTTTCCTACGGAGGTGTATAATTCCAAATTTGCACGCAGCCAATCGCGTTTTGTAGGCCCTAGACTATACAACAAAATTAACAAAATCTTTAAAACACACAAGGTAAATAGAAGAGACATACACAAATGAAATTAAAAAATGGTTGATGACACTTGTTGAATGATTATGCTGACACACAAAAACTCCTTTGTTAACATACACACGCGGACACACACATATACACACATACACATTAATTACTAAAGTAGCAATAAATTGTGAGTTGTAATGTCGCCAATATACACATTCATATATATATCCTAAGATAGTCATGCACACGGGCTATGTGGTCAAATTAAGGGAAATTTGACTTCCAAGATACAGGTTATCGCCTAGTTTGGAAGTCAAAAGAATTATTTTTGAGTATCAACTATAATTAGCCTACCACATGTCATGGACCTAGTTTTTATATTATAATCGTGTTTTAATTTTTTGTATTATTATTTCTTTATTTAGTATATAAAAGCTCTCGAGCGCACTCACCGGCCGCCTCCCCGCAGCGCGCGCCCCGCCAGCCCGCGCCGCACGCGCAGCGCGCGCGCCCGCCCGCCACCGCGCACGTGCCCTGCGGGGGGAGGGGGGGGGTCAGTGTGGTGCCGCTCGCGCTATGCAGCCGACGTGCGAGCACTTACGTTGTTCAGGCAGTAGTTCTCGCACAGAGCCCTCTCCTTCTCCCGGCAGCCCGCTCCCTCCGGGCCCGCGGCGCACTCGGTGCAGTTCGCGCCTGCGTCGGGTAGTCGGAACGGGTTGCAGAGTAAGTTTATTAGTTCCACGTGTTCCGTAGATCATAGTGTTCGGTGTAGTCATTGTATCAAATAAAGTTACTCGGTTGAGATTAAACAAAATAATATTAGGTCTTTACATATGAAATTAGCGTTTTGTCGTACCGACCACTTTGATCTGAAAGAGGAGATCTCTTTGGTTAAGAATTCCAAATTCAAATATATAAATTCATTTTCATTTTTTTCATCAGTCATCCCAGTCCAAACCGCCTTCAAAGAGTATATTGATTCTCGCTAGATCAATGAACTACCTATGAGATGGCTAAAGTGCATGGATAACAACGGTGCATACTTTGATTTGACTTTGAATTGACTTTATACTACTCCTGTACAAAACGACAAATTTCATATGTAAGGACCTAATAATAAACAATATAAATGTTTACTAAAATGTGAAGGGGATTAGTGTTAGTGACATCTTTCGCCAGTCGGAACGGTTTAATAGTTTCATGGGGCACGTAATGCCGGTGTAACGTTCGCAACGTCGTCGAGTCTGCGGCACTCACCCGCCAGCCCGCGCGCACACGTGTTCGCCTCGCAACGTGGCCCGCCGTACCCCGCGTAGCACGAGCACTGCGGGACACACATCAATTATTATATGAGATCAATTACAACGATTATTATAGTATTTATAAGCTTCGAATTCTTTATGAACTTAGTGACGTGAGTTACAAGTGTACCATCAGCGCGGGCAAGTCGTCGTCGCCGACGTGCGTGTGGTTGGCGCGCTCGTCCGCCAGGTGGCAGCGGCCGCGGCGGTGGCAGTGCGCGGCGCAGCGGTAGTGCTGGCAGCGCGCGCCCGCGTACTCGCCGGGGCACGCGCACGCCTCGCCCGCGTCCGCGCGCACGCACGTGCCCGGCCCACAGCCCAGCGAGCACGCGCCGCCGGCCGCACTCGCGTTTGTGCTTTCGCTCGATATGACGCACTCGAGCCGCCCCTTGAGATTAATAGTAATAAACGTTAAACGTACTTGTAAATAGTAACGAATGAGTAAGTTCTGTCGAGTATATCATCGTAAATAGCAGTAGGTGCGCTCACGTCAGCCGCCTGCGTGGCGCGGAGCCCGTCGGGGCACAGGCAAGTGCGGCCCGCGGCGCTCCGCACGCACAGCGCGCTGGCCGCGCACGCCGCCGCCGCGCACGGGTCCTCTGCGGGCACGGGAACGGGGTCGAGGGTCAACAACTTCGAAGCGATTTATTGTTACTTACACAAATAAAAAAGCAATTGCAAAAGAAAACCACTCAACGCTGCATCAACCAAGTGTACAATAGCAGAATCACTTGTGAGAGTTCAATAGATGACGAGCATCGAGTGACAAACCGAGCAAAAACAGGCCGTGCGGGCTCGCGACTCGGCACTCACCGGTGGGCAGCATGTGGAACAGCACGGGGTGCAGTATGGCCAGCGCGGACACGGGCGCGCGGTGTCGCGGCGGAGCGTGCGGGTGTGCGTGCGCGTGCGCCGTGGAGTTAGTTCGCAGACGACGCGGGAGCGCCAGCAGCCCGCGCGTGGTGGCGCACCACACCGACTCCTCCCACACTGCCATCCGCAAGCACATGCGACTGCTCACGCGTTGCCATTCCACGCCCTCTGCACGAAGAAATGTTGTGTTACGGCCACAGACTGATACGGCTCTGTCCAGCTCTCGCATACGAGCGCGGCCCCCGCGCACCTCTGCTCTTGTTGACGTGCGGCGGCAGCGGCGCCGCGGGGTCGGAGCGGAACAGCACGTGCGTAGCGCGCTCCGAGCCGTCCAGCGCGACGCTGTCGAGCGCCGCGTAGTAGGCGTCCAGCACGAAGAGTCGCGCGGCGGGCGCCTGCAGCGCCAGCGCGGCGGGACGGCGGGCGCGCGCGCGCACCAGCCAGCGCACGCCGCCGCCGTCCAGCCGCGCGCGCAGCACGCCGCCCCACGCGCCGCGCTCCGACCAGAACACCTCGCCCGTCTGCACGGAGATGGCCACGTCGTCGGGCTCTGCGCCGGCCTGCTGCCACAGCGTGACGCGGCGCCGCCCGTCCAGCGCCGCCACGTGAAGCGCGCCCACCGTGCCGTGCTCGCGCGTGGCTGGCGGCGCGGCGCGCACGCTGGTCCAGTACAGTCGCTCCGACACCGGGTCCACCGCTACGCCGCGGACCACTCCACCGTCGTTCACCTGGAGGTTCACGGTCCATATAATTTTCAAAATTAGTTAGTGTAGTTAAGTTAGGTACTCCTGATAACGTTTATGCAAAATTTTGTGATAATCGGTTAAGTAGTTAAACGTGAAGAGGTAACAAACAAACTAACTTTTGCATTTATAATATTATTAGAAAATAATCAAAAGAGCTACGGGCAGATCCCACGGGACATGTTAATGTAAGGGTCGTGTGTCGGCAACTCACGACGGTATCGGCGTCGGCCAGCGAGGGCAGCTCGTCGGGCAGCGCCGGCAGCGTGGCTGCGGCGGCGGCGGCGGCGGACAGCTTTGTGCGCGCGGGCGGCGCGCTGCGCAGGCGCACGCGACGCACGCGGCCCGCGCCGTCGGCCCACCACGCCCACCACGCGCCGCCCACCGGCGCCACCGCCAGCGACACGATCTCCGCGCTATAGGGGCGCGGTCGTTAGTATGTCTATCATCGGTTGGATCGACCGCGTCTCGCTGTTGTGAGGGACGTGGGTATTTGCTCTGGCGAAAAGCTTGACAGTCGTATCGACCTGATCACTCTTTGCAAAATAATACATACTTATATTGATTTCCCCGTCTATCATTGCTCTGTATGCAATATTCGGGTTTATAAACGTGTATTACGTTTATAATTATTTAATTATTTCTGTAATAATATGTACTACATATATACATTAATAAGAAGCAAGTTAGAATGACAAAGATAGATTAGAACGAATACTTTTTTATCTTACAAAGACGTTATGATTCAAAAACTAAGCAAATTCCGATGCCTTGTAACAATAAAACTAACTCATCGCAGAGATATTGCAGACCTTCGTGTTTTACATAACTATGGCAGGAGATATAAATTGTATTAAAATCTTTCAAGGTTTAAACACTATTTTTTTAGAAGCAATAAGAAAAATAAATGAGATAAAAAAGTTTCAAAAGTTCATTTAATCTATTTTTTACTTAATAACATGTTTGTTTCCTGATTTACTAACTCAATATTTATTTCCAATCTTCTAACCTTGTAACTACTTACGTTGTCTGTGCACTGACTAGGAAATAGTCTATCGTTATTTTTGTATAATAATGTATTGCTATTACTGACTATATAATGTATATGTAGTGTATAGTAGAACGTTAAGAAATCCGTTGTCAAGTCAGTGATTACATTATTTGTCAGCAAAATATTACTTATCGGGCTGGTCGACGGGCGGCGGCTCGTGGTCGTGCTTGTGGAGCTCCAGCAGACGGAGCACGCCGTTGGACGCCACCAGCACCTTCGCCTTTTCACCTGTAGCCTCGCAGCTCAGAGTGCCGTCCGGAAGTTGATGTTGCTTGTAGCCGGGAACGCATCTAAAATCAAATTTATAATCATATTTAAGAAAGAATAATGACACGGATACCGTTACGAAACGACACAAGTCGTCGACGGGAACTCACTTGCAGGTGTGGTTGTGCGCGTGCTTGGGCAGGCAGCGCTGCGGACACGTACGCCAGCTGCAGCCGCCGGACTCTGGGGGTGCGATCGAAACTATCGTCATTACTAATCAGGCATTTTTTTAGGCCAGCGAGTGCGCCATTTATACCCTGAACATGTTTTTACTGGAAGCAAAGTTATATAAGAAGAGAAAATCAAAGTATAGCGAAGTCGCCGCACGCACCCGGCGCGCAGGCCGCGCCCGCCGGCACGCAGCGCCCGTCGCCGCACAGCTGCTCGTGCGCCGCGCACGGCGACTCGGCGTTCGGTCGGCTGCCTGCACACGTTGCACATTCACACATTAACTCCCCGTATTGCGGCGCTCGATACTCACATAGTCCCGATGCGTCTCGATACTCACATAGTAAATGATTCTCGTCGCTCGCATCGGAGCAGTCCTCGTAGCCGTCGCACATCAGCTGCGGAGGTATGCACGTGTTGTCGCCGCATCTGAAACGGGAGGGCACGCGTCAGAGGCGGCGCTCGCAACGGCCGGCGTCGGTACAAATTTTTATTTAATGTAGAAGCTAATGCACTTGTATTAGCAGCACTTATTGAAAATAAACACTTTAGACCTGAGAAGAACCGGCGAAAGAAACTTAGCAGAATTTTTTTTATGATCCTTTACTATTATAAGTAAAATACAAATTTGAAAATTATGTTGATTTGATAAAATATTGTTCGACTTAAGTTGAGTTGATTTTGAAGTAAATTATATTTAGTGGTTAAATTTTGTGTTAAAGTCTTCTTCTTCTTCTTCTTTGTCCAAAACCCTCTTCCCAGTTCAGCTGGGGTCGGGTCTCCTTGTACGTCTGCGCCAGAGAGCTCTGTTCTGACTTGTCTGTGTACTCAGATTCTCTTTCTGGGCCTCTTTTTGCATGTTTGACCACCAGGTTGCGGGCGGTCGCCCTCTTCTCCGTGGTCGGTCCGGGATATTTAAGGCTTTCTTGATGGGATGGTCATCGTCACGTCTCAGGATATGGCCGTACCAGCGTAGTCGACATTCCTTCAGTTTTTCGACAATCGGTGTTATCTTGAACGATCCCCTGACATACTCATT
Organism: Nymphalis urticae; assembly: GCA_905147175.2. NCBI lineage: Eukaryota > Metazoa > Arthropoda > Insecta > Lepidoptera > Nymphalidae > Nymphalis > Nymphalis urticae. The sequence goes on from LR990007.1 coordinate 9,499,303, forward strand.
CCTTACTTTGTCCAGCCGGGTTATTCCTCCCGCCCATCTAAGCATTTTCATCTCGTTTGAATGCAGTTGTTGTTCGTGTGTCTTTTTGATGGTCCAACACTCTGCCCCATAAGTCATGGATGGGCGTACTACCGTTTTGTACACTTTTCCCTTTACACGAATGGGCATTCTACGGTCACAGAGAACACCCGAAAGCGATTTCCATTTTATCCAGGCGGTTTTGATGCGGTGGTCCACGTCTTTATCGATATTTGCATCAGTTGTAAGCACAGACCCAAGATACTTGAAGTTGTCTACTTTGGGTAGTGCGCGGTTGTCTATGTAAATATTACATCCCGTCTCTTCTGTCCCTCCATAGTCACATTCCAAATATTTGGTCTTACTTCGACTAATGCGTAGCCCATGGTTTTCGATTTGTGTCACCCACCGGTTAAGTGTTTCCTGTAGGCTTTGTGCATTTTTCGCTACTAAATTTTGTGTTAAAGTGTTTTCTTTAATGTTTAACGCTTCCGATTCCTACATATATGATTAGTAAATATATTATCAATACAGGTTGCAGTGGATCCAGCTATTCTAGTTGGCTCTAGGAATAAGTTAGCAAGGTTATATGAATTAAATATAGATCTGAATGTAACATATGTACTAGAGTTTTCTACTAAATTTATGACGAAATCACCACAAACAAAGATATATTTATTAGAATCAGATAATTTCAAGGATGCTTTATTCATGAGTTTCTCAAACAATCCCTACAACGACCGCACCTGACCATGGGCGGCGGGCACACCGTGTGCGCGCACAGCGCGGCGCGCTCGTCGGCGCCGTCGGCGCAGTCGCGGCGCGCGTCGCAGCGCCACGCGGCCGGCACGCACGCCGCGCCGCAGCGCAGCCGCGCGCCGCACGCCTCGCCCGCCGCCGCCGCCGGCGCGGGGGCGGGGCCGGCGGTCGCCGCGCACGCCGCCTCGTCCGAGCCGTCCTCGCAGTCTACCTCGCCGTCGCACCACCACTCCCTGTCGGTCAGTTGGCGTGTTGAGTGCGCGGCGGCTCGCTCGGCGACGGTGGGGCGCTCCGAAGGACACGCACTCGAGCAGGCACTCCCGCGAGACGGCGCAGAGTCGCGCCCGCGGCCCGCAGTGCGCGGCGCACCCGCGCTCGTCCTCGCCGCCCGCGCAGTCGGCCGCGCCCGAGCAGCGCAGCGAGCCGCGAATGCACTCGCCGTTGTCGCACCTGACGACGAGAGCCGTGAGCGAGTCGCGGACGACGTTTGTAGTACGGTGACGGTGAAATTTCAAACAAATCGAAATTTTAGCTATTTTCAATTGTTTCGAGTTGAATAAATCAATCTAAATGTTACTAAGTCAAGTATGCAAAGGTGACTTTGGCATATACGATTCAGTCTTGTTCACACTCGTTTTACTCAGAATGTGACAATTTCGTTGCTCCTTTTAGCATACAACGGCGATGTCCGTCGTGTCTAGTAGTCAGCGTAAAGCCGAGAGTTAATCCTAGGTCTAAAAATTTCACACACTTTTTTGTTTCAAAATTTTTATTAAAGGTCTCATATGGATCGAGTTATATCTGGAAATTGCAATCATAACGGCAGGTATACCGTATATAATATAAAACATGTTGAAACAAAAAATATTTGAAATTTTATTCTCTTCAACCGTTGAGGTATTATAAGCGACATATTTCAAAATTGTAACTACACCACCTTTTGCAAGCCAAGTGACCATTTTTATCTCTACTGACGGGGCTAAAGGCAGCGACTAAGTTTAAAACTTCACGTTATGGTCGAGAGCGGAGGAGTTAGAGTACCGGAATTCCGACTCGGAGCAATTGCGCGGCGTGCAGTTCCGCTCGTCGGAGCCGTCGAGGCAGTCCTCCTCGAAGTCGCAGCGCCAGCGGCCCGGCACGCAGCGCAGGTCGCCGCAGCGGAAGTACGTCGGCTCGCACGCCGCGCGCGCCTCGCAGTGCGCCTCGTCCTCCCGCGCCGGGCAGTCCGCCTCGCCGTCGCACAGCCAGTCGCGCGGCACGCAGCGCCCCGACGAGCAGCGGAACTCGCTGCGCGCGCACGTGCGCTGCGAGCAGTGCGCGCCCTCGTCTGACTCGTCGCCGCAGTCGCCGTCCTCGTCGCACACCCACACGGACGGCACGCACGCGCCAGTGCCGCACTGGAACTGTAAGGCGCGTTCGTGACTCGCGTGCCCGCGCGCCCCGGGAGAGCTTGGGACGGGCGTGCGTACGTGGTGCGGCGGGCACGTGGGCGGCGGGCAGTCGCGCTCGTCGTCGCCGCCGGCGCAGTCCCGCACGCCGTCGCAGCGCGCCGCGGCGGGCACGCAGCGCGCCGACACGCCGCTCGCCGCGTCGGCGCCGCACTTCCACTGCGACGCGAGGCACGTGAAGCGGTCGCAGTCGCGCTCGTCGCTGCCGTCGCCGCACTGCTGCGCGCCGTCGCAGATGTGCGCCGGGTGCACGCAGCGCCCGTTGGCGCACTGGAACTGGCCCGGGGAGCAGCGGAACGGCGGGCACGACGCCGGCTCGTCCGACCCGTCGCCGCAATCGTCCTGTGTTCGGACGAGAAGTGATTCACAAAAATAAAATAAATAAATGGACTTTTTAGGAGGTGAATGTTGTAGCAGTAAAATAAAACTTCTTATTGTATTGTAGAAACGGTGGAATATGTATATGTACGAGTATGTATATACAAAAAGTGAAGTAAAAATTAACCAATCAGAATACAAGAAAAATATAAGTTGTAAAAATGCAAAAATAATAACAAATGCGAGCGTCTACATTAAAAGTCGGGATTTTGATTGGCGTGTAGTATGTAAGTGTGTATTAGATGTAACTCAGTATATATATCCTATTGCTGTATGACTACATAATTCGCGACTTCATTATTAAACAGACAGTATAATTTCAACATTCGTGTGTTTCAATAACCTTTTCCCTACAGGCGCATAAAAACCTTTTTAACGTTTTACTCCCGCGCTTAATTAATTAAGTGAAACCAATTGAAGCGAAGATTATTATATGAAGATAACAATTGTAAAAACAGTTCTTTTAAAAGCTTGACATTACGTCATTGCATGCCGCTTCTTGTTTCAAATAAGCAATTCTTTTCAGAGCTATTTGTTGTTTCAAACGATGACGTCATAAAAAACGATGAACGTCATATAATGCGGCATACGTGGTGTGTGTGTTCTTGTTGCTATGTGCGTACCGACGTACTGCTATATGAGTGAAATTTTAAATGTTTGTTTTAAAAGTTTGTTGCTGCACCTGTGTGTCACAGCGCCACCAAAACGGGATGCACTTGAGCGCGGTGCGGCAGACGAAGTGCGCTGACGTGCAGTTGGGTCGGCAGGTGCGCCCGTCGGCCGCCAGAGCGAAATGCTCGGGACACGCACAGCGCGCCCCAGCGCCCGCACCCGGCTGCTCCTCCGGCGTCAATAGGCATAGTCCCGTGCAGTTCAACTCCTCGCAAAGCGCCGTCAGCCCTGGAAAGAAATGGTCGTTAAATTCGGCGGCGGAGCGAGAGCACCTCGTGAGGCGACATACGCACGCGGGACGGGCGGCTGGCGCGCGGGGTGCAGCACGCGCAGGTCCATGGGCTTGTGCACGGTGTGCGCCTCGGTGCGGCAGCGGTAGGCGCCGCCGCTGGCTAGCGGCACCACCTCCGACACGTTGTAGGCGGGGTCGGGGGCGCGGCGACAGGACTCCAGCGCGCGCGTCTCCCAGTCCGTCCAATACACGCGGCCCGACCACACCGCCAGCGCGAACACGTGGTGCAGGCGCAGCCACGGCATGCGCTCTGCGACGGCACATTGTTATTATTGTTCAAACTGAAAAGCTACGAAATACGAATGCGATATATAAAAACACTCGAGGTTGGCTCGTCGAGTGTCAACTCTACCTCTCGAGAACAATATGCGCACGTGCGAGCCGTCGAGGTCCGCGACGGCGATGTAGTCGTCCCTCGCGTCGGCGAAGAACAGCTCGTTGGTGGCGAGCGATAGCGTGAGCGCATTGGGCCAGCCCAGCCCGGCCACCAGCACCGAGCGCCGCGAACCGTCCATGCCGGCCCGTCCGATGTGCGCCTGCGCACCCCAGTCCGACCAGTACAACCAGCTGCGGACACGCAGTGAGCCGGTGTTATCGAACTGGAACTCGACAAATGTAACGAACAGTAAACAGTAATGGCATCCACTGACCCCGCGGAGGGCAGCAGCGCGAGCGCCCGCGGCTCGTGCAGGCCCTCGCGCAGCAGCACGCGGCGGTGGCGACCGTCCAGGCGCGCCACCTCCACCGTGTCCGTGCCCTTGTCGCACCAGTACACGTTGCGCGCCACCCAGTCCACCGCCAGCCCATCCGGGTTCTGTAGGGTGGCGCCGGCCACCACGCGCGCCTCCCCCCCGCCCGGGCCCCCCGCTCCCGGCGCGTCCCCCTCGCGGCACAGGCGCTTGATGGACGAGCCCAGGCGCGTCACGTCGCTCCAGAGCAGGCAGCCGCCGGCCCACAGCGCGTCCAGCGCCACGGCGTTGGTGAGGTTGTGCACGAGCAGCGACGTGCTCGCCTCGCCCCCCAGCGACGTGCGCCGGATGTAGTAGCGGTTGGAGAAGATCAGCGACGCGTTCACCGCTGCGAGGGAGGGGAAGAAGTGCCCATGAGACTCGCGGCCACATCCCGACAGAGCTGATATCGACTTACGTTAGGTAAGACTTACACGAGATGGGCGTACAACTGGACCGATCCTCCATCAGTCGATAGCCGTCCTCGCAGGAACAAACGTAACTACCTAATGTGTTTCTGCAACAAATTCGAGGTATAAGTGTGTCTGCGTAGAGGTTACCTGCACAGATCGACGCTTTGCTGTCGTTATACCTGCAGCGGTGCTCGCAGGGTCGGTCTTCCCGACACTCGTCGACATCCGCGCAGGCGCGTCCGGCGCGTCGCCAGCCAGCTCGACACCAGCACGCGCGACCCACGGGCAGGTCCGTGCAGTTGTGCGGGCACTCGCCGTTTTGTACGAGACACTCGTCGATATCTAGCATTAAATAATTTAATGAGAATGGCAGCGACCGAGAGTTAAGGAGAGAGGCGAATGTAAATATGATCTCGTCCAACTCACTGCAGTGCCACTCGTCGGTGAAGTCGCCGCAGTCGTCCTCCCCGTCGCACAGCGCGGCGGGCGCCACGCAGGCGCCGTTCCCGCAGCGCCACGAGCCGCGAGCGCAGCCTTGCGCGCCCGCCACCGCCGCCTCCACCGCGGAACCGAACGCCGCCGCGAAAGAGGCTACAAGATCGATCGAGATCATACGTGAGCGATCGAGTGCAGGAAGCTTTGGAGAAAGGCGAAGGCGAGTCGCCTCGCCGGGCGGAGGACGTACAGCACATGAGCGGGTCCTCGTCGGAGCCTGCGCCGCCGTCCGCGCAGTCGTCGCGGCCGTCGCACACACGCGCACGCGGCACGCAGCGCCCGCGGCAGTAAAGCGCGCCCGGCTCGCCCGCGCACAGCCGCGCCTCGAATGTGTCGCTGGCATTGCCGCGCTCGGCGCCGGCCGGCGCGCGCGCCGAGCAGCCCGGCGGTTCGTCCGAGCCGTCCGCGCAGTCCGCGTCGCCGTCGCAGTACAGGCTCTGCGGGAAGGCGGGCGTTAGGCGAGGGGGCACGGCGCGCACGGCGCTCGCGGCGGGTGCTCACCGTGTGTAGGCACAGCTCGCTGGCGGCGCAGCGGAAGGCGCCGGGCGCACAGGCGCAGTCGGCCTCGTCCTCGGCACGCGGGCAGTCGGCCACGCCGTCGCAGCGCGCGGCCGGCACGCAGGCGCCCGCCGCGCCGCACGCCATCGAGCCCGGCGCGCACGCGCTGCCGTTGGCGTGCCGGCAGTGCAGCGTCTCGTCGGAGCCGTCGGAGCAGTCGGCGCGCCCGTCGCAGCGCCAGGCGATGGGGACGCACTCGACCGCTCCTTTTGCGTCGTCGCCGCCGCACTGGAACTGTTCCTTGGTGCAACCCAGCACGGGCTGCTCCTCAAAGGTTTCGACGTCGTAGCCGGAGTCGGGAGCAATTGTCGTTTCTTAGTAATAAAAAGAAGTTTTGCAAATTAATGCACACGTTCGCAGTCCCTATATTATATATAGGAACGTGTGTACGACCGTGTAATATAATAATTATATTGTTGTCGAGCCTGCTATCGAGGGTGTCGATCGTTTTTGATTTATAAATATGTAATGTTATCTCAGTTCACAGGAGTGTCGAGGTTGGTGGCGCGTTGGATTGGTTAATGTAACTTAGGGCGCCAATGTCTAAAAAACAATTACAACAAAATTGATCGAACCGCCAAATGATCAATTATTTATTTGTTTACTCCATATGTGGATCCTTACTAAGTCATTGTTAGTGGCAGATACTATAGAAGATAGTTCGTCAAGACTGGATCAATGGAATTTATTAAGATGGCGACCAGGATGACAAAATGAACACCAGCACAGACGTCACAGGAGAGAATCATTAATTTGTTTTTCTGAACCCGAAGATAACCACATAAGCAACGAGCAAATGTGATATTTAAGAAAAACTCTAGCAAGCAAGGACTGCTAGCTGTTTGACACATAGTATTCAGAGGCAGGACGCACCGGCGCCACAGTCGGCCTCATCGCTGCCGTCAGCGCAGTGTGCGCGGCCGTCGCAGCGTTGCTCGGGCGCGTAGCACTGCTCGCGCGACGCGCAGCGCAGAGCAGCCTCGGCCGCGCACGCGCCGGGCGGGCAGTCGCGCTCGTCCGAGCCGTCGGGGCACTGCGCGAGCCCGTCGCAGCGCGCCGACACGTCCACGCACGTGCTGTCGTTGCACCTGCCGGCGTTACCACACCGTTAGCGCGGCTGTCGCGGGTTCCATTCATTTTTATGTTTATTATATCTAACTAGCGGTTTTTTTTTGTTATCATTGAATCGTTTGTCGATTCGACGATCTCTCGATATTTTTTCTATTAAAAATGACCGGAGTGGATATTGGGTTTTAATTATTAAATCGTATTGAAGTGGGTAGTGACTTGTAGGTGGCCGGCGGGCAGTCGCAGTCGGCCTCGTCGGAGCCGTCGTCGCAGTCCACGTGTCCGTCGCACACGTTGGCGTCCGCCACGCAGCGCCCGCCCGCGCCGCACGTGTGCCATCCCGCCGGGCATGTGCGCGAAGCTGCGAGCGAACATTTAGCAATCTTAGAAAAATCGAGGAAATTTTTAAGAAATTTACTTGTTGATAATACAATAGACAAATTTAAAATATGTCAATCGAATGTAACAATGTGCGTTTTCTATGATATTAACTTCTACGTTAGTAACGGTCAGTCTACCTTGAATATACTATACAGTGGCATTGGAAGAGATGAATGATTGATGAATGTTAAATAGTCAGCGTAACGTACTGCAATAGTATAAATCCTCGTCGCTGGCGTCCACGTCCCCGCTGCAGTGCGGCACGCCGTCACACACGAGGTGCTCCGGCAAACACGGGCCCTCCGCGCACGCGAACTGCTCGGGCGCACAATCGCTGTTCGGCGGCACGCACGCGTGGCCGTCACGCGCAAGCACGCGGCCCGCACGGCACGAGCACGCTGCGTGCCCGCTCGCGTCAGTCGCACACACTTCTGCACACCCGCCATTCATCACTGCGCACGGGTCCGATGAACCTGGACACATAAGCGGGCCAGAGTTATTGTTACTCTTACTTTATTTCTGTATTGTTTTTAATTGAACGATACTTACGTTTATACAAATAATTTGTAAGACATTAGATTTTATTTAATAAGTATATTGTTCCACAAAACAGTTACTAATCCTTTGTAGTCGGGTAATAGTGGTTACAAGTTTGCTTGTTTCTAGCATTAATTTATTTATTTATTTAGGGAAACATATAGCATAATATAATACATCAACATTTGGTTACAAAATAAGTTTCAGAGAAGCACATAAAAGCAATTAGTTGCATAATTAAATTATTTTCGGATGTGTTTTGGATAGCTAGTGTATTTTCAGAGTTATGTGACCATACAATATCTCCTATGTTGAAATCTTCTACAACAATATATTTATCAAAAGGGTTATTTAAATCTGATCAGAGCTCAAAAAATGTGGCTTCAGAATCGCACTGGTGTTGATTTTGAGGGAAATAACAACAGAAAAGCCGTAGTTTTTGTTTACTTGAATCCTTTCCGACCACTACGTTAACAAAAGTTATATTAGCACCAGGAAGAGACAATGGTGTCTTCGAGTGTTGCATGTCGACATAGGTGCCACGACGTACTGCTATAAGTATACCACCACCCTTACTTACACCTAGAAGTGCATAGTCACGATCATTCCGGTAAACGTTATAGCGTGAATCGAAGGTATTATCATCAAAGGTATTAGGAAGTAACCAGGTCTCACTTAGACAAATTACGTCATAATTGGAATTTAACAAATTAGAAAAGAACTGTAAAGCTTTAGGAAGCTCGAGGAAGTTTACCAGAATTTGTCCCCGATGGTTCCAGTTCCCATAGCCGAATTTTCCTACCCTCGATTCACCATCTTCTTATACTCATACTGGTGGTAGAGCTTCGTGCAAGCTCGTCTGGGTAGGTACCACCCACTCATCAGACATTCTGCCGCAAAACAGCAGTACTTGGTATTGTTGTGTTCCGGTTTAAAGGATGAGTGAGCCAGTGTAATTACCGGCACAAGGGACATAAGATCGTAGTTCCCAAGGTTGGTGGCGCATTGGCGATTTAAGGGATTGGCAACATTTCTTACAATGCCAATGTCTAAGAGCGTTGGTGACCACTTACCATCAGGTGGCCCATATGCTCGTCCACCTTCCTTTTCTATAAAAAAAAAAAAAATCTACTTTGGCATTGAAGTCACCCATAATAACTTTGTAGAAGGTACTGGTACGAGACATAGCTTTTACTATGTCTTCGTACATGGCTTCGACTTCTTCGTCAGTATATATAGACGTTGGGGCATACACTTGTATAACCTTCAAGGCATACCTATCGGTTACCTTTAAGACTAGGTATGCCACCCTCGCTGACACACTGCCAACCTCTACAACATTGCTTCTGAGTAACTTGTGGATCAAAAAGCCGACGCCACCTTGGGATGGTTGGTGTCCTTCTCGGAAGTAGAGTAAGTGAGCAGCATCTAGTGTCATCGTGTCCTCACCCTGTCCTGACCCAATATATGCCAGTTAATACGACTCAACTCTACTTCCAATTCTGTAAGATGTTCGTCCAGCCGCAGAGAGCGTCCATTGTACGTGGCCAGAAACAGTCGCCGTTTGTGGTGCCCGGGGATTCTTAGCACCCACCGTCACACCGTTACCATGGCCGGTGCCATGGCCAGGGATAGTGTGACTACCGGGAATTGGGGGCCGTGCATTTGTGTTGTCGTTCAATTGAGGGGTTTGTTGCCTTAGTCACCACGCTTGGCAGGCGGGTTGGTGACCGCAGTAGCTGGAAGTCTTTCGCTGATAGCGCTGCTGCCCGCTATCAGGATTTACATTTTCGGATTCCAGCATTTGTGTGGTTATACCGCCACGATATCGGTCGCCAGAGCCTCGTTCATTGATCAGCAGAATGCACCACGGGCAGGTGAGGTTGACGGTAAGGAGCCTAAGGTCGTTGTCGACCCCTTATATCCCAATTACAACAACAACAAATTAATAACATTTATAAAATTTTGTTTAAACACTCCTTGAAACGAATGACCTTAACGATGAAAGAAAATCATCCATTTTGTAACGTGCTTGCATTTTAAAATGTTGGGACGCGATTTATTTTAAGACAAATCATTCCTTACCGCTACCCTTGTTACAAAATCAACATCGGTATTAAAATGTATGGGGTAACCACTTTTTTCAGCAAGCGTCTTAATAATATGGACTGAGTTTTCACCCTTATTTTGTGGAATCCCATTTGAATTTTAGAGCGACACAGCCACTGTTCATTTCTGTTAGTGTTTTCCGATAATTCACTAAACTTAAGTTTCAACTCTACGAGTTCTGTTCCAAAATTGTCTATTTTAGTAACTTCCTTATCTAGATCATTCATTCGATCAACAACAGAATTAATGGAAGACTCGATCGTATTAATTTTTGTTGACCGAAAAGTAACAGATTCTGAGAGCTTTTTAAATTCGTCAGTAATGAAAGATTTTAATGACTCCATTGTGGAATGCAAACTATGGAAACAGTTATCAAAGTGCAATCAACGATTTGACATCTATGATTTGGGCTTGATTAGTATTTATTTTATCAGAGATCGTTTTTAATTTTGGACTTATATTATTGGTAGTTTTCTTAGGTATTTTACAAATTGGACATTTCCATTTAGCTTTATTCACAGGCAGAATCTTTTTAAAATCGCTTTCATTTATACACATGAGTAATGATACATACTTTGAAAAGCCGTACATCTAATCATTTCTTCTGGTCTTACGATCTCCGAACAATGTTTACAATCCATTTTGCTTATATATTATTATCACAAAAATGTGAGTATAAAAAAACTAAGAGTAACTCTGCTTAACAGACCGATAGTTGAATTGCAGTCAAGTTAGCGACCAAAAGGTCATAAGCGCCGGGAAATAAGCGTCGCTTACGCGTTCACTTCAAACACTGCACACTGGTATTGCAATTTAACAAATAAATTTGAAATTTGTTGTTCTATATTGTCGATGCCGCATCAAACTGACAAGGAAGTCTTTTTTTTTTGTTAACTCTAGTCATTCATGTTTTTGAGTGTACATTAATTTTAGACCGAAGAGTTGTGGTATCTATCTAGATATACACATGTTTAGTGCCATCATAATATAAAACCCACACCAGTAACGATAATAGAGTAGTCTTATATCAACATTCGAGCGTTTCATTTCCCTCGTCCTTATAGAGTGTTAACATTCTATTTTTTTCACTGCGAAGGCTGCAGAGCTAAGTGTACAAGCTAATCTATTTACACGAGGACTACATTGATTCCAAGGAATTATCTTGTTTCTAGAACATTTAGTGCTTATGTAGACTTACATGTCTGTGCGTCGGGCGCGACGAGCACGAGCGCGCACGGGCGCGGCACGTCGGAGCGCAGAGCGCGCACGGCGCCCCCTCCTCGCTCGGCCACGAACACTCCGCGCGCCACCCAGTCCGTCCACGCCACCCAGCCGCCGCCCGCCGCAACCGCGAAGGGGTGCTCGGCGCGCGACCGCGTCACCACCTGCGACAGTGCCGTGAGTAGGCGAGTCGAGAGGGGAGGGGGGCGTGCGCGCAGGTGCGTACCTGTCGGTGCGAGCCGTCGTAGTGCATGCGCTCGATCTTGTCGAGGCGGGCGTCGGCCCAGTACAGCAGGCGCGTGGCGTGCTCCAGCGCCAGCCCGTTGGGCATGAGGATGTCGCGCGTGACGAGCGCCTGGCGCGCGCGGCCGCTGGACTGCGCGCGCTCGATGCACGGCCGCGACGCGTTCCAGTTCGTCCAGTACACGCGTCTACAAGTTATGTAAGGGAGTACAATATAGATCGTGCCTGATCGATTGTCTTAACTTGCTGATTAACTAACTCATGTTTTAACTAACTCACGAATACTTTTAAATTGACCTTTTATGGAACGTACGTCTAGTAAGAGTAGGGACATTTGTTTGTTATTTATTATTTTAAATCTGTAAGCAAAAACTTATAATACGATGATTGAATGACGTTCAAACCACATCAATTAAACTCCGATTAGCAGAAGTTATCTGGATTTGTGTTCTGTAGAACTGTCTCCTACAAATATCTTGAAATTTCTTTAGAAGTTAGGCATAAAGGTTACGGGTTGGAGGTAGATTTTCAAAAACTCTGAAATGCATATTTATTTATTTCTAACAGAAGCTTGTATGTAAGATGTCATGCTTCTTACTTTGAAAATGACGGAATTCTATACAACCGTTCATCCCTTATTTTACCTCTTTAGGGGTAGAATTTCCAAAATACCTTTCTTAGTGAACCCACTGGTTGCTACTAAACAACTCGTTGATGGAAAATCGAAGCTTTCCGTATTCCAATTTAAATAAATACATGTCATACTTTTCACACGGGTCGTAGTCGATGCCCCGCGGCCGGTCGCCCTCCCGCAGCGCCAGCACGGTGCGCACGTGGCGCGCCCGCGCGGACAGCGGCGCGCGCAGCAGCGACGGCACGTGCGCCGCGCGCAGCGCCGCGCCCGCCGCGCCCGCCGCGCTCGTCCAGTACAGCGTGCGCTCCGCCGCCGCGAACACCATGCCCTCCACCGAGCCCACCTCTGTCGAGCGATTCCAAATGAGCGACCGCTCGGCGCTGTCGCGACGGGTGTGTGTGTGTGTGTGTGTGTGCGCACTCACGCGGCAGCAGCACGCGATGGTCGGAGCCGTTGAAGTGCACGGCGTGCAGGGCGGCGCGCTGGATGTCGGAGTAGAACACCGTGGCCGTGTCGTACTCGTAGGCCAGCGCGATCACGTTCCGCAGCAGCGTTCTGTGTGAGCAGGACTTTGCGTGATCTCGTCCTTCCCCTCGTAAAGTATAACAGAACATCGCGCGGACACTCACTTGTTCTCGATAGGTGGGTAGGGCGAGTTTAGGTCTTTGCCGCCGTCGATGTGAATGGTGTCGATCATGGACACACGGGCGTACATCAAAAAAGACGTGTGCGCTAAAAATACAAAGGTAGGCAGACAATTATTCGAAGTACTCAGTCATTCTAAAGAGCAACTGAAATCATAAAAATGTAATAGACATAAAACGAAGCAGATTGACGGTTCTGGACAATCGCCGGTTTATTTATAGAGACAAGGGCTGCTCACGCGTGCAGTTCCGGCCGTTGGCGGCCAGCGCGCCGTGCGGGCAGGCGCAGCGCGCGGCGCGGCCGTCCCACAGGCACAGCGCCTCGCAGCCCGCGCCGCCCGCGCACGGGTTGCGGCCGGGCCCGCCCTGCGAGCGCGACCACACCATCAGGTCCTTGAGGCTGTCGCCGAGGTTATCCGCGAGCACGCGGTGCGCGCTCGGGTTAGCCAGCGGCGCCGCGACCACGCTGCCCTGGTTCAGCATCCTGCGCGGGAGGGGGCGATGAGTCGCGGGCGGGGGGCGAGGGCGCCGGCGCCGGCGGCGACTCACGTGTCGAGCCAGTAGAGCTGTCCGCGGTGCACGGCGACGGCCACGGGGTGCCGCAGCGGCGCGCCGGCCAGCAGCCGCAGCTTTTCGGAGCCGTCGTAGCGCATGCGCCACACGCTCACGTCCCACGTGTCCGACCAGTACACGTACTTCTCCTGGGGGTGCACTCGTGTATCAAACGATGGAAAGTCGATTTACGACTACTCATAATTGACATTGTGTCAAAGTCAACGTCTATATCTTTAGTCGATACAGCGTTACATTTGATCATTAACTGTCAGAACAACAGATGCCGCACTGTGATTCGTTTGACCGCAGACATCGCGTCAACAAATATTCGCTATCGGATGTGTTCCCATTAACATTCTAATACCAATATTATTTAAAATATGAAATGAAAGTTATTAAAACATTTTTATGTACATTTATTTCATCGTAACCTGTGACACGTGTTACATAGAGCCTATCAAATTTTTAGCGAACGGCAACGGCATACGTATGTGGGCTAATGTAGGGAGGTATGCAGGACGAAAGAGGCACCTGCAGGTCCAATGCGATGTCGGTCAGAGCCGTCCCGTTGTAGAGCAGTGCCGGCGCCGAGGCGTCCAGGCGCGCGCGCTGTACCCAGCCGCCGCCCGCCATGAACAGCCAGCCCTCCCACGGGTCGATCGCCAGCGCTGCACACAGAGCGCACGGGTGAGCGGGTCGCCGGGGGTCGCGGCGCGGCGGGGAGCGCGCGGGCGCGGCCGTACCCGTGACGACGAGCGGCGCGGTGTCGCGCAGCACGTAGCGGTGGCGGCCGTCCAGGCGCGCCACGAGCAGCAGCGCGCGCGCGGCGTCGCTCCAGTACAGGTTGCGCGCCTGCGCGTCCACGGCCAGCGCGGTCAGCGCGTCGCGTGCGCCGGCGCCGGGCGCGGCCTGCTGCAGAACGCGCTCGCGGTCCGCCCCCGAGCGCCGCGCGCGCCAGCCCGCGCCGCTCTCGGGGTCCGCCCAGTACACCCACTCCTCCTCTGCGGCGATATCGGACGTATTCGTTCAATTCAATTCAACTTTTAAACGTGATAGTAATTTACAATAATTAGGAAGATTTAATTTAAAAAAATATTTTTTTTACTATAATAATCTTTACATGTAACCTTTACACCTTTCTTTTTTTTAATTAAACGATTTTTAACATATTTTTTTATGCTAAAATAAGAGCAGTATTTTCACGTAGACTAACAAATAATCTACCGAAAGTCGATCTTATTTTTTATATTTTAAATATGATTTGTTGAGACCATAAAAAATAAGTTCATCTTCCTAATTCTAAGCTCACTAAATAAACAATGGAACAAAGATTCTGGCATTACGGACACCGTACCGTTTGTTGCTATACCGTTGTCACTCACACTCAGTTTGTGTTTAGAATTATTTTTATAAAAATTTATACCATGTTATAGGGTATGCTATGTATCCATTTTCGCTATACTTGTGATAGATACTTGTGATACACTCACAAGATAGGTCGATTATTATAACATTTCAAGCGTTTTAAAAGTTATGTTATAATTACGATACTATATATGCAATTAGATATTACGACGGCAACCTACCTGCATAGTAGTCTATGGCGGCGGCGCAGGACACCTGCGGGATGGGTGGCAAGGCGTCGACGGCGACCGCGGCGGAGGCGTTGAGCGCCAGGCCGCGCAGCTCCCAGCTCAGCGAGTAGATCAGCACCTCGTCCACGGCTGCAACACGGAGCCGTGAGGGCGGGCAGGGCACGTCACACGTGGCACAGACGGACACCACCACATACCGTCGCATTGCGTGCCGCGCGGCTGGTACCCCTGCGCACAGCGGCACGCCGAGCGCGACGCCGACAGTGGCACGCAGAGATGCGCGCACGCGTCGCGCCGCAGTGCGCACGCGCCGCCGCCGCGCTGGCGCCCGCCGTCGTACACCACCAGCGAGATGACGCCGTCTGCAACAGGACTGTGCTCGTAGGCGCCGGCGGTGGGGGGTGGGGGGAGTGCGCGGGGACGCAGGCCGCTCACCGGTGTCGTTGCGCAGCAGGCGCGGCCGGTCGCACAGGTCGCGGCCGCAGGCGCGCAGTGCGGCGCTGGCGGCGTCGGCCCACAGCAGCTCGCCCGCGTACACGTCCAGCGCGGTGGGTCGCGCGCCGGCCTCCAGCGGCACCTGTTTTGTTTTTATACTCAGTTCTCATTTGTTCTATAATTGGTTATAAATAAGATTACAAAAAAAAACTAACATTTCTCTACAACCTGCCTAGAAGAGATCACAGTAAGTGATAAGGCCGCTATTGCATACTATATGTACTACTTGTTCTTTTATATGTTTGTAAATTATGCGCAATAAAGGATTAATAAATAAATTAAATAAATAGCATGTTTCGAATTGCCATATTTGTCTAGTCTAATTAAAAAATAAATTAAAGAGTTTACAACGGCAATATTCTAGAAGGTTTACGAGAACGTCTACAGTGCGACTGAGCTTCAGCGGCCACCTAACAACAACATCAATATATTCAGTTACGACATTTCTCTACTGCGTCGTCGAACGGTAGGAAAGTAAATACTCACAGTGGTTACTCTCTCAGTGTTCAGATCTATGTATTGAATCGTAGCGGAGGCCTGGTTGACCCAGTAGAGTCGATTGCTCTCTACGTCGACGCGCATGCCTGACAAACAACATGAGATTTGAACAATTCCGATCGTCCGACACGAGCGCGAGAGGCGCCAGGGAGCGCCAGGCGGATACTGACTGGTGGCGCCGGCCAGGTGCGGCTCGTCGGCGGCCGACAGCAGAACGCGACGCTCGCTGCCGTCCCCGCGGGCGCCCTCCACCAGCTCCACGCCCGCGCGCACCGTGGCCCAGAACAGCCGGCCCCTGCGGACACGCTCGCTACAGTCGCCGCCGCGCACGGGCACGCTCGGCGGATGCACTCGGCGGACGCGCACTCACTCGAGGGGGTGCGCCGCCAGGGCCGACACGTGCTCCATGTCGTGCAGCAGCGGCGACGTGTGGTCCCCGCGCAGGCCGGCCGCCACCAGCGCACCGCGCGACACGTAGTACAGCACGCGCGCCGCCCAGTCCAGCGCCAACGCGCGCGGCGCGGTCACGCCGCTGTCCGCCACCACCGTCACGCCGCCGCTGCCACCACCGCGCACGTCCGCGCGCTTTATCTCGTTCGTCTGCGGGCAGAGCCGGCGCGGGTGAGTCGAGCGAGGGACGTTCATACGTGTCCGACGTGTGCGCCATCCAACACTCACGTCGGTGTCGGCCCAGAAGATGGCGTACTCGTCGGCGAGGTAGTGCAACGACGCCGGCGTGGCGAGCTGCGGGCCCGACAGGGTGGGCAGCGTGTGCGCGGCGGGCTGCTCGGGGGACAGGCCGCGGATCTCACCCGCACGTCCGACGACTATCGCGCGCTCGTGAACTGGGATACGAATTTCAATTGAGTTTAAATTGACAAAATTTACTTTTTGTAATATATCGATATTTTTAATTATTATATATCATATTATATATAATATTTAAAAATATTTTATCTTATTTTTGTAAAAAAAAAGCACTCACAAAAATGCAGATGTCCGTATCTACTTTACTGCCATCGATATATATTATTACATAAATTGAAACTGGATATAAAATAACGGTTTTCCACAACATGTCTTTTCTTTTTTTGAAATTATTAACAAAAAAAATTCATAATTAAACGTAAACGCCAAGTGACGTCACTCATGCATAATAATGTAATTCTTGATATAAAAAACAAACAAAGTCAGTTGTGAATTTGGTGCCATCGTAAACTTTAAGTTGTCTACGTTTCAATGCGTTTAATTTGTAGGATTCATCTTATCTTTTTATTCATGTTATCTTTAAATATGCGGAGTTGACACTTGATAAACAAATAAGTCGTTGTATTTCTGTTTACAATAAAAGTACATTAGTAACATTATCAATCATTCAACTGTTAATGTGACGTCATCACATTTTTTATATAGTAGATATTACCTTCGCAAGTGACGTTGTCCGTCGCGAGGCGCATGAGGTGCGGACACGCGCACACGCGCTCCGCCGGCGCGTCGATGAGACACAGGTGCGAGCAGTTCCCGTTGTCGACACACGGGTTGGTGGCGCTCGGCGGCTGCCGGCTCGGGTGGATGACCTGCAAGCGCATCTCTACAATGTCGACTCGCCCGGGAGAGGCGCGGTGGGGGGCGCGGGAGGCACCTTGACGTCGAAGGGCTGCGTGAGCGTCCGCTGCACGACGGCCACGCCGGTGCCGTTCCACTTGTTGGCGCGCACGACGCTGTTGGTGCGCCAGTCCGTCCAGTACACGTGCGACTCGAACACGGTGACGGCGAAGGGGTGCGACAGCGCGGGGTGGCGGCGCAGCACATCGCGCCGGTCGCGGCCCTCGTAGTCCGCCGTGTGCACGGAGTCGGCGCGCGCGTCCACCCAGTACACCCGGCGCGCCGGCAGGTCCAGCGCCAGCCCGTTGGGCCACGCGCCCACGCGCAGCAGCACGCGGCGCCGCCGGCCCGCCAACGACGCGCGCTCGATGCGCGGCGCCGACGCCTCCCAGTCGCTCCAGAACAGGTAGCCTGCGGGGGGGGGGGGACGTGAGGCGGGCTCGAGCGGCCGGGCGGGCTGCGGGGCGAGACTCACCGACACCGGGGTCGACGGCGATGGCTCGCGGGCTGTCCATGTCGCCGGCGATGAGGGTCCGTCGGTACTTCCCGTCTAGGCGCGCTACCTGAGAGAGCACACGTTTTATATTTGAGCTGTACTTCGCCGACGAAAATGCGATATGCTCCGCGTGATACCGACCTCGATCTGGTGCAGGCTGCTCTCCACCCAGTACAGATTGCCGGCGACCCAGTCGACCGCCAGCCCCTCCGCCGTGGACAGACCCTGCTGGACTACTACTTCTATCCCGGTCACGGCTGCAAGGAATGCGAAAGTATAAATAACCGAATCAAAGATTCAAGGAGCAGTGCCCACCGGCCGCCGCACGCACCGTCGCCCGTGAGCGTGCCGCGATAGATGTTGTCGTCGAGCACGTCAGTCCAGTAGAGCTGCACGCCGGCCTGCGTGCCGCACCAGTCCAGCGCGATGGTGTTCTTGAGCGACGACACGAGCGCACGCGAGGTTAGTGACGGCAGCTCCACCCCGCGCACCTCGTGCCGGTTGCTGTACACCAGCAGCGGCCGCGTGAGGTCTGCAACGACACACGGTCATTGCCAGGCTCGTTCGCGACGGCTTGCGATTCAAAAATATATTGTGTATAAAGAATAGAACCTGTGCTCTTGCACGTAAAGCCGTCGTCGGCCAGCCGGTAGCCCTCGTAGCAGGTGCACCTATAGCGCTGGCGGAGCGGCTGGCACGTCTGGCTGCACACGCCCCAGCCGGCGCACGGGTGCTGCGGTGCGCACGAGAACCCGTCGGGCTGCAGGTGCAGCGTCGCGGGGCACGAGCACGCCGGCCCACGCGGCGTGGCGTGGCAGCCGTGCGAGCACGCCGTCACCGCGCACATGGGCTCGCCTGCGGGCAGCCAGCGCTCAGGTCGGGTCGAGTATTCGGAGGCGGCTCTTGCCGAGCGCACTCACCGCAGCGGTCAGCCTCGTCGGCGCCGTCGGCGCAGTCCGGAGCGCCGTCGCAGAGCTGCTGCAGCGGCACGCAGCGACTGCCGTTGTCGCAGCGCATCGCCGGCGCGACACACTCGGCCTCGCCGCTGTCGATGCTGCTGATTGTCGTGGTGGTGGTGGCGGGAGTGGTGTGTATGGTTTCGCAGCTCCATTCGTCGGACCCGTCGAGACAGTCGACACGAGAGTCGCATCGGAACTCCTAGTCGGTACATAAATTAACAATCTCGAATACTCTATCGAATCTACAGTTTTTTATTTAATCATAATTATAATTTATTTAAACACACAAACATAAACATAAATTGACATATGAATTACACAACTGTTAATCTAATGTACTAAGGCTGTTTACTCCCGAAGTACTAGGAGAGACCAAATGATGAACGTAATAAGAACTATATTTCACTGTTCACATCACTCTAACATTATAATACTATTACAAAAAAAAATTAAAAATACAGCGTGATTCAGGAATTTCAAACAAGGAATCAACGCCATCTAGTGACAAACAGTAACAAACATGTCATACTCTTAACAGTCACTTATTTCTTATTGTATATCTTTTTGGGACGGCGTTCCTAAAACCACTTTAAAACCTCTTGTATATAATATGAATGAACAGTGAAATATAGTTCTTATTTCGTTCATCATCTGGTCCCTCCGAGTACTTCGGGAGTTATTATATACAAGAGGTTTTAAAGTGGTTGTTGTGTATGCATGTACAATTGAATGAAAATGAAATATTAAGAATAGTTTAAACATTAAAAGCAACAAATTCATATATCTTAATAATATGTTAGTTTACTTCAAAGTTTTTTTCATACTAAATTAAAAAAAACATAACAAATAAGCTTCTACAAATAAAAATAAAAATTTAACGTCCAATGTTAATCTTTGGCAATAGGTAAAATGATAATTTTGGACGTGGGCCTTTTTATTCTGTTGCCCTTACATTTAAGTGAAACTACTCTTTTGAGTACTACTACTCTGGTGGCAGATTGTCTTTCACCAACACAACATCTCCTATTCGTGGCTCCGGTGTCTGATTTGACCATTTGTACCGATTGTGAAATTTTAGTCAATTATTCCTGAGACTATCGTTGCCAGAAATTTCGGTCCCGGCATCAATAATAAAGGCTCTCCGATCAAAAAATGAGCTGGAGTTAATGGGAAAGAATATTCAGGACTATTGTTATTGAGTTGATTAAGAGGTCGTGAATTAAGACACGCCTCAATTTGAGTAAGTACAGTAATCAACTCTTCAAACGTGACAAAGACGGGTTTTAGTTGACTTCACTCCAGCTTCCCATAAACCTCCAAAATTTGGAAAATGAGGTGGAATAAAGTGCCAAGTTGTGTCGTTATTGGCTAACCAACTTGCAATGTTTTAATGTTTAAACTTTTGTTATAAAAAAGAAAATGTCATAATTTGTATTCTATTATTTGTACTATTTCATGGAGGGCGGTAAATTTCAAAACAATCTTATTACTTAGTTATTGTTTTCTATTTTATGATGGACCACCGGTCAATGGCGGGCGGAATGTTAAGAGTAAAACATGTTTGTTACTATTTGTCACTAGATGGCGGTGATTCATTATTTGAAATCCTCAATCACGCTGTCTGATTTTTTGTAATATATAATTTGTAACATATATGTATATATGTACGTATACGTAATGTCAATGTTGCAAAATCGATCAAATTTGTTAAAGTGATGTGAACAGTGAAATATAGTTCTTATTTCGTTCATCATTTGGTCCTTCCGCGTACTTCGGGAGTAAACAGGGACTGACATAGAGTTAGTTATAGGTGAGTTATGTGAGTCGTGTAGTGACTGATATAAAACAAACGAGTAGTGATAAATAAAATAAGTTGAATACATAAATAATAGAATAAAAACTTAAATTCAACTGTAGTCAGTACATGAATCATTATGATATGATTCACGTAAATTTTTCGTCAATTACGTGGATGGAGAGGAATGAAACTTTGCACAGTTAAAGTTTAGATGGAGGAGGAGTGCAGAAAGATAAAATGATTGTATAATATGCACTATAAATACGTTATATTACCCGCCGGCGGTCGCCCACTGACCTTTCGGATACACTCCCTGTTGTCGCACTGAAACTCGTGATCCTCGCAGAGTCCGAGTTTATCGGTTTCGTTGTGACTGCGAGGAAATTAACTTTTGTTATTATCACACTGAAGGGATTATATTCTGTTTTAAGTGCCTCTTGTAAAATATATTTAATCTTAATGAACTGTGTGAGTGGCCTTTGCTGGTACATACAACGTTTATAATTAATACGAAGAGTCGCTAGCGATACGCATCAAAAACAGATATCGTATCTGTTAAAGTAAACCAACCATTACAATATTTAACTTTAAAAAGTTTAAAAATTATAATTTAATATTTAACATAAAAATGGAAGACCTGAACTAGGTAATCGTTATACGACTCGGTAGAAAATACCAGCGTCCCTCTCGGGAGTTAACTCGTAGTAGGACGGCACGCGGGTACGTACGGGTGCGCGGGGCGGCGCGGTGCGGGCGGCGCGGGGGTGGCGGGGCACGCGCGCTCGTCGCTGGCGTCGGCGCAGTCAGCGTGCCCGTCGCAGTAGAACTCCCACGGCACGCATGCGCCGTTCGCGCACCGGAATGAGCCGCTGCCGCACGACTCGCTCTCTGCACAGGTCGACAATTCAGCGCCCGTCCAGTGCTCGAGGGGACGGGACGGGAGCGTGTGAGGTGTACTCACCGCAGCCCGCCTCGTCGGAGTCGTCCTGGCGGCCGCAGTCGGGCGTGCCGTCGCAGCGCCAGGCGGCGGGCAGGCAGCGCCGCGAGCGCGCGCACGCGAACTGCGCCGCGCCGCACGCCGCGCGCGCGCACGCGCCCGCCGCCTCGTCCGCTCCGTCCGCGCAGTCTGCGGCATTATTAGTAAAAAATTAATTGCTCGTTTATTTAAAATTAGTTTAAACTTAAATTGGGAATGTACAGATAGCATTCAAATATTTGAGAATAATAAAAGTGTTAGTGTGTACTTAAAGCTCACAAAAGTATATATTCAAGAGAACTTTTAAATAAATAAATAAAACGTTTGGAAAAATACTTTAATACAGCCCTTACTTTTGTGAATCGAGTGTGTATTTGTATGAAGACAAAATACTGTAAATTTTTATACTGTGCTTATTGTCTACCACCGTGTGACGAGCGAGACCGAGCACTGACCTTTTAGTCCGTCGCACACCCAGCTCTTCGGAATACATCGTGTCCCACACTGCATGAACTCGTCTCCGTTACATGTCACGTTGGCTGAAACGTACATTATCTGATAGAATTTTTAGCACGTGTAGAAATGTAAGGACCTGTTCGCACGCGCATGATGCGTGTGTGCGCGCAGCGAATGCGAGCTAGGGGTTACCGCAGGGTCCGCCGGCGGAAGCGTTCTCGTCGGCGCCGTCGGGGCAGTCCGCGTCACCGTCGCACAGGAACGATGCGTCGATGCAGCGTCTGTCGAGGTGCGCACGAGGGAAGGACATGAGTGGCAGTAGTCGACAGAGAAAAGTCAGAAATAAAATGAACGCTTCACAAGGTGAACGTACCCGTGGCCGCAGTGGAAGTGTTTGTCGGGGCAGTCGCCGGCGCCGCGCGCGCGGTTGCGGGCGGGCTGGCACGCGCGGCCGCCGGCGCGCAGCTCGCGGCCCGCCGCGCACGCGCAGCGCCGCGCGCCCGCGCCTGTGGCCAGGCACAGCTCCGCGCAGCCGCCGTTGTCGCGCGAGCACGCGTTCTCTCCTGCCACGGGGTGAGCGTTACAACGAGTGGGCACGGCATTCTACCGACCGCAGCGCGGCAACGCACCTGCGCGGGCGGCGCGGGACAAGACGCGCACGTCGTACAGCGGCGGCGGGAAGGCGCGCAGCGTGTCGGCCGAGCCGTTCTGCAGCAGACGCCGCACCAGCCCCGTGCCGTGCTCGCTCCACAGCACGCTGTCTACGCACACACTCGTTAGCGATACCCCCACATGTGTGCGAGCGGTGTTACTCGGCACCTCGACCGACCGACTGCGATACCTTCGTAGAGCGCCAGCCCGTAGGGCTTCGAGAGCGGGAAGTCGGGCGTCTGCTGCGCCACCAGCTCGCGCGCCGCCCCCGGCGCCAGGTCGCCCGTCGCCGACACTCGGATGCGCTCGATCTTATTGAGGTAGGTGTCGCACCTGACGCGGGACATTCACATTCGTTAAAGTGACAGTACAGTTGAGCGTTATACATTCGTGTCCGGTAAAGACATATTGTAACACAAGAGTCCGAGGAGAAAATATTTTTTATGTAAATGTCACATCTTGAGACGGTGTGTAACCCGCTTACAGTCTTACCTTACAGACTTAAACCGATTACAGTCTTGTTCCTATTATAAAAAAAAAATTTCTTCATAGATATAATTTTAAAGCTAAAAATAAAGCGCTACCGGCACGAGGGACCGAGACTGACCAGTAGAGATACCGGCGCGGCAGGTCCAGCACGAGCCCGTTGGGCCAGTGCAGCTCGGAGTCCACCAGCGTGCGGCGGCGGGACGCGTCCATCGCCGCCGTCTCGATGCGACCGCGAGCGGCCAGCGCGCTCGCCCACACCGACCAGTACATAACCCTGCGGGCACGAGCGGACTGTGAGCCGGGGCGGGGAGCGGGGCGGGCGGGTCGGTCCGGTCGTACCCGTTGGCGGGGTCGAGGGCGATGGAGCGCGGGTTGAAGTGCGGGTCCCGCAGCAGCACGCGTCGCGCCGGAGAGTCGAGTCGCGCCACGCTCACTTGTCCCAGCGCGTCGTCCGTCCAGTACGCGTTGCGACCTACGGACCGAGGCCAAGTATCACACCGAAGTCAAAGGTCAAATGCGCGAGACTCAGACGAATGTAAGAGGTCACGAGTGACACCACTGGCGAAGCGACGACGCTCACCCATCCAGTCTATGGCGAATCCCTCGCAGTTGTCGACATCGTCTCCCACGAAAACCTCTCGCTCGCTGCCGTCAAGTTTTTGTCGTACGATCTCGTACCTGCCGAGATGCGAGCGGTTAGTGAGCTGCAGGTGCACGGGGGAGTCGTGCGGGTCGCGGCGTACCTGTGCACGTCGCAGTAGTAGAGGCGCGCGCCAGCCACGTCCACGTCGGCGGCGGTGGGGCGCGCGGCGTGCGCGGCGGGCGCGAAGGGCTCGTCGTGCGCCGCGCCGCGCCCCGCCAGCACCAGCCCGCTCACGAGCGCCGGCGAGCCGCGCGACACCACCAGGTAGCTCTCCGCCTCCACGCCTGCACACGTCCGACGAGTAACGTACACTCAGGATGGCTACGTGATGTCGTAAAGCTGCACGGGGATGTACTCACGCTCGCAGTCTCCGTGGCCGACGAGGCGGTACCCGTGCTTGCAGAGACATTGCGCGTGTGGCGTGCGTGCGTCTCCCCGGTAGGCCGTCACACACACGTGCGCGCAGCCACCTTTATTAGTCGCGCACGGGTGCGACACTGCACACGACAAGTCTACTTAATTAATCACGCCCTACGAGTGTCATCTCGTTTGCGAAGATAAGGCGATACCGACCGAGTGGTTGTCGCTGTCGGTGGTAGACGAGCGCGGCGAGCGGGCGCGCCCGCAGCGGTATCGAGCTGCGCCGGCGCTCGCGACTGTAGCGCGACACCGCCGCGACGCTGCTGTTGCTCCAGATCGGCAGGTACAGCGTGCTCTCCAGCACCGATATGTGTTGAAGTTTTTGCGTCTGGGGAGACGTAAATACACATGTGTGTGTGTGTATGTCTGATCGCCGTGCCCCCGCAGGAGGGGGAGACCGGAGGGGACGGGCACTTACGACGTATCCGCGGCGCACGGTGAGGCGGCGGCCGCCGTCGTAGTCGCAGCGCTCGACGCTCTCCAGGTAGGCATCGGCCCAGTACAGCAGGCGCGCGGCGGGGTCCACGGCCAGCGCGCCCGGGTACACCAGCTTGAGCGCGGCAAGCGCGCGCGCGCCGGCGCCGTCCAGCCCTGCGCGCGCCACACTCGGCGCCGCCGCGCCCCACGCGCTCCAGAACAGCGCCCTGCGGACACGGACACGCGGGTCAGACGCGCCCTGCGGACACGGACACGTGGGCGGGCGGCACTCACCCGGCGGCGGGGTCCAGGGCCAGGCCGCGCAGCTTGCTGAGGCCGGAGTCCAGCAGGATGCGGCAGAAGCGCAGCGACGCATCGCACACGTACACCACCTCGCGCGCCTCGTCCGCGAAGTACCAGGCGTTGGATATCCAGTCGATGGCCAGGTGGGAGATCGCTGCTCGACAGGAAACGCGTAAAGATGAGCGGGCGGTCGCGTCGACGAACACGCCGAGGGCCGACGACACTTACAGTTGAGGTCGGGGAACAGGTCGGGCGCCGCCAGGACGGTGCGGTTGCTGAAGTTATCCGCGTCCACGCAGACGAGCGACGAGCGACTTATGTTATGGTGTACGTAGCAAATGGATCTGAAGTTAACATCGCCGTTGAATATGATTAATTTAACGTCGTTTATATTTTAGACATCGTCAAAGTTGAGAAGGGAGATTTGCCGAAACTAATGAAATCAGAAAACTAGATATTAAGTTTTTCTTCTTATGATATGATATCCATCCAGGCGCCCATGTATCAGGAATCAGGGTCGGCGAGCCGTACATCGTGTAATTATAAACCAACAGGACAGACTGTCATTCATATAGTAAGGAAGGGAAAAGGACCGTAATTTCTACATTACTAGGAGTGTGTCTACATTACCGGTTGGAGTAGTGCAGGTCCAAGGCCTTGACCCCGAGCGCGTCGAGCGAACGGTTAGTCTGCGGCGGAGAGCCCTCCACCCACACGCGCTCCACTCCACTCTGCGTCGCCACTACCAGCGACAGCGGAGCGCCCACAGGATCTGCGGACGACGGAACGGTCAGTCGGGAAGGGAAGGGTGGCCGGCGGCATTCAGAACGGGATGGTACCGTTGATAGCGGCGCAGGAGCGCTTGTCGTCGCGCAGCGTGTAGCCTTCGGCGCAGGCGCAGGTGTAAGAGCCGGGCAGGTTGCTGCAGCGCTGCGAGCAGGCGCCCTCCCACTCGCACTCGTCGCTGTCTGCAACACAGGGCGGTGAGGCGCGAGGAGCACAGCGGCGGGCGGGGGGGAGGTCGGTGGGTAGTAGAGGGTTACTGACCGACGCACAGCCCGTCGCGCGGCTCGTAGCCGGGCTGGCAGTAGCACGCCACGCCCTCGTGCGTGGGCCGACACGTGCTGCAGCCGTGCGACGCGCACGACGCCTCGGTGACTGGGACACGTATGTAGAAAATAATTATAAGAATTCATCAATTTTTTATTACAAAATAGACACTTCACCTTCACTTTAATTTGACATTAATTTGAACACTTCAGATCGAAGCAAACCAATTTATTGCAACATTTGCTTCTGCGTTTTTGATGTGTAAACTTCTTTAGGCGCGTTGCGCTGGTTTGTCGTAGGGAATAGACTTCGCGTCACCGACATGCTAATGTTAATATAATTAAATCGTTGAAAGTACAAATAATTTTAACGTTGTGGAAATTAATGAGAATAATAATGATTGAAATTTATGTAAATACTAACAGTATACACAAATAATATAAGTATATTCTAACTATTACTTATTTATATTGAGCTAATTAAGCATACCGAGTTTGCGACATAGTGTGTATTTCGATAAATAAAAAGCTAAATAATAAAAAGGGATGGAATTTTTACTTGCTAGTCCCAAGTTAGCGTCACTTCTCAAATAACAATTAGCTTTAAACAAATGACATATGTCTGAACGCAATGCACGTTCTGGACCCACAGTTATCGCAGATGTCCCACTCGTCGCTGCCGTCGAGGCAGTGCCGCACGCCGTCGCAGAAGTGGTACACGGGCACGCAGTTGAACTGGCCGTGCTCGGGCGTGGCGCAGCGCGCCCACTTGCCCCAGCACTTGAAGTCTTTCTCACCTACGAACGACACATCGTACTCCATTAATAGGTGACCTTTGCGTCTCGGCCTTGACCGACGTACTGAACATTTTCGTGAAGCGTAATTTTACAAGCTTTGATGAGCTGTAACGCTCCAACCGGTTCGGAATGTTAATTCATTAAATAGAAACTGTAGTTTTTTTAATGAAATTTGCATCGTCGTCTGCATCGTGTTTTATCTGCAGGGACAGTTTGGGAAATAATATACATCACAACAGATGTAGGTAGCAGTGTCCATTAAAATTTATAATATTGACAAATATAAGGACCGACATAGTTCGACGTAACGTCGTCTGGGTATGAACATAGAATTATGACAAATTTAAAATTATTTTTTCATAAATTTTAAACAGGAAACATGTTCTTCTAATATATTATTATTCTAATAATTATGGGGCTATTACATACCCGTCATTAAGAAAAATACTTATAACAACTTCTCATTAATTTCAGTATAAATACTATTTTTCATATGAGGCTTTTTAGAATACGTTTTAACTGGAAGACGCGTCGTGGATACGACTGACTCGTTACTGCACGGGAGTAATGGCAGAATGTTATCGGTTTATTATGTGATCTTTCTAAAGCATTCGATTGTGTGGCTCGTGAAAAGTCGTTATGTAAGCTTCCGAATTATTAAAGGAATATCTTTATTATTGCTTCCATTTGATATTGTATTGTTTCCTGATAACAGAATTCTTTTCAGGCGAATAAGTTCCTCCAATGGAAGTTACAAATGCCGGGATGTCAAATATGATTTCTATTCTGCTCTGAAGCATACGAGCTTAGGAAAGTTAGACAACAATCTACTACTACTGCTACACAGCTTTATATTCCTACTATAGTGTCTTACAGTATATAATTGTGAGGTTTTGACCAAGCTGCTCGGGCTATTTGCAATCTTGGAGCGGGAGACCCTTCAGGGCGCTTTTATCAAAGGAATATTTACGGTAGCTCCACAATATATTTACGATGATTTTGATAAAAACAGTGAAACATTTTATAAACATATACAGTGAAACCTGGTTAAGTGGGGCCTGGATAAGTGAGAAACCTCTATTATTTAGCATTACAATGAGGTCCCGGTTCTTTTTCATTAAATTGCCTCTGTTAATGTGACTTTTTGAACCTGGTTAAATGAGATTTAATTCTAATACTTTTTCGATGTTTACCTCTATAATTGAGACTGTAGCTCAATTACCCTTATAAGTGAGACAAATTAATCAGGTTTTAACACGTCTTGACATGTTTGTTTACATTTCGCGTCGTCTTTCGCGCATGCTTTGCTTGTCAGTACTATCTCAGGTTTTGACCTAAAAACAAGGGAATACAAGTGTACAAAATGTCCAAACGTAAATATAAAACGTTATCAGTATCTGAAAAATTAAAACTTCTATCAATTATGATTGTGGAATGTCGCGTGATGAACTGTGTAGGGAAACTGGATTATTGGAAACCCTCAATAATTGGTACATATGTCATGGTCCCTCGAGATCCCAATTAACCAGGTGTCACTGTAGATGAAATGGCTTGGAATTCGTATTCGCTGATGTTCAAATAGGATATTTAATTAATTGTGTATGATAATTAAAAGTACATGTTTGTTAAAAAGCAGAATTTGTGTATTGAGTTCTTTGTCAGTTCTTCTCGATTCCGAATCGGTGGTACACTATATATATTTGATTTAAATCCACAAACAACAGCTAGGAGTAATTTACAATACGGATTTTTTAACATTGCAAATGATTATTTTTTATCTTTATTGTTTTTTGGTCAAGCATATGTATGTCTTCCTTTAAAATATATACATACAAAATTAAATGATCCACCTCCTAAAAATAATTAATGTTGAACAGCACCTATTAAATATGGAATGCCCAATTGAAATATTTAGTTTTATCTATCGCCCGTCTCTGGTTCAAATGAAAATCCAACACTCTGGAAAAATGGATTTAATATTGTAATGATCTATCGGTTAGTTACACATGTAGGGGTCCTCGTCGGAGGCGTCGTGCGGGCCGCAGTCCGCGTCGCCGTCGCAGCGCCAGCTCGCGGCGATGCACAGCCCGCTGCGCGCGCAGCGGAACTGGCCCGCGCCGCACGTCATGTTGTACGCTGCGCAGAAACGTCCAATTTAATGTACACACTGAAGATGTTCTAAGTTTTATGTGCAATACTTTGATTTTGTTTAATAAACATAATTATTATTTATTTAATTTATAAAACAATTACGTGATATAAGGATAACGTCGATTCGTCGTGGAGCTTTAATGGTACTAATCCCCAAAGGTTTAAGGAATATACTCGTAATCGTATCGTCTGAATATGCAGGGTTGATTGAGTAATATAGTAAAGTATAGTATATAAAGTAAGATAGTATATGTATAAAGAGTGCGGCACGTACTGCAGCCGATCTCGTCGGAAGCGTCGGGGCACTGCGGGCGCATGTCGCAGCGCCAGGCGGCGGGCACGCAGCGCGACGAGTCTGCGCACGCGAACTGCTCGTCGCCGCACTGCACGCCGCCCGTCAGCTCCTCGCCGGGTACGCCTGAAAGTTGCAACCATCAACATACATTCATATTTTATAGCGCACGAGTTAAAATGTTATTATTAAAACTCAAATGTACCAGCTAAATGAATTTATAAATTTGAATTTGGAATTCTTAACCAAAGAGGAGATATTTCAGATCAAAGTGGTCAGTACGACAAAACGCTAATTTCATATGTAAGGACCTAATATTACTAAGCCTTATAAATGCTAAAAAAACATTTTGTATTTTTTTTTCAATTAATATAAAAAAAAACTGCTTAGGGTTTTTGATATTATTACAGTGAAAGTAATTGAATCACAATTATGCCTAATGTTACATACATTCTACAATACAACCTACCACAACCATATAATATATCATAATAATAATTTAAAAAAAATACAAACAATAATGTATTTGGGATATCGATAGAATAATATACTTAGGTTACTAAAGGTGGTAAGTCTTTTCTGTAAATAAGTGGACAATAGTCTATGTACATTTATCCATAAATAATAATAAAATGATGCGTGTGAAGTTGGAGCAATTACTGAGTTGCTTCATACTTGCCGGCTCTTCTCGGTTGAAGAGGCAAATGCCGAATCTCTCGTTAACAGGACGATTTTAAAGCGCCCTTATGAGCAAACTTGAATAAATAATTATTTGATGTGATTTGTATAGTTTTTTTACGATGGCTATTTCTATTTCTTGATATGGTCATTCATCTATTTTATATTTTTTTATTCGTTATGAACTATTTCCATTCATGATCATGATACTTAATACAAATAGGTGATTTATTTTCATACAACAAGTTTTAAAAATGAATCACTGGCCGGATTGCAACGAAATAAACAATATGTTACTTGAATAACAGAAACTGCTTTAACATATTATTCATTGTTCTATGTGATATGGTTTACCAAATCACGCTCTCGATACTTTCTGTGAGAATACCAATACGTATAC
Source organism: Nymphalis urticae (assembly GCA_905147175.2). Classification (NCBI taxonomy): domain Eukaryota; kingdom Metazoa; phylum Arthropoda; class Insecta; order Lepidoptera; family Nymphalidae; genus Nymphalis; species Nymphalis urticae. The sequence continues at coordinate 9,529,624 of LR990007.1, forward strand.
TAAGAGTTAACTTTTATTTAGTAGAGTTGTCCTGTAGCTAGTTTTGCTACAAAAACGTGATAAATCTCCCCGGCGTCGACTAGGCCAACGAGTAACGACTCGACAATAACTTCGTTAAAGCAAACAAACAAATTATCATATATTTTGTTCATTTCTATTGTTTTATGGACGATCCATAATTTGGGAATTCTGATACGCGTCCAATGTAAACAATACCTTGCTCTCGTTAGCGATCTCCGACTGACAATCACTCAGTAAGGCAAGTTATCTGTCGCCGGCGATGTTTAAGGAATATTTAAATATTTTCGCTGTTATGAACATAAAATGTCCCGTTTAAACTTTAATCATTTAAATAAATTAATAATCTACTTGATGGCATTGCATTAATATAACAGTGTTTGGGTTTGGTGTTTTCTTCCTGTAAAGGATAGGTCCAGGCTTGCCACAAGACTTTGCCATTTTATTCACCGGCTTATTAACCAGATGTATAACACAGATATCGTCATCTCATCAAGTAGATCGAAGGCGGATTCAAGACCACTTTGGAAAACATTTTAATATACAGAAATAAAATTCATGCCTGTCTTGTTGGGACGTTTATGAATTATTTAGCTTTTATAACAACTGCACCAGCACGGACAATCGCAACCATTACTCAGTCTTCTCGTCATATTTTGGCCCTGTATATAAGTGTTGTATGGACTTCATCTTCTTCACTTCACCTATAAATAGGCAGTTCAGTGAATGGTTAATGCGATAGTGCCGACTGTCGAGTAAACAGCCCACGTACTCGTATCTTATGACCATCGGTTCAGTGCGGGTTTTTACGTATTAGTTAAGTTAAGTAGTCAAGCTCGAATCAATTCCCGCAAATAAAAGTAGCACATGTACATGCTGCTGACCGATGAACGCGAACCGGATTATAAGTCACAACCATTTAGAGTTAGACAAACATCTTTGGTTCTGTTCAAAGATAAATTTCAAGGTCTAAAGTGCATCGTTTAAGATGATTTTCACGAGAAAATATTTAACTTCTCCCGCGTAAACTATTGGACATTAGTGTGCGTGTATATTTCATTCAAAAAACGATAACGTTACATTCGTTTTATTTATAAAGTATACTCGTATGCCGTCTATTATATACTGTCTCACAAACCGACGCGGCCGAGCGAGCCTGTAATTGATAGTTACTCGCTAAACTAGTAACTAAGTGGTTTGTGCCCCGGCAGGATATCATAGTTAACTGTCGAGTATCCTTACATGGAAGTTGATTTCGATGATCGTCTGAGACGTATCTACCACGCTGCATGCTCGCCACTACGTGTAGAGTATCGTTCGAAACGCTAGCCTTTCTTTCGAACAAATGTGACATGTTGTTTGTGCGTTAAACCCTATCGTTATAAACTGACATTTCAAACATGTTTTTTCCTTAACCTTCACGAAATATACCTACGGCTAAATATAATTTCGTTGTAAAAAATATTGTACGTTCAATGTCATTCGCTATTGTTTTGTGTTAACATTTCATCCTTTCGGGTGAAGGCAAACAATTCGCTGATTTAATTTTGAACGTAAATTTTTTCCATATAATATTTTCTTCATTTGCAACAATTTTACTATTTTACGTCTAATATAATATATTTACTGCAGTTATAATATATTTTCTGTAGCTTCGACGTAATTATAATATGTACAGTTACAATATTGTTTGTAAGTATATACCGCAGGTCGGGGCAGACCGCGCGAGTGCAGGAGCGGAGTGAGCCCGGCCGCAGGGCGCGAGATAATGTTTCGGTTGTTGTACGAGTGAATTCACTCTCACTGCGGCGATAACCTCAAGACGGTTAGATGTCATGAAATGCATCCGAGACGAACGGCTTGTTTTATTTATAATATGCTTTCCGTACATTACGAAATTTATATTATAATTTATTTTAATGAAATAACAAAATATTTTCAGTAAATTTGAAATTTAATTGATTTGACTCATAGATGTGGCATGACGCAATTAAAAAAAAGTACGTTACACAAAATAAGATAATGCCGCACAACAAAAGTTAATAAATATATATATATATATATGTATAGGTATATACTTTACATACGTAAGTAAATATATATAAGTATACATTTGACTAAGAAGTTTAATTGAAGAAAAACGGCAATAAGACACTGTGTCGTAGTAGATATAATTTAATAGATAAAGAAATAAACGGCGCAGGCTAATGCCTAGTTGTGTTGTGTGAGGTAACACAATATCGCTTAAGAGGCAAAAGTACTTGTGACAAAACAAACTAACGTGTTCAGAAATAACGATATAACGAATTCAATCATTGAAACTGAACAAACGAAAGAGAAATACATCAGAAATATTAGCGTCACTCGGTCCGGGGTTTCCGAACGGCGAAATGATTTAGACACAACTCAAACCCTTATCTACAACTTCGGCCGCCGCTTCGCCCGCGTCTTCATAAAAATCCAGTTAAACGGGATAAAAAGGCCAAAATATGTTAATTATGTCATATTTTATCTGTGATAAAGCGTGAACAAGTAACAAATATTCATCACAACACACACTACCTTTCGTATTTATGATATTAATGCGATTATTTAATTATTCTAGTAATTAAAGAAAAATAGATTTTCTGAATCATTGTAATGCCTCCTTATATACCTTATTAGGCGTAGTGTTACCATGTGCTAGAACTTACACATGAACTTGCTATATGTACTCGTAGTTTCTCATGGGTCATAGCAGCAGAAATAATAATAAAAAAAATGACAACCCTACAACTAAGGAATTGGTAACCTGCTTATAAGGTAGCCACTAACCCAACAAGAACGACCAACGATTGTACGTGCTCACCCTGATCTAAAGACGTTGTAACTGGAGGAAAAACAAACCAAACCCTGCATAACGCGACCGAACACGGACTTACGGCGTTATGTCCTCTTGTGTCTAAATTGTTCACTCAATTATCTATGAGTGTATCGAACGCAGTGAGCTGCCGATGTGTACGTAACATCTTATTATCTCCGACCGCAATGACAATCGAGGTATTGTTCGTGCGCTGTACAGCGAGGAGTCATCTGCAGATATCACTATCGCGGGTCAATAGATCGCCCACTGTGCTGTGGGCCCCCGCGCCACCGCGCCGCCGCGGCAACGTTTAAGTAGTTCTTTGTTAAGACCATCTATATTTATAAAGTACAAAGTCTATTGGTTCGGTTGGTATGTTCTCTATCTAACGATTCAATTAGTTTGTACGGTTTTCCATGTGGAGGGTATTCATTCTCAAAGATTTTGTTGTGTTCTTACGTCGAGGTACATTAATTACTGAATTAAGAGAAACTGTTGTACAGTTTGTAATTGAATACGTTGTGCTGGCAACAAACTGACTCGAGAGACAAAGTGGCGGGTCAAACTTGATGTAACGTAGACGATCGTGCAGTGCTCGTGATATATCGGTATCTTTATATTGTTTCAACAATGTTTAAACAACTATATATATATATGTATATCCAAATTATATTTAAAAAAAAAAGCCGAGATGGCCCAGTGGTAAGAACGCGTGAATCTTAACCGATGATCGTGGGTTCAAACCCGGGCAAGCACCACTGAATTTTCATGTGCTTAATTTGTGATTATAATTCATCTCGTGCTTTACGGCGAAGGAAAACATCGTGAGGAAACCTGCATGTGTCTAATTTCACTGAAATTCTGCCACATGTGTATTCATATATACATTTCAACAATGTTTAAACAACTATATATATACATATATATATATATATATATATATATATATATATATATATATATATATATATATATATATATATATACATACATGTATATATATATACATACATGTGTATTCCACCAACCCGCATTGGAGCAGCGTGGTGGAATAAGCTACAAACCTTCTCCTCAAAAAGAGGAGAGGAGGCCTTTAGCCCAGCAGTGGGACATTCACAGGCTGTACGGTATATATCCATTATAGCTTACCGCCCGCCGCGCGTTTTTACAGGTGTATATTCAAACAACATCTCGTCTCAAACTGGGTACTGCCGTGTAAAATTCTAAAATGTAAAAAACCTAATTTATTTAGTTGAGACGAAGGTGTGTGTTATGATATTATAATATTGCGCGATACGTTTATTTGAACTGCTAAGTTTGATTAATTTATCTCTTATAATAACTTTAGTCTATTTCGTTCGGTTGCTATGATTGCCTTAACAAGCTAGCGCTGACATTACTTAGTATTTTGTTCAAGACAGTTCGTTCTGCGACAGCTACGTTTGCTCGTCAGAGCATTTCTAATGATTAGATACGAAACCTCGAAAGTTCTCTACTATTGTTAATTCAATATAAATTATGTTATTATTATTATTATTATACTTTATATCGAATTAATCAAACAAGCCGACGTACTGGCTAAGCGGCCGTTTTGTACTTTTTAAAGATTTGATAAACTGAATTTAACAAATGAGAATTATTTTCAAGTAAACGACACTGTTATCTTGAACTCAAACGAATTAGTATTCCGATAAAACAGGACGCGCAAAGATTAGAGGTCACCGCTTAATGGTACATTAATAACATGAATGTAACCCCTCACCACAGGCTTTACATTGAAGTATATACATTGCGTTTTTATAACATTTCAATAAATACTACATTCCTCGTGGTAAGGGGCACCACCACCCATAATACAAACATGTATAATATGTATAAGGTTTTATTTGCGACCGAGCCACGTTTACACAAGCCCTGTACGCTAGCCTGTATTCCTGTGCGACAATGATGAATGGATTTGAAGCAATTTTGTCACCTAATCACAGGCATTGGGCGTTCTTGCTTGCACATGAGGATATTATTAAGCATTATTATTTAAAAATAGCCAAATCTGTCAAAATAATTAAGTTCTAGGTTCCAGTTCTAAGCCAGGTTGCCTGTGAAAATAATTAGTTCTCATAACCTTACGCTTAGATCGTCAATGATATGAAGACGTAGATCACTGCAAACGAATTAGAGATTAGCTAACATACGATCGTGGTTTTTGTAAATGTGGCAACCGTTTATGATATTTAAAAGTTTTTATATTTGTATCATTACAGTACGTTACATCAGGTCTGCAGAAGACGCGGTTAGAGACGTAAGACAAGTAACCCGCTCTATATGACACCACTCGATTAGTGTTCGCTTAACAAACATCAAACAGAGCAATTCGCTCATTAAACGGTGTTCTTTGTTTGTTTAAGCACAATCTCTATCATATCTCTTATCCCATGGTCCTCGACACTGACCCGCTCACGGATACCCGCGTCTGCGCTCGCGTCGCCCTAATCCACGTACAACGCGGACTTTGCTCTAGAAGTCGACTAGCATTCAATAACTTAATGTATATTAGAAGGCAGATGATTATGATCCACCTGGTGGGAAGTGATTACGGCTGCAGAATTTAAATCACGAAACGATACACTATTTTAAATTATGTAGTAGAGTGGACTCGAAACTGTACTGAAATAATGTCATCCTAGCCTAGTGGCGACGGCGACCGTACCGGAGTCGGAGACTAGTGTTCTATTTTATATCCCCAAAGACATTGCAAGGCCGCCAAACACGGGAACTACGATATCATAATGTCCGCATTGCTTGTAATATTCGGGCTCACCGTTCTGTCTGTTGTCTCAATTACACCGATAAAACACCAAGTAAAGATTTATAATATTGATGATAAGCACAACTTGTTTCCCACCTTACGTCCGTTAGGCGTTAGAAACCGACGTGTTCACGCAGGATATGAAGACAAATACTAAACTGAATGACTTGACGTTTATGACGTGTAAACCAAACGTGTAAGGACATTGTTCAATTGGCAAAAATATGCCCTCAAAATATATTCAACATAGCCCCATGAAAGTGTTTACGCACTTGGCAGGTTTCTTTTTAGTCACATAATGAAGAAACCAAAATTCTTAGTGTCGAAAAACTGTGACCGGACGTTGCTAAACGTCTTCTTGACTTGAAAAATCCGGTCGGATAGCAGCCTTATAGTATTATATACATATGTTTCCGCCGCTGCGAGTGAGGTTTTATGATTTCGTTTAAGAAATACGTATAGTAAATTTCTTTGCCATATCTACTTGGTGTTAGAGCTTTTCAACCTTTCACCACTACCAGGTACCATCCACTAACTACATATTATACTGCCGTAGCAATACCTGGTATTGTTATGTTTCGGTTTGAAGGACGAGTGAGACAGCAACTACAGTCACAGAGGATATAACATCTTAATTCACAAGATTGGTGACGCATTGACGATGTAAGGAGTTGTTATTATCTTCTTACAGCACCAATTTCTATATTGGTGGTGATCACTTACCACCATTTGCCCGGTCTTCTTATTAAAAAAAAAACAACTAAAATAAATTACTAATTTTTAAATAATGTTTTGGTGAACACATAAAACATTTAATATTATCACAGAAATCAAAATGATAAGCATGTTAAATAGTTCAGAACTGCGAGCGTAGTATTACGATAGTCATCTGGTTAGTAGTGGCGGCTCGCGCAATTAGTTAGCGGGTGGAATATGAAGGGAATCAAAGTTGTAAACTGCGATGCAATACAGTCGACGAGCTCATTGTAGCACGTGCCCACTGGGCTACACGTGTTGAACAACTATTTGAGAACGACGTAAAAGGATTTATATTACAAATACACTACAAACTTAACAAATAAACACTTCTTAAAAATATTCGAAATATAAAACAACTACAAAGAACAATTGAACAATGCTGTGACTTCTTCTTTCGAATGTCAAATCAATAATGGCAGAAAAAGAGAAATCAGAGACTCGCTAACCGCTCGCTAAACAGCGTTTATAAATATTTAAGAAGATTTATTTAAAGAACAATTGTCTTGAACTTGTATCAAATTTAATAAAAATCTAGCCGTGAAGCCGTTTCCGAAAACCAAAACATATTGTATTTACCCAAAACATACACACATACATATATATAATTATCGATGTCATAATATAATGACATGCCATCGTCTCTGACCTATTTTTATATGTTTAATGTGATATTAAGTAACATGGAAATGGAATATCATGAGTTCTATAATGATGATGCGATGAGATGAATTGCTTTTGATCTGCTCAACTACTCTCACACAATCTTGTTCGAGCACGTCGCGATACAGTACATTGCTATTCCTTATTACTGAAATATAATTCGTTTTCGACTATTCCGTTCCACTTAAACACGCTACGTTACGTCGTATCACATAATCGCATTTTTAGATCAGCATTTGAACCAGTTGACGACGGTTTGAGCAAATCTATTTCGGGTGCTATGAATTGCACATTGGGAGAGTCGACTCCTCTGGGCCGCCACGCAGTCAAACGAGGATGCTCCGCGACACTGCACGAGGTATAATGGACTTGGATGTTTTATTCAAGATTTATTGATGTTGACAAGCTAATAGAGCGCCGAGAGAGACGTGCGTCTCTCGCTGTAATGCCACTCACGATTATATTGTTCATAATATATTAGGGTTACAGACGAACAAATAGTTCGTCACACAACAAGCCAGGAACTGTTTGCAACAACAATAGCAGTTTTTAGAAATGATATTATAATAATGATTTAGTTTTGAATGAATCCAATCTTGACATCTGCGCAGGAGATGCGCAAAGTTTGTACGCAAAGACAAGTGTATACTCAATTCCCTCACTCTCGTAGACCTCGACAGGGCTTGAAAGAAGTTAATTGCAAGACAAACGGCTGTACACATTTCGGCTCCTAATTAAAATCCTAATATTTTTACGGTCCACCACCCACGAGGCAGTCAATGGATTCAGCCTTTTAATCGGCCATAAACGTCAAGTTGAATAACTTTTTGTGATCTTCATAATGTCCATCCGTTACATCTTACCCCGGTACACGGGATGGACACGTGACCGCGGTCGTATTTAAGCTGTTCTATAGAGTTACCTACATACAGCGCCATAGCTCAGATATAATCTGCGTATTAAATCAAAATAATGGTTGTCGCCGCTCGCTTTATATATTTAATAATGTTATTTATATACGTAAAAACAAAAATTACTTTTCCAGAAATTGTGTCGTTCGAAAAACGTTAGCATAGAAAACAACTATATCTACAAACTATAATTGTAAAACTGAACATAAAAATAATCCCGCTGTCTCTTTCGCCGGTTCTTCTCAGGTCTGAAGTGTTTATTTCAGATTGTTATTGTGTAGTTATTCAGATGTTTATTTCAGAACCGATGGTAGATTTTTGACCATCAATAAGCAAGTGTAATATTAAAAAGAACGCTAAAAATAAAAAATATTTAAAGTAGACACGTATAATTGAGAGCACTCGGGATAGTTTGCTTGTCCAATATTAATGAAGACAAGTAATCGAACTCGATTACGTGGCTAACTCTCACAGCCACTGAATTAACTAAGAACACGTGAACCGCCTCAGTTGCATGTTCAGGAGCATGCGTTAGTTACCTGAAGCAGGTAACGAGTTAAGCTAATACATGCCATGCTATATATAAACCAAATACATTGCATACATGATACAGATTATTCGGAGTGTGTAACTTGTAATATTCTTATTTATAATTTAGCATTACGTTTTATAATTATTTATATCACTTTGACACTGTCATGTAAATTCAATTTTTTTTTTCACGCATTTTCTTTTCCACGTAAATTTATTAGAAAACATACTTTGTTTCCTTATATATTGACTAACTTAGTTGTCCATCTACTAGTAAGTACTCTATCCTTATTGCTTGTAGTTTTTTTGTTGACAAATTAAATAATAAAACCAAAACAAAAGTATTTTTTACGTGCCTCGAGTTATTAACTGCACCTATTAGGACTTTAAATCTAGGGAGCAAAACATTTCAAGACGACTTTTTCGTATATTATTAGTGGTTATTATAATTGATATGTTTTACTTTTGTGTTATACTTGTAAGCGTATATATTATAGCGGATATTATTTGTACATGTCGCCAAAACATAAATGAAGAATTATTATGGTTTTGTCTAAGAGAAAAACAAGTTCACAGTGACATACTTTTGTAGAAACATTTCAAAGCATTCGCGAACATTGAGGGAAATAATATTGTACAAGTTTCGGAATGTGATTCACACACACGCACACGGTTTGCGTGTTGTTCGCGTTGTGCGCAGTTGATAGTGAATATTCCTGAAAAAATGTTCAGTTTTACAGTTCTTAAGCCTGTGAAACTACTTTATCAAGCGGCCCTATAATAATTAAAAAAATATTATTGAAAAATCGTGGTTTTTTGTTTGTTTGGTTCTGAATTAATTAGAGGTCTTCATTCTTCGCTGTCCAGCTTCCAGATTATGAATCTGTTCTGTTTATTTATAAATTTGGATACTTTTTTCGTCGCTATTTTAGTACTCTTAGTCCATTTAAATATGAATCGCTTTATTACCAATAATATGTGTAATGTATAATACCAATGTGTAACACTGATCTGACTCCGACCGCCGGGTTAACCGCCGATGTACTCAATTAGCTGCGAGATCCATCGTGCTCATTGGTGAGCAACTCCGAGGATGAATACGCATTTTGAAGAGCATATGTGTAGTATCGAGTCGCAGTGTTCCGCGAGAGAGTCGGACTGCGGCCGACCGGTCCCCGAGCGGCAGACCGCCATAAAAACATTTCAGGTTCCTGCCGCGACGTTATTGCCGTTTGTCTCGCCCCTCGCTTGCGCTCTGCGACTAGTTCACGGCTCTAGTGATTCTCACAACCTTATCCTTTACGGGCTTTTTCTTATCTTATTATTTATCAATACTTCACATATATCATTACACGCCAAGGTTGTCCTAAATCGATAATGCAGCACGTTTAATAATATTATGGCAAGTAAGTTACTCCATTATATAGGATGTAGTCCAGATGGCTATCCTTATCCTTTATCCGTTATATTTGTTTAATACATACATGCATGCTATGCATAAGTAAATATATTAAAATGTATAATATATATTCTTTATTGCATGGCATTATTATTAAATCATTTAAAAGTAAAGCTTAAAGCTTAACCTACATCATATTTACATAGCATACATATATGCTATAGATACATTACAAAGTTATAACGGTCGGTCTTCTCTTTCGTATACTTTTACCGATCATTTGGTTTAGTAAACACGAAGTAAACACACATCGTCGGTAGTTTCTTAGTTTATATAATATTTACATTACATTATTTTTATATTTTATGTTACTATATCTATATCCGTAACAGCCTGTGAATGTCCCACTGCTGGGCTAAAGGCCTCCTCTTCTCTTTTTGAAGAGAAGGTTTGGAGCTTATTCCACCACGCTGCCCCAATTCGGGTTGGTGGAATACACATGTGGCAGAATTTCAGTGAAATTAGACACATGCATGTTTCCTCACGATGTTTTCCTTCACCGTAAAGCACGAGATGAATTATAATCACAAATTAAGCACATGAAAATTTAGTGGTGCTTGCCCGGGTTCAACGTTCAACGTTGCCATCGTGGGTTCAACGATCATCGGTTAAGATTCACGCGTTCTTACCACTGGGCCATCTCGGCTCTTATATATATATTATATATCTATATATCACACCATAAATAATTAGCTTACAGAAGGCCTACATTCATATGTCGATACATCAATTTGATCTTATATGGTTACATCACCATGCAGTGGTTATAATTATCGGTTTCTCGAGTGCAGCATACGGCTGTAATGTACATTACATTATTTATTAGATCGTCGGAGACTTGAGTGGCATACAAACTAGACCCGTACGGAGCTCGCCATCACTCACACAGAACCGATGGAGTGCATCAAGTGGCGAATTATATCCGCTTTATCAGCGATTTATTACCGACGAGCTCAGAGTATTGGATATTGCAATTAATTATATCTTAATTATTCATGAACATTTTTTAAATATATTATTTTGTTCTTTTGGATTAGGTAGGGTTCGTTAGTGTTTTACTCACTGGGCCATCTTGACAGTAGAATAATGTCCGCTAAAATTTCTAAATATGTTTAGTAAAATTATGCAAAATAATATATTATACTCAAACGACTTTATAATTAGTTTAATACGACCGTTACTAATAAAAATGTTATAAATGTTAAATTGCTATATTTTAACGAGCATCCTAGTCGAGAAATCCTCGCACGACTTTGGGGGCTGTTTTTTTTAATAACGACTCTTGCATGTACCGCTTACAATCAAGGGCATTCAACCTTCTTTTTTTGTTTTACTCCACTACGTTAGAGCGCTCGACGACTGCGGGTCGGCGCTTTTGTAAGTTCAGCCTGTCTCTATTTATTATAATATTTTATTTCTAGTTGAGCACAAAGTTCGATAATCATTTGCGTGTTCCTATTAGTCTTGAGAAGATCCGAATATCTCGGTGAGCACATGTAACACACGTGTGTCCTGTCTTCTACCAAATGGTCTCTATTGCGAAATTGCGCCAATGTCGCTATTTCCGCAGTCGGGGACCGAGCGCGGGGTTTCATAATCACGCTTCAAATTACATTGTATATGAAACGCCAAAAATAATATGATACTGATAAAAGACGCGATAATATTGTACACAACGTATGTATGTAGTACGGTGTGTAGTGTATAGTTGATATCACCGCGATACGTGATCTCGTAGCTCACCTTATATGCAACACGATTTCAATCTGTTCCCTACAAGTTCTGAACGAATCATTAACACCTTGTTGTTTGTTGGATATTTAAGTGCAGAACGATAACGACATGCGCAGATGTTTGTGATACTAACCGGGAGGGACGGTTGTCCGTGCCCTTCGAAGAGCGGTGTCAAGGACGAACTGATAATAACTATGAAACCGACGATAGAGACAATTAATTGTGTATTTCCTAGTTTTACAGTAACTCTCGCTCGTAGGGATTTGCGCAAACCCTTCTGCACAGAAACCACGCAATCAAAATCAAAACTTTATCTCATTCAAATAGATTATTTTAACCAATTTTGTATCATTTTTAAATTTAATGCGACCACATCATTTTAGTGGTACAACCGGGAAAACGTCAGAACGTTCTATTGCTTTGTTCCGGTTAAAAGACTGAACAACTAACGCAATTACAGACGACAGACGAGCAAACGGGCAACCTGATCCTAATAGGTCACATTCGCCCATAACCTCGCTCTGTGTCACCTCACACCGTCAATGGATCACCAATCTAAGTTGTTGAATACTTCGTGTCTGTTATTACATTAGTTCACGCCATTCACACCCCTCATGTTCACGAAGGCCCACTCGTTAGGCAGGTGTATGTGATGCACTTCCGTGCACGACCACTACATTTTCGTTTGCGTAATTTATATTTATATTGCATCTCGTGCGAGAGGATGATGGGAAACATCGTGAGGAAAAGCTGCATGTGTCGGATGAAAATCTGCGACATTTGTATCCAGCTACCGGGATTGGGGCCTCGTGAGGGAGAAGGCCTGTCCAGCAGTGCGACATTTACATGCTATCACTTTGACTTAGTCTATATCGAATTGGTAAGTATGTAGGTAGTACTTTCCATCCCGCTGCACAATGCCCTGCCGTCGAGAATAGTTTCAATGCGTTAATACGTGGTGACAATAACAAAGCAAAATTAAGGATAAAAATACAAGATAACAAATAATTTATTAAATTCTGAACGATTTCGAGTTTAAGTGAGAATGTCGACATCTATAACCGTTCCAAACGAAGGAGTCAAGATAAACGAACATTAAATTTTCATATTCCAAATACAGCAGAGGTAATCGCTTACAACTCTTTGTATTATGCGCTACAAACAGTTGTTGATAATATATTCTTATTTATAATGCAACACCTAAGTGGATTAGTACTACTATTTATATCCACTTTAATTTTGCTTCCAAAATTCAAAACGCCATTTTGTCGCGAATCCATAAATACTACCATAGATTGTTCAAGATCTCGACCAATGATATCGCGGCAATTCAAGGTCAGATTTGTTTATTTGTCTTTACTCCTCGTGGTTGGAATGGGATGTCCGTTGATTCAACAGTCGATGGATGAACAGAATTGTATTTGTTAAACTTTTGTATTTGTATCAGAATTTTGGTTTTATGTTGTTTTGACAAAATACATACAGCGTTACACAAGCGCTTCAGGCTCATATATTTGTGCATCATGTTTACAAGGGCTATTCAACCGTACGTATGTTAAAGGACTACGTATGTAAACAGTAACCATTTCATGATGACAGGCAATAGCATTTTGACGATTAACATACGACGGGGGTTGTTATATTACGTAATAAGACTCATAACTAACTTGTATGTACCAGTACTGCTTACAGCAAAGAATATTTCGAATAGGATTGAGATAAAATAGCGATCAACCCACAATGCACAACCTACCACAATATACCGGTGAAAGTGCAATTCGCAATGCAAGTGCGGGCTAGCGTGTAGGTAGCGACGCCTACGGCCGCCGGCAGCCGCGCGCGCCTCCACCTGACTCCTTTAGATCTTATCTGACGTTATCCCTCAGCAACGATATGGCTTACCTACTCAGCCATTAGTACCGGCGTAAATGCCAAAGGTGAACATCAGTATATTATAAATATTAGGTTACGTCGCATACAACGTGGTGTTGTAAAAAACGAAGGTTATGGGGAGTATTAAAAAGCTAATTTCGTGAGAGGCAGTCGATTTAACGAAATTTTCCTTTGCCGATGAGATGGGTTATTGGCAGCAATGCATGTCCTGAACACTCTTACGGCGCGTCTATTCTTATACTCTTAACTAAGAGTCGTAAAGTCAAGTCAAGACACCGGTTCATGAAGATTAAAGATATCAAACATTGCACTGTGGCTGTCTCCCTTTAGACAAACATACATTATACAGTAACTTAACAAAAGATATAAAATCTTGTAAATACAAATCAAACGCGTTAAACACCTGCATCATTGCCGCTTCAATGAATAAAAAATTGTATACTTTTATTTAATTGGCATGTCCACGAAATCAATGTTAGGGCTAAAACAAACAATTATATTTTTTTCTTTGTTGGGGTAAAATGATTCTGTTCCAATAACAATGTATGTATGTCTATTCGTTGCCGGCCGCTTACATCTGCACGTCGTTTATTTTACCTATAACATTCTTTATGTAGAATTTTAAATAATTATAAATATTAAACTTGTTGCGTATTTAGATTTTTTATTATTTTTATGTTACAATCACACACAATAATATGATTTATTTAATCAAACAGACTACTTTAGGAACTAATCCTAGATATTTAACTACCTAGTAACATTATCTAGGTAATAAATAAAATACTAATAATAAAGAATTTATTATTTCTTAACAACTAAATATAGAAATAAGTTACTGACCAGGGTGCAAAATCGGCTGATCAGCCACAACCGACCCTGCTACCACGAATATGGCCAGGGCGGCTTTAATAAAGGCCGACATCGTCGGCATCTTAGCGTCCAGCATCCTTATGATTGCACAGACATCGCTACCCTTGCTCACTTTACTCCTTCAGCGACAAGTTCAAAAGATATATAACAAAGTTAATAATACTGCACATCACATAAAATTAGTATTCATCTAAAGGAAACGCAGACGGCGATCCCCTCACATATCAACCTGTAGAGGCTTCACACTCCCGGTTTCACTCACAAACCGCACTTTTAATACATAAATAATTCCGCGTACTCCTGGGAATTTATTGACTGAGAAAGATCAAAATACTTTGTGACAATGTTATAAAATTGACACGATGCTAACAATTAATTACTAATAAGCTTTTAAGTATGTGTTTGCAGTGTTGTTCAGCTTTCGGCAAAAACATAAATAAAACACAGCGCTCCGCCGTTCGCGCAACTCACAGTACGCACACCTCTAACAACCGTTTGGAGGACACTAACACAGATTATAAAATGAATAACATTCTTTCGTTTTTTTTTTTTTGCCTCTAACATTAATAGTACGCAAATGAATTGTGCGTTTTACAAAATTGTATTAAAGTGATTATATATTTCTTAAATATAATTCTATGTGAATATAAATGGACAAAAATGAAGTTATCCCTTGTTTTTTATTTATATTATCACAAACAATTTAGTCTTATTGTATAGTCTTGTTTTAATATGAAATGCTCTTATACATGAGTGGTTAAGTTTTATAATTTTTAGTTTAATAATAACGTCAGATCTTGAAATTTACTGATAATTATTGACACGAGGATTACATAGACGATAAAAAGTGTGAATATTCGTTGATTTCTATGCAGGATACATAATAATTCATTTAAATTTAAGTAAAGTCTATGTAATATTATTACGACAAAGAAAACGGTAGAATCTATATCCGGTTTGGCTTTAAATTTATTTTAATCGTATATAATGATCACGAGAAAGTGATCGCAATAGCCTATTAGAATAAAGTATACTTTGATTTCGTTTTACGTTGATACGTTTTATATTTCTAGTGACTTCTCATGAAATACATGTATCTCTCTTATGTTATGTGTTGTCTGCGGTGATTTTATTTGAGCTATTAATATTTTGTTTTTCAGACTTCATAGTTGTTAAGCGTTAAATTAAAATTGATTTAAAAAAACTTTGAAATTAATTTTTTTGTTTTAAAAATCGTTACTTAATTCATATTTGACGTTTCTCATTAGCAAATTCTGTTCAGATAAACTAAACGTCAAACGAATAAAATATCTTTAGTTTTTGACGTTTTAATAACATAAATGTTTTAATACTGCAATTTTTAATTGCATTATAGAGAACTATACAATTGTTGAGTAAGTTGCTATATAGATGTTACCAAACCATTTATTTTCAATTAAAATATGTATTGACATATTATTTTTTAATTATGTAATCAGTTAAGGTTAGTTTCGACTTTCGATTAAGTTTTTAACTCTTGGCGCAGACATGGGTGGTCATGGACACGAGCCACCGTATACCATACCCAAGCATACGGAGTTTCAGATTAAGGGTATCCCTCAGCTCGAGGAACTAGAAGAGGCACTCGCTCGGAAAGGATTAAAAGACCCATGGATCAGGTAAAACTTGGCTTATTGAATTGATATCTTTAAGTTTAAGACTTAGAAGATTTAGACACTTAGACTAGAATTTTTGCCTGTGATTTAAAATCTAGCAAGAGCATAGAGCAACTCCATCTCAACCTGTTGATGTCGAAAGAGCCGATTAAGGATTTATTTGTCTCACTTGTTTATGTACTCTACAGCTGGGTAAGTTGTCTTGTCAACTGCCACCATTCCTGTTGTACAAAACACAGGTACGGTCAGGCATTACTTGCGACGTAAAGGTCACAAACACCCTCGAGCCTTTCCAATTGCGTCGAGATATAGCAGCGTTGAGTGCTTTCTATTGACTGTATTATGGCGAGTACTCTGAGGAATTATTTTAATTCCTGCTTACCCCTTCCTTCATAAGTCTACGAGTGCTGACTCTCAATGTCACCGCCTAACTGTGACATTAATTCCATCACACACAAATTTGTTGCCTTTGGACTCTACTATCACTTACCATCAGGTAGATTAGAGTCATTTGCCTTCTCGGCAAATATATAAAAAAAAAATCAACAACAAAAGGGAATTACAGGCAGAATGGTGACTTGCTAGAAATGCTCATCAGTTTTTTTCCCTGGAAGACTGTTAACCCCAAACAAATGGATATTGATTATTAAGTTATTTTCCTTTTTTAAACTCCTTCAATGTATATGTTTAATGTTCTCAATGTATATTTATTTTTGTTAGTGGATGTCTTATTGGTGTTAATATATAAATAATTAAAAAGCTGTGATATTTATCAGACTAATAATACTTTTCAGGAATGAGGCCTGGAGGTATCACCCTGGATTTGGCACTCGCTGGCAGCGGGCACGAAAACTGTTCTTCAGAGGTTTGCCCCTTGGGATTGCACTCACTGCGGCAACAGTTGCCTATGATAAATTAACTGCAAAGGAGGAACACGGCCATGGTCACCACTAAAAAGTTTAAATTATTAAAGTAACCAATATATGTACTATGATTAGTTACAAACAATAGCAACATGTTCAATAATATAAATAGCATAGAAATTATGTTAACTATTAATTAATAAAGTATCCTTTTAAATACCCATCAGCTTACACTATCCTTGTACATGGAAATAAGACTTCCTCATAATAAAATTGCAAAAGGATTTTTTTTATTTAGTCTGAACTTTGGCTAACAATCAAGTCACAAATTAGATGAACTTATTTTCTAGTGATTCCAATGCCTAACATAAGCAACAAATAGCTTATTTACTTAAGAAATTCTATGGGCGGTCATCGTTTGACCAGCCGCCAGGTTGTCTCAACTCACACTCTACTTTCAAAAAATAAATAATAGTTTTGTTAATTTAACACATTCGCATCCTCTACACTTTTCGTATCCTCATACGCTATGCCGTCATACATTGTGTTAGTGAACCCTCTAGGAGGGTCCTCGGCAATACGTATAGCAATAGCCTTGAGCCCACGTCGTGGGTTCTTGGTATACGGTAACGACTCGTGATAAAAAACGCTCGAATATAGTTAAATTGGATATTTTTCGGATCGTTTTGCTATAAGCAGTATTTTTAGAGGCGTTCTCGTGCTTTGTGATAGTGAAAACGTACATACAGTGAAAAATGAGTAAGTTAACAAAAAGTTATTTCATTTGCTCCGATCCTGTGACAGTGGTCGTAAACCTTCAGTAGTTTTCATGCTGTTTGCTAATAATAATAATTAATTCATTGAACATTGGCCTATGCATTTTAGAGTATTTTACGATTATATTTTTGTTTTGCGACTCCTAATAAAACTTGACTTGTCAAGGTATAAATATCTTATCAGTATTTATTTTAGAATTGAAACATTATTGAGAAATCGGTTATTGCAGAAAATGACAAAGAAATTAACTTTTTGGACGGCTGTTGATTGAAGAGCTAAAACATGTCAAACCATGTTTAAGAACACAAATATATGAAATAGTTTTGAAATAAATAAATTCTTCGAAGGGCTATCATTCCAACGAAATAGAAAATGATACTCTAATTTGAGATTTTATTTTGTTTAGTTGTTAGAACGCGTGAATCTTAACCGATTGGTTAATTTTTATGTGCTTAATTTGTGTTTATAATTCATGTCGTGCTTGATGGTGAAGGAAAACATCGTGATGAAACCTGCATGTGTCTAATTTCATTGAAATTCTGCCACATGTGTATTCTACCAAGCCGCATTGGAGCA
Source organism: Nymphalis urticae (assembly GCA_905147175.2). NCBI lineage: Eukaryota > Metazoa > Arthropoda > Insecta > Lepidoptera > Nymphalidae > Nymphalis > Nymphalis urticae. The sequence continues at coordinate 9,547,981 of LR990007.1, forward strand.
GCGTGGTGGAATAAGCTCCAAACCTTCTCCTCAAAAGGATGAGGAGGCCTTAGCCCAGCAGTGGGACATTCACAGGCTGTTACTGTTATTCTAATTTCATAATTTTCTTTACTGAGGCATGTTTAGAAACTAAATAAAATATTAAAATGATACGATTTTTAATTTTTGATCAAAAAATTATTTATTATTTATAACTATGATACGTTCCAAAACATTCAAGACAAAGTCCCGGTTTTCCGTCGCATTGGTTACAACAAAAGAGCGAACGAACTCTTTTTTTTCCGTGCACCAACAGTTCGTACATCTTTTTCGTTTGGTTCGCCCATCAGGCAATCCTCTAGGCAAATTGCCCTCTAGGCAAATGCTCAGGTAAATGAAGCCTTGCTAGTATTGGCAAATCGAAATCAAATCGGCATTATATTTGTTGGAAAGGGCCAGTATTTGTCTTTTGTCTTTCCAAGCAATTACACATAGTCCTTTCTTGTTCATTATAGCCAATTCTCCTGTCTTTAGTTTTTGTTGTTTAATTCGCAATGGTGTGCCTTTTCTATTTAAATTTAATGTTCCTGTGCTGTATATCTGTGATTTAATAATTCTTCTGCTAACCCTACGCTCGTATAAAAACTGTCTGTATATAGGCTATGACCCACATTTTGAAAGTTTCGTGTGAGATGTAGTACCACTTTATTTACGTGTTGTGTACCTCCAACTACCGTATCAGCAGCACCTGCATATAAATGGACCTGTACTGCTACTCCCAATTGATCGGCAAGTACGTAAAATTTTAGTCCATTTTGATGTCGCTTTCCCTTTAAATATTGCCTGAACTTCAGGCGACCTCTCCAGAGCATCATGGATTCATCTACAGCAAAGTGTTTAGTCGGATAATATATTTCAAGCATTCTTTTATTTAAAAATTCAATGATATATTTCACCTTATCATAGCTCACATTACTTGCCACATTTTGCACATTGATCACTCTTAAAATTTGAATAAATCGGTTTCTCGACATTTTTGTTGTGAATATCCTATTTTTGTTGGTTAAAAAATATATCTTTTTCAACTAATCTGTTTATCTTAATAAATCCCATATGGAAAAGAAGCCCGAGAAACAATAATAGCTCTTGCATGTCAAGTTTATTCCATGTCGCCGCTCTTGCTTGCGGATTGGATTGACGTTTTAATTCATTCCCGTAATCATTCGAGCATTTCAGAAGTGTTTCTAGAAAACTCATAGACATTATTGCTCTGAAATAGTCAATTGGTTCATTACATTGGATGTACTTTTAGTCCTGGATTGCCACAAAATTCAAATAGATTTTGATTTTCCGGAAATGGATTACCCATTCTCCAACCCATATGTTCATCAGCTTCTTGTCCATGTACATCATCAAGTTCATTATCAAGGTTTTCTTGCATTTCGTTCATGGAGTATCGAGGCTCCTCTTCCTCATCAAAAATTTCTTCATAGTCTCCTTGTAACAATCCAATAAGTTCTGCATTGGACATAGGGTTATTTTCAATAATTACCTTTTCATGAACAGGCTGGGAATCCTCCCCATGCAGTCGAAAGGTTGGGCTCCTGAGACAGATCCATATTCGATGCAGCAGATGTTGAAGGCATTGGGTTTTCAAACGGATTCATATTACTCCTCTGAAAAAAGAATAGTAAATGGATATTGTAATGTTCACCCTTTAACCGTGCTTTAACTCAAGGCGGAAGATCAGTATTACAAATTAAATAACACATATTATTTTTTATATACGGAGCAAAATACTACTAATAAATTGTCACTTTATCGCAATTGAATCGAAGCGTAATCGTTGGCGTTTATTCGTTTCCCTATTATTTTATTTTATTCAAATTTTATTTATTCAAAGTTAAATTGAATCGGGAACATATCGTAATTGTTAAAGATTAGTAAAATTGTCCCCCAGCTCTCATCTATCTATCCCCAGCTCTCTATGGACACACACCGTATTTACTTCGCGCTAATTCCAAGATATGCATATATATTTATAATATAACATCTATATATATAATCTATAATAATAAAATATATAAATATAAATATATATATATATATATATATATATATATATAACATCATCTATATATACATCAATAAGTAATTATTAATAACTGTTTTTATAAAAACCTCGAATTGGTCTTTTTAAAAATAGAACACGAAATCATATAAATTGATGTAAATAATATACTATAATAAACTCACTCAATTACTTTTAAAAATCCAAACACATTTAAACACATTCAACAAATCACAAGTCGAGCCAATAATGCATTAATTACTGTACCTTTTTATCCATTAACAAAATGGCGGTTTAAAATTAGCGCGCGTTTTTTTTTTTAACGCTGTTATATGGATCGATCAGTATAACTTGACTGTAAAATCATAATATATACTTTGTTTGAAAAAACAAAACAATGCAAAAAGCTAATTAATAAAGGCAAATACTTACCAAAAAAATATTTCTCACCAAAGCAGGATAACAAACTCGCGTAGAACAAGGGAGAACATTTTTTTTATATTTCATTTCTAACTTCACGAAGTTTTTATTTTGTATTTTATTTCTTTCAACGTTTTCTACACCTGCAAGAGAACCCACAACGTGGGTCGTTGGTATCTAGCAAGAAGATAAAATTTATTGAAAAAATAAATATGTTTAAAACTAAAAACCAAAGCGTATACTAAATAGGTCTTGTTAAAATGGCCATATAATTTTATTGACGATTTTTGTTATGGCATATTTACGAAGAAAAACTTACTTTTAAAATGAGCCCACTACGTGGGTTCCCGGGCCCGCAATTGCGACAAGAGTGAGCCCACTACGTGGGTAACTGGCATTGAATGGGTTTTAAGCTAAAAAATATTCTATTTTAACAATAATGGACGGGAAAAGGGTAAAATAATAACACAGTTATTTGCAAAATATAATTTTATTTAAAAGAATAATATAAAATTACTCTAACCTTTAAGTGGATCTTGGCTTCAAATCATCATAACAAGGCCTTAAGAAAAGGAAGCTTTTCTTGTTTGGATTGTGATGCTCGTAACCCTGAAGAGGAGAGAAGAGTGAAGACAATAGTCAGCTGATTTTCAATGAATTCATTGTCACAAACTTCAATCCTTAAGTCTATGTATCACAATTATGATGTTATATATAATGATGACCACATAATTAATTTAATAATTCAATTTCTCTTTTATATTCTCCAGGACTAGTCTCCCAGTCCTATGAAACTGCACAACCGTTTAAACCGTTTAGACACAGGTGCACTCTTTATTACAATTGGATTGATAGGCAAAAGTTTAATTATAGGATCAACAATTTTACATTTCCGGGTTACTAATGAGAAATTATTTACAGAAAAATAAAAAAATATATTTTATAAAGCTTGATCTAAGGTTCAAAGGCACGGTTATGTCACTTGACTAATGAGGCACAACTAAAAATACCTTTTAATGAGTCATTAATGGCAGAGGAAGGCACATGAGCTTTGTATACATGGATGGAAGACAACCACAGACTAACACCTAATATAGTTCTACATAGGTGGTTATATAGGTCACACAACAGCAAGCTGTACAAAGCTCTCACCTTTGGCAAGCAATTATATGTACACAGGTGTATCATTTATTACCAGCAAACAAAGTTCCAACCAAAAGAAAATTATTAACGCACCTTAGACCAGTCATATCCAACAGCATATGCAAATATCTGGCCATTGTGGTTGAAGGCGCATTTGGTGAGGGGCTGGTCGATGATTTCGGAAGATTTGAGTTTGGTTCGTGCATCCTTGTCCCAGAAAGAGAAGGAGCCATCCGAGCCTACTGTAGCTAGTGTCCCGTGGGTTGGGTGGAATGCTATGTCGTTAACAGCGTAGATATCCTGTATCAAGCGAAAAGTACCTCATTATATGTATTTTAACAATAGTTAAAGTATGTATGTATGTAGTATATGAAGTATATAGTGTAGTTTGAAAAATGAACCTAAGGATTACAAATGTATGTTTCACAATTCAGCTCTCAATGATATCAATGTGTGTCTCAGTAACCTGGTAGCCCCCAGTGGTGCCGGCGGAACGGTGGCACTTGAAGGTGAAGTTGTCCTTGGGGTTGGTGGGGTTGACATATTGGATAGCCACTCGGCCTTCGACGCTGCCCAGCGCGAAACCGGTGGGCTGCTTGGTCTTCTTGTCACGGAAGATAGCAATGCAACGGTGCTGGTACTTAAGTGGAGACTCCACGCGCTTGAACTCCGCGGGCTTGCCCTCCAGTGTGTACAGGCAGATGCCACGGTCCGCTGTTCCAACCACCGCCATGGGATAGTCCTGTTACATAGACAAATATAATAAACAGTTGTTAAGCCCATATAGTGCTTATAAATCATACAGCAGGTGTCTCTTTGTGTTTCTCGTCTTTTATCCCTTTTTGAAATATTTCTCAAAAGACCTGGTCCAAAGAGTAAATATCAGCCTCTATTTTTAGAAAACAATAAGGAGAAAATATAGTTTAACTGTATGCATTCTTTAAACTTGTGTCTTATCACTGTGAGCTCATACCAACCCAATAACCCAAATCCTTTTACACTGACCCAGGGTTTGAATCTAAAGCTATATATATAAGACCAAGAATTCAGTCAATTGTCTTAAACTGAGTAAATTGTCAACTGAGTGTATACTCACAACATCAGCACAGTAGCACTTTTCATTCAAGTTCATGGTCATTATCGGCATTGCGCTTCGGGTGTCCCAGAACTGGAACGAACACAACAATATATAAAACTTCAACAAGCTAAGAAACCAAATAACTTTATCTTCAAGAATGCCGATAGGTTATTGCTTAAGATACAATAAATATGACAGATAAATATATAGATGGATAGATAGATATCATTATATGCCATCTGAATAAGTGTATATAGATAGTCTATATATAGATGTATATTTTGTATAGATGTATCATTACAACCAAATTAAGTCATTCAAGACACCACATAGGTGTTTAAAGTATTGACAAGATGAAGATTGAAGATGTATTATAGAAGAAGTTTGTTATTTATTGTTTTTTTTTGTCATATTCTTTTTTTAATATCATATTTTAAATTTGATAGCTTTAACATAATTGTCTTCTAAATCAACTATTTAATGTTAATGTTTAGATAAAATAAACATACATACCTTAAGAGTTTTATCCCAGGAGGCAGTCATAAGGCACGTGTAGTTTGGGGCTTTGATCCAGTGGCAGGTTTTGATAGGAGCATCATGAACTGCCACCTACAATTATAACCTCTCTATACTAATGTTATGAAGTGGAAGAGATGATTTGAACAAGTTAATGTCAGGAACTAGTAGTCTGATTTGAAAACACCTTTCAGTATTTGATGGCCCTTTAATTGAAAAAGTTTAAAGACTAATATAAGATCACACTACAACCCACTGGGGCAGTGCAGTAACCTTAAAGACATAGAGCAGAGTTCAGCGAGATATTGCTATATTTAATAATAGCTGAGATGGCCCAGTGGTTAGAACATGTGAATCTTAATCAATGATTGTAGGTTCAAACCCCCCGGGCAAGAACCACTGAATTTTCATGTGCTTAATTTGTCTTTTTAATTCATCTCGGTGTTGCTTGAAGGTGAAGGAAAACCTCGTGAGGAAAACTGCAAGTGCCTAATTTCACTGAAATGCTTGTGTATTCCACTATTGGAGCAGCATGGTGGAATAAGCTCCAAAACCTTCAAAAAGCAAAGGCCTTAGCTCAACAGTGGTACATTCACAGGCTGTTACTACCTGCAATGTTTGATTGGCAGCAAGGTCCCAACATTTTACAGTCTTATCTGCAGACGCCATGAATACTTTAGAACCATCCTGAAACAAGGACATATTACAATAATTTTATTTTACCTTAGCAATGCTTAAGATCAGTAAAAGCATACATTGTGACTGATATTACTGTACTTTAAATTGCCCAATAAACAAATATATATTCCTGGGCTTTGTAGAAGCCTACTAGTATAGGCACAGCTAACTTTTCTATTATTCTACCATCAAATGTATTGTGTATGAGGATAACATAGTTAGCACGGTGCCAGGACATTAACACTGTAAAAGCATTCTCTCACACTGCTGATGACCTGGTGCCGAGGTTAACGGTGGATTAGTGACAGGTATATATACTGACATCATGCCAAGCAACATCCAGTATTGGCCCGTCCATGCTTTGAGCTGCTTTGGGTACTGTTTTCCCGGAAGCTTCGACCTCCCAGCATCTCGCCTGTTAATTTAATAATAATAAAGATTTCATGAAGTTTATAAGTACAAAATAATAGTAATTCGGTAATTTATTCGAAACATACTCTGCAATCCCAACTACCAGCTACGAGGAATGTCTGCGGTACCGAGGGAGGTGAAAATTCCATCGATGCTACGGTATCCTCCGGTGGCGAAGTTACTTCTACATCCTTATTTGGATTGCTACCACCGCCGCCGATTTGATTGAACATATTAATAAGTATTTATTTTATTGACGCTTTAAAAATAATAACAGTTTTTTAAAATTATAACCAAAAAACCTGCTCATATAATCTACTATCACCAGTTAAATTTAAATACAAATGACTAGTTATCCGTTACAAGAGTTTCAGTTATGAAATTATATGTATTTTGATTGCAAGTTATATACAGTTTTTTTGTCGTTAATAAACATTTATTAACAAATTACTGCAAAGCGGCTATTATTTGGACACTTGTAAATAAACTATATTATCTGTATTAAAAAAAAGTCAAATATACAAGTTGCATGGTGTGAAATCTTATGGTTTAGCTTTCAGATTACAATATATTTTTTTTTATAACATATAATTTTTGTATTAAATAATAAAAGTAGGTATCTAATTAATTTATTAAATAATAAATTTACAGCGAGTCGATGAAGACTTGCGCATGAAGCATTGTCACAGAATAAAGGCTGCACATTTGCGTAACTTCTTAACGAACCACCTTATAAATAAGGACTATTTTTTGTTCTAATCAAAGAATTTTGTTTATATATTGACCTTTTCCAACAAATTTCTATCGAGTCGCCGTGCGAGGCAGGAAATGCCTTAAAAATCGTTGAGGATTTCCAGACGTCATGGTGGTGAGGATGAAATTTAGAATTCTGGCGCCATGTCCGTTGGTGAAATTCAGCGGCCAGGACTAATCCAAACAATTCCTCAGAGCATTCCACGTAATGTATACGATAGAAAATGCATTCAAAGGATTAAGCCGGTCGGTAAGAAATTGATGTCAATGTTTCAAAACTCTGATATATTTATGTAATTTATTTTATTACACGAATGTTAGTATTTGTATTAGTTGAATCCTTATAATATTTATGTTATTCAATAAAGAGACAACCACAAAGACAAAATATTTTAGTTGTGGGCAACCCTGATAACAGCTGATGCTCAATATCTGTTCCTGTCTTGTACCTATCAAAATTGTATATGTGTTAACACTGACAGTCATCAAACATGAATTAAATCATAAATATTTTTTATATTTTTTTAGTTCTTTTATATAAGCATTTCGTACATAAATCCATAATATTCACATTTTTATTTTGACGTATAGAATAGAAGACTACGTTGAAATCAATTTACCATTGCCAGCAATTTGAGTTTAAACAGAATGAGTAGCACAGAATATGTTCAAATTAAAGATTTGAAACCTGGTATGAAGAACATCAATGCCATCTTCATAGTGTTAGAAGTGGGACCGCCGACGCTGACGAAGGAGGCACGCGAGGTGCGCACGTTGCGCGTTGCTGACGCTTCGGCGTCTGTCAATTTATCGGTTTGGGACGAGCCCGGAGCGTTGCTGCAGCCAGGTGACATCGTACGCCTCACGCGTGGCTATGCTTCGCTCTGGCGATCTGCGCTCACTCTGTATTCTGGTAAATCCGGGGATATTCAAAAGGTGGGAGAGTTTTGCATGCTTTTCAATGAGCAAGTTAACATGAGCGAGCCACAACCTGCTCCACCGCCAGTCGTAACCGCACCGCCTCCTGATCGTACAAACGGTGCGCACGCTCCAGCTCGCAACTTGGTTCAAACTTCACAGCCTACAGCACCGGGCACACAACAGATGCCACCAAAAAATGAACGTTTCTCCCAAAACAACCAAGAACATAATAATAAACATAATAACCAACATAAAACTTATGTCCGAGGGAGAGGTCACCAGCGTGGTAACAATAGAAGATAACTTATTAGAAATAAGATGAATAATTAAATATTATAATAATTAAAAGTAAATGTCACTATTTGTTAATCTGTTCCAAAGAAAATGTCATGGTCAAAATTTAAATTAGTATGAGTTATAATTAAATTGTTCTTTGCTTTAATTTATAAAACTGTCATCAATCACAACTAAATATCAAATATAAATTTTAAGTATGCATTTACTGTAGCAATAATTTTCTTGAAAAAATGTTCATCGTTTGTATTCAAATAAATAAGAAAAATAAACACTTAAAAAACAATAACTTATATAGGGGTCATTGTATGACTTTAATTAAAATATTTTTTTATGTATTAAATGAGTATGATATCTTAAAGAAGTTTCTAATTTAGGCATAGTCTAAGTTTTCAATTGTTTTGAGAGTTCTGTTGTGATAAGAACGAATGTATGTTGTGTAATGCCTGTGACACATGTCTGCCGGTGGCTTATTAGGTAGGGGCAAGTCAGCATGCTGGCTACAACGGCAATCTAGCATACAAACTCCTAGCAAACTCGTCTTACACAATGTTATCTTGAATTTACCTGGCATTGTGTGCAATCTACAGGCATTTTACTTCTACATTCAGGTCTTAAGAAAAGAACTTAAATAGATCATTTACTATATAGACTGACTCTAGTTAGGCTGTATGTAATGCATAATGTAATTGTAGATTTACTTTGCAAGAGTACAAAAATGTTACATTTTGTTTGTATGGTATCAACTTCTTTGTAAAGCAAGAGAGATTTTCAGCAACCAGGAAACTTATAAAGCTCATTTTATTTTATACAATCTTTATTAAAGTATAGACACCATTATAGATCAATGTCTGCTTTCTTTTTGTGTAAGGAAATAATTTTGTATATAAAGTTTTTAAAAGAATCCTTTCGAATTTTTATCCGCATATATGTAATTTATTTCGTACTCTCAACTATTTTTAACTAGTTTTTTTAAAACTCAGCGCCATCTACCCGAATTACGAGTCGATACGTATTTCGTCCATACGCTTTACGACTCGGCTCTGAATCGTAACTATTTATATGTATAATCAGCTTGGAGACGTTTTTGACTTTTATGATTGGGAATAGTCAGCAGATAAATAAAAAAAAACATTTTTTTTATATTTAATTTTTATACGAATTTAATATAATACCTTTTATTAAACTTAATATTTAATCATGACTCTTGATCTTTAGCTTCAGACATTTGGTAGTCATCCTTAGCCGTGCTATCATCGGATAAATCCAAAGGCCATACAAATCCATATCTCTACTCTGGAATTAATAGCATGTAGACAAACGGAAATGTTTATACTACGTAATAATAATATAATTTACGTTATATATAATTTTTTTCTATGTCAATGTCATTATAGAATTCGACATTAGCTTATTAATTGTGATTTGTGTATTTTTGCAACGTAAGTTTTTCCTTTCCCGGATACATTTTATTGTAAATAAATCAAGTAAGAAAAGAATAATAATCAAAATGACACTTAACGCCATTTATACGAGTTCGGGGCCTGTGGTAGCTACCGCAAACATTCGTTTCGGTTTTAGTCACTTTATTACACTACTATAAAATACAAACTGTCTGTCTTTTTTTGTATTAATCAATAATAATCTATATTTTAATCTGGCAACAAGAACATTGACAGATACTTTTCATGGCGGGAAACTGATAGACTTGAATTCTATTTACGAGCATTGCGGATTGCGTGTTGAGATCTAGTTTTTACATAATTAAGTATACCTTACATTAAATATCCATTTATAGTGCTAAGCATTGCGATTGAAATTGCAAAAACAAAGGCCGATGTAGTTACTATGTTATCAACAAATTTCTAAATAATATAATAATTTTTTACATACTAGACTATACATAAGCACTAGACTGACACTTAAGATGGAAAGAACAAATCATCAATTATCAGTGTTGAGTGGACGTTTTAGAAAATTAACCAACATTAAAAATCGGCGGTATGTTTGTGATTTAAATCTTCCGAGTTCCATTTATTACGCTTTTGTCACTTCTTGTTATGTTGTGGAATTTCTGCATGGGGTGGTGCAAGCAAAATTGCAATGCTTACACTAGAACGAGCTCAGAAGATTATGAAGGTACCTTTAAAGATTATAATTATGCATTTTTTACATTTAAACTTGCCATTTTTATGACAAATTTGGTCCTACAACTAGACCTGACCTACAACTGACCGTTTTCGTTTTCTAGTTTAGGTACATATCGACAAACATTTTCATGGCCAAATATTGCACCTCGAATAATTAAAATTATTATAAGACTCTTTATAATGAATAAATATGAATATAACATTGACCCTGAACAGTTTCGCAACAGTTTGTTTATCAACTACAGCTAAGCGACCGATATTTTGACATACATACCACTAACCTCGGTTTCGTTTAATGGTAACTCGTAGCGAATCAACCCATTTATTTAATTTCAAAAATGCTGATAAAGATTTTCAACAATTGTTAACTTTTTTTATTTGTAATGTATAATGGGAATCTTTTTAAGGTCTAAGTTGTTTCCGACTCGACATCAATATCGAGATCACTTTCTTGTCCCTTGAGGAGAGATCCCTCAGCCTCTTCTATTTATGCCGAGTTTTCAAAGTGTTCTAAAAGTTTTCTTTTTTAATATAAATTTATATTTTTATTGTTAAATTTAGCTTGTAGCTAACCCACTATAAATGTACTATCAGATTATAATACCTTTCGAAAAGATTATGTTCAAATGAGTCAATAAGTCGGTGAGCCCTTGCTCATAATTAGGTATCCTGCTATCCTTGGACTAATACCTGATACTATGCGGTGATAACGAACAGATACAGACGATACAGTTATATATATAATGAAAAATATGAAATAAAAAATATACATAGGTATATTTTAGAAGATATTGAGTAGGTATGAGCGTTTAAATTTTATTTATTGCGAGCTTCGGTTTACATCGGTTTTAAGAGTACGAAATAAAATCAGCCAAACTCTGCCTTTCAGCAAATATTTTTATTTAATGTTACGTTTACTTAAAATAACTTATAATACATAAAAACTGGTACTTTGACAATTAATTCGTGTCAAGTTGAAACCTTTAATTACAAGAGTGATGAAGTTGGCGACTAATGCGCCCCATGCGACCGCAAGATGATAATTAATAAAATGCCTTTGTTAGTATGGGTACTAACGAAATAACAAATAAATGTGTTGTTCTTATTAGCTATGTACCTACCTGCTCGTCCTAATCTTAGAAGGTTGTTGTTATATTGTAAAACTTGTTTGGTTTTGTATAAATACGAAACTTTAAAGTATGTGGCTTTTGGTATCAAAATTTCATCTTAATATTAATAGTATTATAACAAATGAATTAGCATAATTTGTATGTCAATCAACGACGAGAACGTCGATACACGAGTGACCTTGTCTCATTAAGTCCCGAAACCGCACGACCGCGCTTCGCATATCTTCTTTTTGTTGAGCTTACATCAGACAAATAAAGCTTTTATTTATAAGATGATATTTACTACACAGAATACAGTTCACGGAACTAACTAATAGTGACAGAACACGAATTGGTTTGTCATGAGTTTATTTATTTATTTGCAAAAGATTGAAATTGAAATAAAGCAATAAATAAACACACGATCGTCCCGCTGGGCAAATACATGTAGCAAAATTAATAATTTCCTTCACATGACATAATTCAAACAGATCTTTAGTCCGTGTTTACCTCGCGACCGTCATCCGTTGACCAACCGTTTTATATATAAACTAGCTGACCCGGCAAACGTTGTTCTGCCATATAAATGATATCTACTGAATATTTTGGATTTTAAATAAAAAGTAACGAATTTATTGTAAGTGTGTGGGAATGGGATCTATGACAGAAAAAGGAAAAAAACGCTGTAGACGATAACCACCGATAAAAACAAAAAAACAACCATTCATTTTCTCAATTCAATGTATTTATTGATGTAATGGACATATTCATTGTTTGATTAAAAGTTAAATGTAAAGTGAAAAAAGTAATATATTTTTATCCTGAAGCAGTTAATTAATTTCAAAGAGCAATTGATTGTACGATATTTTTTGTGAGTCGGTCTTTACACAGAACTTTTGAAAAAGGTGGTCGTTATTTGTTTTCTTTACAATATTGGTAAATGGTCACCCCCATCCATATACATTGGCACTATAAAAGTATTAACCGTTCCTTACATCGCGAATGCGCCACCAAACTTGGGAACTAAATTAGTCATTGTGCCTTTAGTTACACTGGCTCCATCGCCCTTTAAGCCGGAACACAACAATACTAAATATTGCTGGCTATGTCGCTTTCGCATCGTTGGCCATCATCATCATTTTTCTTCTTTTTTCTTTATTCCAGTGAGGCAACCGCGTCTTTTTATTGCCTTTCAATCGATTCAATTATTAGCAACTAACAGTTTCTATTAAAACGGACAAATTGAATTACTGCTAAATATTTTTTGAAATATAGTTTAATATTTTACACAACTCCAGACGATTTATTTCACACAAACTATATAAAGAAACATAGCATGTTCAAAGGTGGCGCTGCTAATTCAAATGGAATTAAGTTTTACTTATTGCATTAAATAATTAAATTTGATTCAGAATGATGATGAAGATATTATTTCTAAAGGATTTTATTTTGAATATTGTCAAAGTAATTTAACCCTTTAACAATAAATTAGACATAAAAAATGTCTTTTAAAGTTTCAAACAATCAAAACAGAGTCTACTTCAAATTAAATATTATTATAATTGCTTGATAAATAATGGTCATTGATTTTGTTTTTTTTTTCTCTTTCGATAGTTTTTTTGACGCTGAGCATATGATTATACTATCATTTCTTTGATTATACTTTCAATAGTAAACACTCGAATCATGTGTATATTGAATGTATGTTATTGTTTGGGGTTACCTGGTTGTATTGGTACTGTGAGACTTCAAAATAAAACCGGTGGTATTTACTGCTGGTCAGATAGTGTAATTGTTCTGTCTCATTATCAATTTACAAAACTTACTTAGTACTTTGAAAAAAAAAACATTCTTATACATAGGAACGTCCTTTCCGAGTTTAATTAAAGTTATATAATATTTTGTTGAATACAATGAAATATTTCCTTCTGTAAGTTGCGTCTTGCTGGTATTTTTCACTGTAACACACACACATACAAATACACCCAATTGTTGTATTTACTGATAAAAACGGTACACCGATAATGTATTTGATCTTTTAGTATTTTACCAACCTTTTATATATATCATAAAACACATTTATATTTATTATCAATTAAATAAATCGTTAAATATTTTGCAAATTTTTAAATGTCAAAATGACGCGACGCTTCTCATGAATGACGCAGACGAAAGTTTGATGGTTCACTATAAGTAATTATTTTGATATTGTCATACAAAAATACTAAAATCGTGATTACAAAATGGGATGATGGGTTAGGAAGGTGAAAATTTGGGGTTATATATATTTTTAATGCTAATTTAAAATAAAAAACAATAAAAAAAAGTATAAAAAATAGAAAAAAAATTCTGGATAGGGACACTCTCATCAGCTAGCGGTATAAAATATACTTTACAACCTATTCTCATACCTCCCAAATATACATAACAAATTTCATAAAAATCGGTCGAGGCGGTTCGGAGGAGTTCGACCAAAAACATCGTGACACGTGATTTTTATATGTTAGATGATATTATAATATTATGTCATGGCTTAGTTGATCTTAACTAAACAATCGAAAGATCAAATCCGGAAAAGTAAATTGGTTTATAAATTTATCCTTAGCTCTGCTGCGAGTCAACATTAACGAAGTTTGGTTTTTAAGCCATAAGTTATTGTTTTAAACATTATAATACAATAAAACTAAACGTGTCACCGCTGACGTGCTATTTTGCAATAGACTAATATCGCAAACCCCGTAAATATCGCTGTTGTATTATATTATAATCTGCAACTCAATCATTAGATACTTGTATGGTTTTTCCATGATAACAAATACATTTCTGGTTATGATTGACGTCATAAGCCGCAAACCCGACAAAATAACATTAAACAAAATCGCTTAAACGCCTTGGGCGCGGTAAAGATGGTCGTCGATGAGAAACACTCTACAGAGGCGAAGGTCACGTTGCTGTTATAAGTTTAAAAATTTTGATCATAAATATTATTGAATACTCAAGGTAATCAAACAAAACACAACGCCATCGCGCCATATAGTTTTAGGAATGTAACATAAAATAAACTGTAATACACATAACCTTTAATGTCGTTATTTATATCGATGAAAACAATAAAGTTGGTATAAAACATCTTCCAAAACCAGCCCGAGACAGCTGTGTTCGGCCAATTTATGGAGTCAATCTGGAACTTGCACCTTAAAATTGTTTCTTGTAATGTTTTTTGAGTTACAATACAATGACTTGGTACCGTCGAGCTGATATGACGAGGAAGCCGGGAGGGAGGTGAAAAGTCGAATCTGCAATGTCTTTTAGTAAGCTCCATGAGTTCGGCTCCGTTGGTTTGTTTTATGAATTACATTACGCTTTGTTGTAAATTTGACAAATGTGTATTTGACAAAATTCACGATATTTTTTTTGTAACTGCAGGTACTTCTTAGTCATTATTGTCTGAGCTTATTTATTACTTTATTTCAGTACCTAATGGTCTTTTATTTTAAGTTTGAATTTAGAGTTTTTGTTCTCAATTATCCATGAGGGAAACAATATTGTTTCACAATACTTAGAATAACTATGCAGATCGTAAGATAGCCTTGATAGATCACATAATTTTCTAAACGTAACTGTGAGTATAGTTTAGCAGTAGTTGTAGGAGTAGATGTACATATAAATACCTAGTGATACTAATTGGAATTCTGTTGAAGATTACTGAGATGCTCCGGCCACCGTTCACTTCCGCCTCCTTTTCCTTGTCAATTAAACAGTGTCACGAAAAGACAACAAACACATCTATACATATATATATCAAAAACGCTGACTGTAACCAAGTGTGCAACACAAGACCGCCTTGGTCTAAAGTAAAAAACACATAACATTAAACGAAATAACAATATGTCTGTATTTTTGTGTTCCTATTCATACCTTAACCATCAATCTGATTAAGTAACATCCTAAAGTTGACGTTAACCCTTCGTTAAGGTATATCATGACACCATCTCTTAATTCAAAAACAGATGGTGTCGCGTGGAATAACTGTTTACAAAAAATAATAAATAGACATTGGATGTCGGCCGTTAGTATATAATAGTTACATAATTTATTATGGCTGCCTTTTGACGTCTGATTGTCTTCGAACCGGTATCTTGATGCAGATTCACTCTCACGAGCACAGGAGTGTCGTAATGGGGCAAACATCTCAAGTCTGTAGTCTGTAATCACTGTGAATGATTTGGACTTTAGCGATTAATGAATAGCTGTGTACAGAAATAAATATTGTGCAAAAGGTAAGATAACATTATACGGCACTCGTGTTTTTTATAATTTTAATATTATTTCTATTATTGTGTATGTATTGGGCCATTCTATTCGCTACCTATATTAAAAATGAGAATTATTATTTAACAGTTTGTGGTTTTCTCACAGAACAGCGTTCATTTGGAATACAATTATTATAATTTTGCAAATAGTTTTAGGTCCGGAAAGTGATACAGGCTATTTTTTTATTAAATAATATGCAATTATACAAAAATATGTACAAACAAAGCTTATCTATGTTCAGTTCATTAAAATAGTCATTTTGTCGCAACCCGTACTCCGGGCCCGTCTGTTACTAGTACTACTACCACCCTCTCATAATATTTTATTTTACCTCCTAACACAAATTCTTATTGCTGTATTCGGTTTGATAGGTGAGTTATATTTATTAAAAGTTACAAGGCCCTTGTGATTATAATAGATCACACATAATATATTAGATCCCTGGTTGACAGTAGAAGTAAATAATACTTCTTACAAAGTCAGTGTTTGCAGCTCAAAGCTTTGCTCGTCTGCCTTCCTAAAATAAATAAATAATTAAATTGAATAACTGTTAATATTCTTCTTCTCGGTCGTTTACTTCATTGCTGAAGGTCGTGTCCACTCTGATCTAGGGTCTGGGTCACGATCTCTAGGAATTTTCTCCAGTCTTTCCTGTCCTCAGTTTTCCTCAGGGCTGTGGTTACACAGGTCCAGTAGTATCTTAATACCTTTATCCCCAATTTGATTTAGTTCTTTAGCGTAAACTTTGTCTCTACCGGCTGCTTTATTGTTCTTTCGTTTACGTAAAGCGCATCGTATTTCGGACTCCAGTATCTCAGGTTCAAGGTTGTTAGGGTCTATGAGCAGAAAATCTTTAGTTTGTTGATTGTGACTATCGGCGTAGAAGCCCTCACAATATGATCGCCACCTTTCGGTAATTTGGTCACTTGGTCAATCTCTATTAATAGATAGACTGTTAATAGATAGAACCAAGTAAACAATAACTTAGCAACACTAAGGTATATACGTTGGTTGTCTGCTCTGATTTCGCGTTCGAATCGAACATTCATCCTCTTTATGGTGATTGTCACTGTAACATATTTGTACTCTCCATGAAATGATTCCTCGGCCGCAACGGTTTAAAGTTTACCTCGTCAAAGAGCGATGTAACGAACATGATGTACGATCATCAAAGCAGTGCTCTTGTCGAGTTATAAACAACGCCCACACAAAACAAGTTTCCAACGACTGATTTTCCTTCACGGGCATGTATTTAATGGGCTAATAACGAGTTTTTCAAACTATACGTGCGTGAACTTATGTAGTGTTTAAAAAAAAACTTTAAACGTATTTTTGATTTAATTATTGATATTATCTGCATTGAAATCGTTCCTTACACAACTTTACATATTCATTCAATCGAATCCTAATGTTAGTGACGTAGAATCACTTGTATTATTTCATATTATCACGAAGTGCAATTTGTTAGAGCGATAAGTTTTTCTATATAACATAATGAGTAAACTTTCCCCTTTCGAATATGGTATCGTTATTTCTCATCACGGTAACACACTGGCCATTAACGTGCCGTTAGTTACTGGTTCCAATAACATATAAAATTAAAGGTCATCATCCACTTGACGATTAATTGACAAGTTACGACAATTTGTGTTTTCGAATTTTCACGCTCGAGGAATTTTGTAGTGAAGTTATTCACTCGAACCTTTTTATTAAAGATTCGATAGTAACGTGTGTCGTGAAACATCTTCAAATCAGTTTACTGATAATGAGGTTAGTTACGTTTTGACTAGTTTTATTGGGTTAAGCTGTAGCAACCAGAGCTTTTACATTTTGTTATAGGTAGGTCTATGTGCGGCCCGTGTGGGCTTGCACTACGCACTCATTCTTCATTATACCGTCCACAATACATCAATACTTTATACTGCCGTGTATTGCTTGTTGTAGTGCTAGCGTTCATAATCTCTATCTGTTGTGGACTTTTTTTTTGACTTTTTCAAGATCTACGAACTTTTCATGTAAAGTTCTATACATATATAGTAGATAGAATAAAACAAAAAGACATAACATTGAGAAAGTGAGTTTATATTTATTTACATAGCGAAGCACGTAACGACATTCTCTTTGAAACATTACATAAACTAGTATAATAAAAATATGATAAATGTTATATTTAGTTCTAATTCGGATACTTCATTATACTAGATACGTAGCGTAGGACGCCCTCCAGCTAGGTGGAGTGACGATATACGCAAGGTGGCTGGTAGCAGTTGGAGATTGAGAGCTGAGGATCGAGCTCAGTGGCGTGCCATTGGAGAGACTTATGTCCAGCAGTGGACGAGAAAAGGATGATGATGATTATACTAGATACGTTTAAGTTTTTCTTCATAGTCTTCAAAGCAAAATTCAGGAATTGGAAAAAAACCTCAAAAACATTAATTGTAGTTAATTCAGTGTCAACAACTATTATCCTGTAAATATGATAAGCCTAAGACAATTCGACATATTTCAGTATCGAGCACCTACACATTGAAATAAAAATAAAAAGTACAAAGTAAACATTTACTTATTAGCTCAGAATTTTGTCTCATTAGCGATTTTATTGATTAGAATGGTTTTGACCAGCTTTGAATATGAATGAACATAAAGCAAACAGATGACGCGCGACGACCCATCAGCAATGTTTAAGCTGGTCCGAAATAAGACACCGTTGTCAATATAATGTTATTTATTCTCCGATATAATCTTATTCCAAAAATAATTAATTTCTTAGATCCTCCATTTTCTTAAAAACCGCTACCATGACAGTTGTCTTCCTCCGTAATGACAGTTAATGGCCAGATGTAATTTTATTATCAGTCATATCCAACCGACCGATACAGGTAATCAATAAAATGCTAACAAATGAATATAATAAATTTATAGTGAAAACCAATCGAGTAAATGCATCTACTCTACATTAGCTTCCACAATCGTGTTACATACGTGTATAAGGTATTTATATTAATTTATAAGGTATGGTAATTTTTTTCCGAAAATGACAATGGTGAGCGAAGTTGGCGTCTGTTGTTTGCCTAACTGAAACCAACAACGGTGAAATATTCTATTGGGAATATTTTTACTTCATTATTCATTTACGCTATACGCGTCTTATTTTTTAATATAAACCTTCAATAGGCGGAATATCTTCATGCCCTTAAGTGTTGTCACGTCATGTCATGTCCATATGTACTCGTAGATACGTTAGCTATGGACTTTTTTGTACCTATTACGAAATGAATAAATTTCGTGTAACTTTAAATCTCCGACAAGAGTTGAAAGGTTAAAGGTAAGGCAGCTGATATTTGGTGGGGTCTCGTGGAGACGCTCGGCTACCACCCGTGTTACATTACTCTGGCACGCGAGTGGCGACGGTCGCGAGGTCTAGCTCTGCCAGTGTGACGTGACGTGGTTCTGTGTCGTGAAACGAGTGCGTGTGTACTATGCTGCTTAGCGCGGTGGTCGCTCTCGCCTGCCTCGGTGAGTGGGAGCTTTTGTTTTCGTGTGACAATCTTGACCACGCGTTTTTTTAATTGATCTCGGTCGTGTCGGATTAATATGCACATTACACACATAGGATAATTAACAAATGTCAATTTTCAAGTTTATTTAAAAACAATCGAGTGTCTCAACCGTGCAATCATGGCTATCTGATCTAATTCCCTTAAGATTTCTCCGGTGCGAGGGCATTTTGGCATTATGTTTACTTTTACATAATCTTTGCTAATAAATAAATATTATGATGTATCTGAGTTAAGTTTTTAGTTATACTATTAATATTTGTTTATTAGGTAATTGGGTTTTATTAGATTATATATAATCATTTTTGAAAATCTCTCTCATAAAGTATACAAGTACAATCTATTCTAGTATTATCTTTTCATCAATAGATGGCGTTAGATATATTTTACATCGCGCTATAACAATGTTTTTTGGAAAGTACTTAATAAGTTTTTGTTAATTTATATGGAGAGAGCAATTACACTATCTGACCAGCATTAAATACTCGGTGATTTTATTTTAAAGTCTTGCAATACCAATAATACCGGGTTATCCCCAAACAAATATAAATACAAATACATAATATATTATAATAAAAATATTATTTTTTAAATTGATATTAAGAATGCAGGTGAGCGAATGCGTCTCTCGATGGCAAGTGGTCACCACCACGCATCAACGTTGTCACTGGTATGTATAAATCTTTGCTTACAAATGGTGATTATTTGGAAGTAGCGTGGATGACACCCCTAGACTAGCTGGCACAGTCCCGTCAGTACAAAGTGATCATTTATTCTGGCAAATTAGAACATATTTCGTACATATTGTCATGTTTCGTATCACACAAATTCTTCAAGTTGTTAAGCAGTTCCCAATTTTTAAAAGTTTAATGTATAAATTAAACTAGTCTGGTAATATTTTGTATTCACCTTATAGCTTCCTTAACTTAACGCGGCGCCGCCGCACAGGAACTAAAAACAACAATTATCTAGGCAATAACGATCAGCATTTTCCTGTTGTAGAAGTCGAATTGTTAATATTTTTTTGGTTTCTCGATGTTATAAATTAAAAAAATTACGAGACCTTAAAGCAAAACTGACAAAATTGCCTACGTAAATGAAGAATAATTTGAATTTGACGAAGGTAGGATCGATATTTAAATAAAAGTGAACGTCCGTATAACATATTATTATAAATATATTAAGCTATAAAAACACGCCTCGGGCGTGAAGTGGTTCATCCAACGAACCTCATCATTGGATGAAGGTCAAGAGCTATGACGGATGTGGCGTTCCGCGTAAAACGGTAATACCATCGAAGGAGATTCGAAGGCCGCTGACGACATCGCAGTTATATAATAATACATTGGTGTGCTTACAAAGCGTTTTTAATTATTTAAATATAGTTTGTTTTTTTTTTATATTATATAATTAATTATCTTCAAATTAAATAATTTTAAGCCCGGGCCTACCAGGTATTTCCGAAAGCCACAAAAGAAAATGTTATGTTTCACAATTTAAAATGTATGTATAGTATGATTTTAAACATTGATTAAAATGTATATAAATAGCGTCATTATATAAAATTAGATATTTGTTGCTGCTTTCCTGTCTGCTAGTTTCTAAAAAACTTAAGCTTTTTCAAAATTAAGGCAAGAGATAGCTTAGGATTGGTTACGTTATTTTGAACTTCACAATTTACAGGTGTAGCGATTGGCAGCCCTACCGAGCTACATTCAGGTGCGAATTTTAATCCAGTAGAAGTAGCCGAATCATCAGATAAGGTTGAACTGCGAGAAAAGAGAACTCCCGGACGAAGCTGGTTGCAAGTTCTGACTGGTAATTATGAAGTATATAAACTTTCCTGACAACTTATTTTGATTTTACGAATATAAATATTGTTTTAGCATATGATGAAGATGATGACGATGAAGACAACAAACCGCGACGAAAGTCTGGCAACGCAGCGGATAGGCCCCTATACCTGCCACTTGAACTACCCATAGGTACGCATTACCATTGACTTGATGTAATTAGCAAATATTAATGAAGATCATATTTAAATTAATGTCATACAATGCGTCGGAGGCGCCAGACAAGGCGGCGTATCTCCTTTCTGTACAAGCATATGATCAAAATGTTTCAAGATCCCAGAGAACCTCGGACATACGTCATATTAGCTTTGAAGCTAGTTCTTTAGAACGTACGTTCTTCTAGAACGTACTTTAGTGCGTTCGTGACTTCACGTGACGTCACTTTGATGACGTAGGTCTGCGGGCTCTGGGTTCTTTCTCTAAAACTTATTCATTTATTACAAACATTACCATGTTTGTCAGTTAAGTGAACTCACTTCGCAGCGTTAGTCTAACAATGTTATTGTCGGAAGGCGGATCGAGATCACGAGGACACATTCTGCCACTACTGGTCTTGCCGTTCTCGGCTGGAGCTCCACGCACTTCGCATCGCAAAGGTCAATATTAAAAGCCAAAGTCTGTGACCTGTTTGTTTGTTGGTTTCTGTTTAAGTAACTAACTCATTAGACTATGATTAACGTAATCTGTTTTTAACAATTTTCCGGTAACTTTATTGTGTGTTAACAATACGAAAGAGTTCTACAAATTATGGGAGTCTGACCAACGTAAAACCTTACATTCGAAGAATGCGCCTTTCTGTTTTAATATTTTACTAGTAGTAGTTTCTTGTTAACCATAAAAACGTCTTTATTCAGAAAAGTATAACCAACCAGTCTTCCATTTCAACTGTCAGTATGACTACATATTGTAACACACGCTTCCAGTGTCGGTGACGTTACTGCACTAACTTGTTCCATATCTGTTTCTCCTTGTTTCATATCTGTGTTTATTTTAACCCTTCCTTTATTAATCATAATTGAGTAATGATGGAATTGTGTATTTATATCGTTACAGAATATGACGACCGATCGGACCAAGATAAGATTCACCATGACAACGAGAATTATTACGAGGAATCACCGATTCAAAGACCACGAAAACCAACTTTTAGGCCTCCAGCAAAAGGTCCAGTTGATAGAGAATGTCAGCCTCAGACACCTGCTAATTCATGTAAGTGCTCCGACGACGCCACTTCACCGCCGCCGAAAAAACCTTCTAATCCACGATCCAAGAAGCCTCAATATCCATCGTACATTCGTGCCGATCAACTCGACCAGACTGCAGCTAATCCTTCATTCGAAAAAGCAGGTGTGTTTATATGTATATGTATGTATATGTATAATTTTTTTTTTAATATAAACCATTGAATCGATACTTTAATTTGTTTTACAGCATCGTCCAAAGAGTTAGTTGAGAGGTTTCGTGCTCAAGCTCCGGAGGCACCTGGATCGCCGCCTGCTGTCTTCTCCGAGTATGATGGCAGCGAAAGGGTCTTGCAAAATTCCGATGAAGAACCGGAGCTTGGCGCCTCTCCTACCGTGACAGATAACTCTCCGCCCACCAGGAATTCCTCTCAAACACAACCGAATTACTTCACAACTTCGTTTGGGACGAGTGTTCGCGGCCGAGACCCATCGCGCCCACATTTTAACCGTTCGCTCGTGTTGCAAGGCCAGCTCACCGTACCGCGAGCCGATTATACCGAAACATACACGGTTTGGTAGGTCATTAGTAGTTCATATCAGCGCCTTATAGAATTAAATTAAACTAATTGCTTTCGTAATGTCAGAATACGTTTCGGTTTAAATTTGAAGCCATTAAACCACTTCTTACGCAATGTTTACTTCTATCGATTTCGATCTGATTTTTTATAAAGCAATAAAGTTACAATTCACGGTCACTTCATTCCTTCTATTAATCTTATACATTGTTTTCAGATTACTTGGTCTGATTTGATTCGAGAATAAAAATGAATATTAATTAAATCATGTGCATGTATATATATATATATATATATATATATAGCTAAATGTTTTGCAGGTACGATGCTAAGAGTGGATCGGCCCGGGTCAATTTCTATGGCGGGTCCACTTCCACTTACCGCGCGATAATGCCTGACGGAAGCGTACGGCGCCTAGAAGTATACATACAATATTATTACATGGTGTATACACTTGTATTGATTGTATCTAGCAGCTCATTTAATGTGACGTACTCCTCAGATGCGCGTGGATCGCTCAGGCGAAGGGCCGGTGCGCCGCTGCGGCAAGGCCGCGTCCCCGCAGAGCACGCGCGCCGACCGCGCGCCGCCCGGCTTGCCTGATTTGGAGCGTTTTACTTTTGCTGGTAAGCCTTTCGGCATCATACGTAATTATTGGCCTCTTGTCACTGTCTTGGTGACATTAAGTCTAACGCAAATACATTAACTCTTTGCGCTAACTACGTCCGGCCTATTGAGATTCCTTGTTGTATCGTATTGTTGTCTGTTGCATTTGTAAATTAATTTGTACATCTATATAACGTAAAGGTTACCTTAATTGCTTATACGTACACGTAATACGTACATAATCGTGTACGCGATACGCTTAGTAGTAGTTTTTACTTTGAGTTCAATAACCGGTCACTATCCGTGTTTCAGTATTTAAAAGAAAAAAAATGAATGTACCCCGCAGGCTACGAGCAGACAGACGGCGGGCGGGCGGAGCGCTGGCGCCTCGCCGAGCGTGCGGGCGCGGGCGGCGAGGCGCTGGCGCTGCGCCACGAGCTGGTGCTGCTGCGCGCGCGGGACGACTCCGCGCGCCCGCTGCGGTACCGCGGCCGATTATTACTACATAGATATTATTCAGCAAAAAGAGGCGCGGATATATTTATTTGGATATCTCATAAGGCATATGGATCAGGAGTGAATATTGTATTACAGGTACACCGTGAACATCGACAGCTCCGTGCTGGGCACCGACTGCGACGGGTACCAACATCAATACCTGGATATACGCGAGTTCAACCCCGACAGCGCCTTCTTCACACCAAATATAGGTATACTCTAATAGTACTACTTCCCCGCTGTACATATAACAATCAAACAACCTACGTTTGTCTTAATTCAACGAAGCTTAAAGTCGCTTGGTTTGAAAGGTGAGCGAGTGTACTAAGTGTTACGTGAAGTAAAAATCTTAGATCCAATTGTTGGCGGCGCAATGACGGTGTAAGGACTGATTTACACTTTGTCTATGGGCGAAGGTGACCACTTACATCAATATCTTAATTAAATAGCGATGGTCTATAAACTTACTTTACTTTTCTGTTGTTACAGACGACTCGTGTGACTTCGTTGAGACACTGAACGCGTCGTCAGCAGAGCATTTGGCGCGTCTGGAACCGTTGCTGGAGTTCACACTCCCGCACCGCGACCTGCGATACGACGAGGCCTTCCAGCGGTAAACTTACACGAAACTTTAAATAAACAAAGATTTGTTATTTCTGATTAGTCTGTAAACTAAAAATCGATTAGGAAGTTGCTGGCGAGCATTTCAGAATGTGAATGTTCGTAATTCACACCGAAATTTTGAAGATTTGGGTAACGTCATCAACGGCATTTTGTATTCATTTAACATATTTACAGATTCAAAACGGAGTACAACCGTCAGTATGCAGATAATACAGAGGAGGCCGTTCGGAAAAATCTCCTGATGCAGCATCTCCGGTTCATACGCTCCGGCAACCGGGAGGGGGCGACCTTCGAGTTGGCACCCAACTACCTCGCGGACCGCCTCGACGACGAGCTGGCGGAGCTGCGCGGACTGCAGCTGTCGCCCGAGAACACGCGCGCGGAGACCTTCCCGCACTCGAGGGACTCCTTGATAAAGGAGGAACCTAGCCTCCCCGACAGGTTCGACTGGAGGCCACGCGGAGGCGTGTCGCCGGTCAGATGTACGTTACTTTACTGTAAATTATTGTACAGGATGAAGGGTTTTCCTGATATTAATTTCTAACTTATTTAGCTCGTTCACTTAATGTTTTCGCTGTATTCCCTCTCAACAATGTCGTGACTTTTATCAATTTGATGGATCTGCAGATCAAGGCTCGTGCTCGTCGTGCTGGGCGTTCGCGGTGGCGGGCGCGGTGGAGGGCGCGCTGTTCGTGCGCACGCGCCGCCTCGTGCCGCTCTCGGAGAAGTGTCTCGTCGACTGCGCTCACCCGTAACTATTCTATTCTATATCATCAATATCTCTAGCTACCAAAACATTATGCTATTCAAACTCAGAATGTGAAAACCTCGTTAAAAAGGTTTTTACACTTCGTTTCGTTTCGTTAAAAATCTTAAAGCCCATATAACATACTATAACAACAAATATGTTATATTAATATAACATATAATTATTGATAAACAGTTATATATACATATAAATATATATTTACATAACTAAAGATATTTTTAAATTCATTTTAGGTTTGGTGGAAACGGTTGCAAAGGAACTTGGCCGAGTCACGCTTATGATTACGTTCAGAACCGCGGGCTGCCGGCTCTTGAAGAGTATCCAGAGTATAAGGATAAGGTAGCCAATGGTTTACATACAACACAACTAATTCTCACCAAGACGGTTCAGTAGAGAGAGCACGTGGCTCTAAGCCGAGGGACGCGTAAGAATTCCTGTGCTTAATTATCGTTTATAATTTATCTCTTCCTAAACAATAAAGCATTGTGAGGATACATGCGTGTGTCGGAGTAAATACTGCCAAGTGTATGCGATTTTTGCACCCAAAAATAAGTTGATCCATAAATATTTAGGCCGTATAATGGACAGCAAGTTGACATTGCAAAATCATGTAGACCACCTTAAGACCAAAATTTCAACCTTAAAGATATTCGTCGTTAAGCACGTAGCACTTGGACGAATATCATCCGATGTTACCGAAGAAGTACGTCCAGTAATATACATTGCTTTAGTAAAACCTTATTTGGACCGCTGCTAAGACAAACTTACTAAAACAACAAATTCTACAAAAAAATAAAAATTAAGCGCTATACTATACGATTATTTGACGTAAAGTGAAAAAATATACAAAACCACCAAAATTCTATTTATCAGTTATATACACTCAAATTTGGAAAATAATAATACAGGACACACACTCCCAATTACGCTTTCACGAAATGGAACACACATACACACTGCACAAGAAGACGAAACAAACTTGAGTTGCCAAAAATAAGAACCAACTATGGGAAAAATATACACCTAATTTTCGAAGAATGTACAATAAGTTACCCTGTGTAATTGGAAATAGTGAAAGTTTTCCTGCATCACGTAATTAAATATGTACAAAATAGCAGTTCGGTAATGTGGCCTCGCCGCTGTGCGTTGTGTTGATAGTTTACAGTATACTATTCGTTCTATTAGTACCTTCATCTGTCTTAAGTTTCTATTATTATATTTAAGTGCCTTCGAGTCACTTTATTAAACTATAAAATACATGATTGTAACTTGTCATTTTAAGTGGTTTTTGTGTTATTTATGAGTGTTCTCTAAATAAACGAACCGAGCCACTGATTGTGTTATGATTGTCGGCGTCTCAGGTCGACACGTGCCAGGAGAACAGCGTGCGCCCCGTCAGCCGCATCAGCGGACACGTCAACGTCACCGCCAACAGCGTGACCGCGCTCAAGGTGCGCATTACAAAGTGTAACTCTAATGTGTCTGAATATCAAGTTATTAAGTTTGTTTTGAACTTAGAATTGTTATTATTTCTATTGGATAACGTTACTGGAGTTAGATTTTCTGAGACGTTGGTGAGTCAGATGTAATCTGAACGTTGGTTGGTCACCTGTAGCATCATCGTCTCCCGCTAACCAATGACAATTCAAATTAAAGCCTAATTAGTTTATTACACTTTTATCGGCGTTTCGGAAAATGGAGATAAGTATGAGATGTAGGAGTAAGTGGAGCGGTCATTGCCTTCCCGGCAAATATAAAAAAAAAACCATAAAAATTCCCTCCTTAACTTGATTCCGTAATTCCTTATTTAACTCGATACATGATGGCGTTTCAAATAGTTTGTCCTCTTTTGGCTAATCAATCGAAAGCGCGGTCATAGTGCTGAAATGAAGCGTCGTTCAATTGTCTTATTGGCAGGTCGCTATTCGCCAACACGCCCCGTCCGTCGTCATCGTCGACGCCAAGGCTAAAAGTTTCATCTTCTACAAGAAAGGCGTTTTATACGACGACAGATGGTCAGGTTACATACATTTCACTCCTCTCGGTTACTTAAGCGACGTCTGTATCCATTTTAAAGTTTGTATGTAATCGCAGCGCGAAGACACCGAAGAAGCTGAACCACGCGGTGCTAGCAGTGGGATGGGGCCAGCGCAAGGGCGAGCCGCACTTCATACTGAAGAACTCCTGGTCGGAGGCGTGGGGCGAGCGCGGCTACGTGCGCGTGCAGGCGCGCGCCAACACGTGCGGCGTGCTGGCGCGCCCGTCCTACCCGCGCGTCCGGGACGGCGACGTCCTGCGGGACCCGCGGGGCCCCGCCCGCGTCCGCCCGCGGGAGAGCGGCGCGCGGGACGGCGCGCGGGACGGCGCGCGGGACGCGGACAGCTACGGGCACGAGTAGCCTCGTCTCGTCGGGTCGGTGTGCCGGGTGTGGGCGTGACTCGAGTTGCATAATAGTGAAGTTTCTAAGCAAATGTACACGTTTGACGGGATTATGCAAAATTGCACGAGACTGCAAGTAAAGATGAATCCTGAGTCCTAAACTACGAGTGTTTATGTTCGTAGTGCCTGTAATGTTTGCTCATGATTACGAGCTATGACATACATATAATTATATTTTTTTATTAACAATTATAACTATTATGTATATAATGAAGTGTATTATTATGATTATTATAGTTGTATTGACGACACGAAAGATTTTTATTTGTGTAATTATTTTTAACCGACTTCAAATGAAAATGTTTTCAATTAACAGGACTTGAGTATAAAATATTGGTGGATATTTTATACTCAAGTCCTGTTAACCCACACTGGAGCAGCGTGGTGGAATAGGCTCCAAACCTTCTCCTCAAAAAAGGGAGAGGAGGCCTTTAGCCCAGCAGTGGGATATTCACAGGCTGTTACGGAGTATAAAATATACTAATCGTATTGTATACCTAAGTAAATATCAATATAATTAAGTGCTTCGTTGATCTAATGGTTAGTTTATAAGGGTACAGCTTCCGAGGTCCTGGATTCAATTCGATTCGAGGAGATAGAGGTCTCGATTAGAGAATCCGGTAAAAAGTAATACTCTAAGCCTACACTATGTCCGCTCAAGTGGGATTTGCCGTCCATCGGATTATGATAATGAGAGAATACAGTGTATGTGTGTTTGCGCGCACACACAGACACTTGTTGATAACATCTGCGCAGTGAACTAGGTTCCCTTGAGTCTTGATTGTAAGGACATGCCCTCGTCCAGACGAATAATTTAGAATACCTAAATATATTATATTCTGTTTTTAACTAATAAAGAAGCTTATTTTTCGTAGTTAAGTAGCACATTCAGTTAAGCAAACCTTACATTTACATGCACACGTATGTATTACACACGTGTGTCATGCGATTAGCTAATAATACTGCAGTATTATGCGCTGCAAACAGTATTTGAATAATATTCATATAATATTTATTTATTATTATTTCACTGTTTTTTTATATATATTTTTTCATTATTTTTATTAAGATATATTAATACGTTAAAGCCTTAAATATAGTGTGTAGCTACTGTACAAACTGTGACCGCGTGGTATTTTGGCAAGAATGCTAGAAGCATTTCCCCTTTGAATCGCAATTCAGATCTAAGTGAAAAATTACCCAGCACTCGTTTCGCCGGAGGCAATAAGACGAGGTATTCCAAGGTCCAAGCGTTTCAACTGCAAACGGAGCATAGACATCTGGAGTAAGTGACGAATATTAGCAACGTTTGCTCGCTTCAGCTTCCACCGAGTTACTTATAATTACTGCGATTTCGAAAGTTCCGATAACAATCTCGCCGACATTCAAACCGTCATGTATCCTAAGTCCTTACATATACAAGAATTATATATCTGGAGAGTATGTATATTTGAACGCACTTATCTCAAGAACTACTTTCCTGTAGTTATATAATATAATGTATATTAATGCTATGACCTAATCATTAAAGTATTTTTTTTTATTTAAAATAAGTAGGCGTACTAACAAACACACGCACGATGGTAAGAGAGAACGAAATATTGGCCAATGCGCCATCAACCTTGGCAAGCTGTTATGTCCCTTGGGCCTGTAGTTCCGCTTGCTCGCTCACTCTTTAAACCACAATACTAAGCTGTTTGGAGGTAGAGTGTGTTAGCAAGGTACCTGCCGAGACGGGCATACCCGCGCACCAAGCCCTCCCACCAAGTGAAGTCAGTTATGTTAAATGCTTATACTTTCTGTACTTCGTTTATTTTTTCATTGCTAGTTACTGCATAGTTGTTACCTCCGTCGCAAACACTCGCCGCAGTAAATGTAAACGACTACTGCCATGGTTTTATTTCATTGTTTTGATTTCCCAAGCGGCTTAGATACCCCGCATGTCCCCTACTCACGTTTGCGTGTGATTTATTAGTTCGCCGAAATTGTAATAAACCAGTAGGTCCGCCACCGTTAAACCTGTTAGATGTTATTCAATAGAGATAACTTTCCACGGTCAAGCAGTCGAATACGTTTAAACGCCCTCTCGGCTTGTGACTTCGCGTCAGGATTATATTAACTACCATCATATTTATTTATTTGTTTTTCAATCGAATCGTCTTCTCAAAATCGCCTTCTCACTTAGCAACAAATGTAAATGTCATAAGGCACGGGCCATGGTAACCTATAATTATATCGGGTCCATAAGCCAACACTGCTAGTAGTGATGCGCACGCGCAGCTGCAACATGTCCGCCGTGAACGCTTCCACGAGCTGGGCTCGAGTCCCTGTGGCGCTTCTGCTCCTGTTTTGCGGTGAGGATATTTAAATTATTTTATATTAAGATATTCAAATAGTTTTTAAGCAAATATTTTATTTTAAAATCTAAATATTTAAATAATATTTCATGATAGTTTTGTCAGTATAACAATATTATCTTTAAATCTAAAAGTAACTTGGGCCTTATTTCGATATTATTAGGTTAGTTTTTAGCAAACGTGTATTTAGTATCCTGGGAACCTGATCAATCTGAACAGTATCGGTTTAAATAATTGCCTTTTTTCAGGACACACCTTTATAGATAAACTTAAAAAGCAAAACCTGATCTAAACAAAAAATTCGAGCCAAACTGTTAGAGCTGTTTACACGGTACTGACATGAAATAAATTAATATACAAGAATTGTTTGTTGTCTGTTATACAATACAAGTTAAGTGAACTAATAATTAGAATAACTCAAAATAAAATTAAACCGTGCACAGTGCAACGGAGAACCTCTACTAGCTATGTGGACACATAATAATCGGCACGAGGCACAAAATTTTAGTTTAACAATTACTTAGAATACTTTTAATTAAATAGAATTAAACTCGACCAATAATCCTGCCTTCTCTAGTTTTCACAATTCACAAGACAAGGACCGGTCGTAAATAATCTAATTTATTAATGAATACAGTTTGTTGTACACAATAAACGTATTTTACAGAAAATGCTTAGGAATGAAAGAATTAAATTGATATATAATAGAAGAGAAAAAAAATAATCTGTGTTGGTGGTGCCATTAACAGCCATAAACATACGTATAAATATTTACTCACGAATACCTAAACTGAATATATAATTATATAAAAAAGTAAATATATTACTTTTACACCCTTGAAATTTATCATAGTTACTCCTTTCCTTTTTTTTCAATTTTTTCGTAAATCCTATTCGAAATACATTTCTTTTCTTATCTACCCACGTAAAGCCGGGACGATTAGCACGATTAGCTAATTCATATATACCACTTACTTTTTAATAATAATAATAATAATAATTTATTTATTGAAATAGCAAGACTCATATACAAAATTATGAAAAAAAAAACGGTTTTAACTAAACAAAAAAATAAAATAAACACTACTATCTACTACTAATATAATTTCGCTGGTCCAGCTGAGACAACAACGGCGGTTCATAAATATACTTTGTGGGTGAACTATATTTTTTACTCAGATAAGACCTTCGCGAAAAAACGCTTACAAGAAAGAATTATTGAAAACGTTTCAGAAACTACGAAGATATCGCGGAACATAGATTCGTTGTCTATGTTGAGGGTATGGTCTGCGACTACAACTGCTACTAGTTCTGTATTGTCGGTTAAAATTTGTCCAGAGTGAAATAAGCAAATCAACTCGTCCGATTAAAAATGAATAAAATTATGAAAATAAAAATGACTTGCATACCGTAGAGTTGTTTACGAGAAACTTCGAAGTCGCGAATAAGAAGCGACGTAAAATTAATAGGAAATCATTTCCCTATTACTTTATGAATTGACGATATAAACTTGTAAAAGTGGGATTTCAAAAGTGCTTATATAAGAGTCTCCTTGAAGAAAGGATATTTGGTTTTGATTTTTTGGTATTATTTACCAGAACATTAATAGCTATTATTTGTCTTTGTGTCCTTAACCAGAACATAAGCTCTCAAACCTGTTTAATCAGCAAGTATTCGCGTAACAGCGAGTGACATTCGATAAACGTAGGCAGATGATGTTTTAGTCATTTGCATATCTATTCAAATCTTAAAATATGGTTTATGATCGCAAACTAGTTCTCAGCGAGAGGTCACAGTCATGGCCGTGAACATTCTAAGGGAGTTTGTATAAGTTATTGCCGTTCAAAAATATTATTATGAATTGAGAGTAGGTATTTTTTCATTATTATTTATATATTTTCAATAAAATGATTTATTTTGGTAATCGAAATAAATCTATACACATAAAAATTAACTATTACTGCACAAAACATGCGTGTTATGGTTGCAACAGTGTTTCGCTGTTGAAACACAATTCCAATTCTCTTGTCATGAGTGGAGGCATAAATATAATAACGTATGAACATCATTATTACAGTTAATTAATTTTGATTGAGAGCTCTTATCTAGTGCTTTGACAACAGACCTCGCTTGAGGGACTGACTCATCCGCAACTCTACAAGTAAATGAGATACTCAAGTGCCTATTACTGCTTGGATAAGCGTTAGACTTGAAGATAGATGACTGAATGGGCTATATTTATTCTTATTTCAATTTTTGATTAATTATTTAAATATATATTATTAACATCGTAAGGGAATTTACATATTTAATAAGCTCCTAATTTCATCAATGTTTTATTGAGTCAAATTTAAATACATGTTTATGCTTAGTTTTATATTAATACTAGCTGACCCGACAAACGTTGTTCTGCCAAATAAATTATATTTACTGAACATTTTGAATTTTAAATGAAAAGTAACGAATTTATTGTAAGTGTGTGGAGATGGGCTCTATGACATATATGATATCTCTATGACAGAAAAAGGAAAGGAGCCCTGTAGACGATAATCGCCGATAAAAATAAAAAAATACCAACCATTCATTTTCTCAATTCAATGTACTTCATTAATGTAATGGACATATTTATTGTTTGATTAAAATTTAAATGTAAAGTGAAAAAAGTAAATACAATAATAATATAATATAATATCCTGGGACATTATTCACACACGACCATCTGATCCCAAATTAAGCAGAGCTTGTACTATGGAAACCAGACAACTGATATACTACATACATTACTTTTCTTTTGTAAATACATACTTATATAGATAATTACACCCAGGTTCGTCAAATATATATTTATCCTAAAGCAGTTAATTAATTTCGAAGAGCAATTGAGTGTGCGATATTTTTTGTCAGTCCGTCTTTAGCCAACACAAATAAGCTCAATGGTTTGCCCACCCGAGAACATGCCACGTATACTTGTCCGTATGATAAACATGGTGTGCCCAAATCTAAGCAACAAACGGACATCGTTTGGCCTTGCGACTTATTGTCATTATACATATATGCATAAAGCGCCATCGTACATTCGTCCCACATTATGAGACAGAACTTTTAAAAAAGGCAGTCCGTTATTTGTTTTCTTTATAATATTGGTAAATGGTCACGCCCATCCATAAGTATACATTGGCACTATAAAAATATTAACCTTACAACGCGAATGCGCCACCAACCTTGGGAACTAAATTGTCCCTTGTGCCTGTAGTTACACTGGCTCCATCGCCCTTTAAGCCGGAACACAACAATACTAAATATTGCTGTTTGGCGGTAGAATATGGGATAAACATAGTACATACGAATGGAACATAATCTTTGCTGGATATGTCGCTGTCGCATCGTTGGCCATCATCATAATTTTTCTTCTTTTTTCTTTATTCCAGTGAGGCAACCGCGTCTTTTTATTGCCTTTCAATCGATTCAATTATTAGCAACTAACAGTTTCTATTAAAACATACAAATTGAATTACTGCTAAATATTTTTTGAAATATAGTTTAATATTTTACACAACTCCAGACGATTTATTTCACACAAACTATATAATCAAACATAGCGTGTTCAAAGGAGGCGCTGCTAACAGAATTCAAATGGAATTAAGTTTTACTTATTGCAATTAATAATTAAATTTGATTCAGAATAATTATATTATTTCTAAAGGATTTTATTTTGAATATTGTCAAAGTAATTTTTACAATATATTTTTTTTTATAGAACAGGAATGCAGACGAGCATATAGGCCACCTGATGGTAAGTGGTCTCCAAGCGCCCTTAGACATTGGCACTGTAAGAAATGTTATCCATCGCTTACATCGCCAATGCGCCACCAACCTTGGGACCTAAGATTTTATGTTCCATGTGCCTGTAATTACACTGGCTCACTCATCCTTCAAACCGGAACACAATAATACCAAGTACTGCTGTTTTGCGGTGGAATATCTGATGAGTGGTTAGTACCTACCCAGACGAGCTTGCACAAAGCTCGACCACCAGTAAACATTAAAAATGTCTTTAAAAGTTTCAAACAATCAAAACAGTCTACTATAAATTATATATTATTATAATTGCTTGATAAATATATCATTGTTTTTCTTTTAATTTTTTTTCTCTGATGATTATACTATCATTTCTCTGATTATACTGTCAATAGTAAACACTAATCATGTATATATTGAATGAAGGTAATTGCTTGGGGTTACCCGGTTGTATTGGTACTGTGAGACTTCAAAATAAAACCACCGAGTATGTACTGCTGGTCAGATAGTGTAATTATTCTCTCCTTATTAATTTACAAAACTTACTTAGTACTTTGAAAAAAAAACATTCTTATACATAGGAACGTCCTTTCCGAGTTTAATTAAAAGTTAACTAATATTTTGTTGAATACAATGAAATACTTCTACATGCTTGATGCTTTATTAGTTCGACGGCCAAATGCCCCCCTTGCGTCTTGCTGGCATTTTTCAATGTAACATAGACCCAATTGCTGTATTTACTGATAAAAACGGTACACCGATAATGTATTTGATCTTTTAGTATTTTACCAACCTTTTCAATATCATAAAACACATTTATATTTATTATCAATTAAATAAATCCAAATTTAATTTAAATACAAACATAACCCCAGTACTGAAAATTTAATTAAATACAAGCGCTTGCGTAACCGTTGCAGCAGGATTTGCCGGGATGCGCAACGACTTTATATCCACAATACAATTAAGAACAGTAATTCTTCTTAGACATGGAAATTTCTACAGTCGCTCGGTATCGGACGTCAACCTTGCCCTATCAATCCAAACCTTGATCTCAATGCTCTAAACGGATTTTTTGCTACTACTATCCCAATGGATAGCAAGGAAAAAATAAAAACGCTTAGTATTCTTCGCTCTCTACCTATTCCTAACAACCCTCCTTTTCAGTTTTCGACAATGGCGCTAAGTGATATTAGGGCTCATATTCTGGCTATCAAGTCTAACGCAATGGGTAGTGACGGAATCAACCGCAGAATGCTTCTCCTAATTCTTGATCAAATCTTACCTGTCATTTCTCACATCTTTAACTCCTTCCTCTCTTCCGGTCAGTTCCCAAGAGCATGGCGTATTGCTCACATCCTTCCAATTCCTAAAAATAAAAATCCAGTATCCTTTTCCCATTATCGTCCTATATCGATCCTTCCCTTCTTGTCGAAAGTATTGGAACGTATTGTGCACCGCCAGCTAAACGACTACATTTTAAAACACAACATCCTCTCCAAATATCAATCTGGCTTTCGTATGGGCCACAGCACAGTTACCGCTCTGGTAAAAGTATGTGATGACTTACGTTCCAATATGGACAACAAGCAGCTGAGCATCCTTACATTGCTGGACTTTAGCAATGCATTCAATGCGGTTGATTTTGAGCTCCTGCTGGCTGTCCTCCAGTCCATCAATGTTGCTACGGACGTTTCTGACTGGTTTCGTAGTTACTTGTTTGGTCGTCGGCAAAGTGTACACATTAACAACCAATCTTCCTATCTCCCTCTCACAACTGGTGTACCGCAAGGTAGTGTCCTTTCACATCTCCTGTTTTCTATTTTCATTAATACCATCCCAAAAATCCTCTCATCCTCTTTCCATCTCTATGCCGACGATCTGCAGGTCTATGTTACTTGTACAGCACTTGATATTGATGATGCCATCGCAAGACTCAATCAGGACCTGCTTAATATCTCCAATTGGTGCAAGGCGTATGGACTCCATGTTAATCCTGCCAAGTCCCAAGCCATTATAATCGGTAGCACCTTTCAACTCTCCAAACTTAATCGTAGTAAATTACCTGCTATTCTTTATGACAATGTTTCCTTAACCCTCTGTTCCCATGTAAAAAACCTTGGTCTCCTTATAGATAGTAACCTCTCCTGGTCCGTGCAAGTTGCAGAAGTGAGTAGAAAGATTTTTGCCACTATTAGCTCTCTTAAACGTTTGAAGCACCTATTACCGGTTAAAACTAAAATTTGCCTGGCTCAATCACTACTGCTCCCAATACTGGACTACGCTGATTGTAGTTATACAGACCTAACAGAAGAACAGCTAAACAAGCTTGAACGACTACAAAACGTCTGTATCAAATTTATTTTTGCGCTACGTAAATTCGATCATGTCAGCGAATACCGTGACCAACTGAAGTGGCTTACAATTAGACATCGCCGCAACTTGCATATACTCTCCCTTCTCTATTCTATCCTTTATAATCCTTACTCTCCTAATTACCTAAAAACTCGTTTCTCTTTCTTAGGCACTGACACTGATTGTCATCTTGATCTGCGGTCAAGAAGTGACAATTGCTTAAAGATGCGAACAGCTCATACTCGCTTTTACAGTGAATCTTTTACTGTTAAAGCTGTGAAGCTATGGAATATGCTTCTCCCGGAAATTCGTCGCTCTGATTCTATTTATACAGGATGACTGGTGAATTAGTATCAATACTTAAGGACGTGATATTTGACGACCATATATGACCAAAAAAAAATACATATAACATAAATATTAATAAACTTCTAAGTAAAGTTAACCAAAAGTTATGTTATTAATTACGCGTCATGTGAACACCCTAGCTGCGTTGACGACACAACACAGTTAGGTACATTTAGTTATCGCGCGGTACTTTACCTACGTCCAAACGCCGCCGCGTGTTAACAGGGTAGCAGGCTACCTTTGATAAACAAGCATGATCCAATCCCCCTTCATACTTTAAACCTGGCTTAGAACAGGCAAAAATACCAAAATATTTCACTCGTTTAAGCAACAAATTTGTTGACTAGGTAAATGATATGAACTTGGGACAAAAATTAACTGTTTACCTATCTTGGTATTTCCGGCGTATTTAAAAATGGAATCATACTTATTTACAACGATTGTCAATCATTTAACTACCTATTTACCTACATAACTACACTAACCTTAACAAATGTTCAAAGTGAGCTCCTGCTCGTGTGATACACAGTTCGGCACGTTTACGCATATTGTCTTTCACACGCTTTAACACGAATGGGTCACTTTACTACTCACAGTACTCACATTATTCTGCATTTGTGTATTGATAAGCCATACCTAATTACTAATGACGGGTCACACTCACACACGAAACATTAGGTATACGCGTAAGATCGATCGCTAGGGGCGCGCGCGCGGGAAGAGGGACGAACCTTACGGCGGCGCTCGCCCGACTAACCTACTAATGCTAATTAGCCGCGGGGCAGGGGTTGCGGGTGGCAAACACCACGCCGCACGCGCCGCGGAAATATGTCCACACTTTATTTATTTAAAGTAATTTTTTTGTAAATTTGGTCAAAAATTAAGTACCTATTTTTTTTACTTAATTTGAATGAGAATCATGTACCGATTATGCTCCTAAAATATTGATCCTAATTCACCAGTCACCCTGTATATTTAAACGTCGTGTGAAAACTCACTATCTTTCCTTCCAATAAGTAATGTATGTACGTTTATTGAATATGTATTATATATAAAAATGTTATATGTGTGTATGTATATATATTTATATGTATCTATGTATGTACGTATATACATATATATTTATATGTACGTATGTAGGTTATATATATTTTACATTAGTATATTTTCTTTTATCTTCAATATTATTTTATTTTTATTTTTTGCACTATCCTGTTTCTGCTTTTGCAAATCCTTTCACAAAAGGTTGTCTGTTAGAGATTGCTTTAGCAATAAGACCGCCTTTGCACGCTCTTATTTTCTTGTCTTTGTTGTAATTGTTCTCTTTATTTGTATGTCCTTTCATTGTGTGTGCAATAAAGTATTAAATAAATAAATAAATAAATAAATCGTTAAATATTTTGCAAATTTTTAAATGTCAAAATGACGCGACGCTTCTAGTGAATGACGCAGACGAAAGTTTGATGAGGTTCACTTTAAGTAATTATTTTGATATTGTCATACAAAAATACTAAAATCGTGATTACAAAATGGGATGATGGGTTAGGAGGGTGAAAATTGGGGTTACATATATTTTTTGATGCTAAATCAAAGTAAAATACAAATTAAAAAAAAAAACTAAAATATAGAAAAAAAGAATCTGGATAGGGACACTCTTATCAGCTAGCGGTATGAAATATACTTTACGACCTATTACCTCATACCTCCCAAATATACATAAAAATTTTCATAAAAAATATTCGAGCCGTTTCGGGGGAGTTCGGCCACAAACACCGTGACACGATATTTTTATATATTAGATTATAATGAGTGAGCGACACTTTATTATAACAGTAAGTCCTTTAAAAGTGAGAGATGTTGCGCTGAATTACAATGTCAACACTTTCGACTCACGAATATAAAACTATGAAATGACTGCCTCGTTGGTCTAGTGGCTTGATGTAAGGCCGCAGACCCGGAGGTCCTGGATTCAAAATCAAAAGGTTTTTCTTTCAGAATATTCTCAGTAGCAGCCCAGAGTCTGGAAGTTGGAAGTGTGTTCACTCCCGTGCCTCGGAAAGCACGTAAAGGCGTTGGTCCTGCGTGTGAACTCTTTCCGGTCGTGTCGGATTGCCGTCCCATCGGATTATGAGAGTTAGGGAATAGAGAGTGCACCTGTATTTGCGCACACACTTGTGCACTATAATATCTCTTGCGCAGTTGGCTAATCTCTCTTGAGATTTGCCGCCGTGGCCGAAATCGGTCTAAAGAACATTATTATTATAAAACTATATAAAAAAAATAGAACAACCGTTTAAACTAAAATAAATTAAACTTACACAGGACTTGTAGTTTTCCCGGCTCGAGCAGGATCAGATCTGTCAGACGAGTCGGAGACTTTCAATCCAGATTACAGTTCTCGTGTCGCGCGATCCGCAAGTCAGCGTTTTCTGCAGGTGATATCAGGTATGAGTCGTATTATTGGGCCAATATTTATTCTGCAATAGTCATGTGACTGATATTAGCATTTAAATAAAACAAAAGTACAATTATTTTTTTACCCCTTAATCACATAACTAATGCAAAAGGTTATTAAAATAAGGATTAATTCATATTTATTTGGAGGAATAATTGACGGTTGTCTATTAGGTTTAAAAAATATTAGAAATAATTAAATGTTATTAACATCCTTTAAAGACAAATTTCGGGCAGTTATTGTATTTGTACATTGCTAAGCAATTAATAATTAATTGTAGATGTTATTTTGTTTCAAGGTTACGATGATGATAATAACTGGCTGCAGTCTCTCTTGTATCCAGGTATGAGTATTTATTTTGTTACTTTATATAGTTGTTGAGATGGAAGCGAGACAGTATGTGTTATCTGTGCAGAACGCAGCAACAGACTGCGCGCGACGAGCTTGCCGTTGCTATTGCTACCAGTCGAGGTGCCTCTACGTCGCGGTAAATTGTTTCCATTCTTATTTAACTCATATTTATCTGCTTATGGTGCACCATAAGTCAAGACTGCAAAAGTCGAGATGACCTTGTGGTTAGAACGCGTGAATCTTAACCGATGATCGTGGGTTCGAGTCCGGGAAAGCACCACTGAATTTTCATGTGCTTAATTTGTGTTTATAATTCATCTCGTACTTGACGGCGATGGAAAACATCGTGAGGAAACCTGCATGTGTCTAATTTCATTGAAATTATGCCACATGGGTATTCTACCAATCCGCATTGAAGCAGCGTGGTGGAATATGCTCCAAACGGTGCGGTCCGAATTATTGGCGACGTAAAGGTCACTAACACCCTCGAGCCTTTACAATTGCGTCGAGAGATAGCAGCGTTGAGCGCTTTCTATCGACTGTATCACGGCGAGTGAATCCGAGGAAAATCCGAGGAATTATTCTCCCTAATTCCTGCTTCCCCCTTCCTTCACAAGTCTACGCGTGCTGGCTCTCGATGTCACCGACTAACTGTGACATCAATTCCATCGCGCACAAAGAAATTTGGCAACTCCTTTCTTTGTCGCACTTCTAAAAAAATGGAATTCCTTACCAGCTCACGTATTCCCCTCCTCTTACGACCCGGGTTCCTTCAAACGAGGCGTGAAGAGGCATCTTGCGGGCCTGACAGTAACAGACAGACAGTCTGTTACTGTTACTATGGTGCACCTAAAAAGTGTTATCTATTATATGTTATAATCCAAGAGTTGAACCGATACTATGACTGAATCTGGTAGATTTATGGAACAGTTCCAACTAAATTAATAAAAAAAAACATATTTCAAAATATAAGATACCTTTTCGAGGCACTGGAACTACCTTTCTCTTTTGATTATTTCCTTTTTAACAACAATTTGATTACAGAAAGCAATAGTAAGCTAAGTAGGCGAAGGCTAAGTAACGATTACGAAGAAGATGAGGAAAGTTCTTGGCAAGTCCGTCGTGGAGACTGGCGGCAGGAGAAAAGGCGGCCTTCCTATATACGAGAAGAACAACCATCAGAAGAGGAATATTCATACAAGAATCACCCACAGCGTCCTGTTTCCAGAGATCCAAGCGTCCCGTCATTTTCATATTCATCTGAACCCCGCGCTGTCCCAAATATAGTCTCCAGTGGTACGAATTTTACTTTATTCTTATATACTTTATGACATTGATATATTTTAGTTATTATATAAGAAAACGATTGGCAATAATTTGCTTCAGTTTCCTTTCGTTGCTTAAAATATTTTCTGTTAACAGTTCCATCGTCGCAACTCGTAGAGAAATTTCGTGCTCAAACCCCTAAAGCATTCTATATGCCTCCTCTTGCACAATCTGAATTTGATATCAGTGAGCGCATAATTTTACCTGATGATGAAGATGATGGAGAATTGGAGGAGAAAAACAAGGCAACTACTGGTGCAAGAAATAAGCGAACCATATTCACTACCAATAGGGAAAAAACTGAGGATATCAACCCAAAGCGTCCTAACTTTTCCAAGCCCTTGAAACTTCGAGCTGTGCTGAGCGTACCGCGTGCTGACTACTCCGAGTCATATACGGTATGGTAAGTACTTATTTAATATACGTTTCTTTATTTTATTTTGTTGTTGACCGATGGTTTACCAGTGATAGAGATTTGTGCAGGCTCTCTCCACGATACCACACACTCACCAATTATTTAATTATTGACACAGACTCCTAAATAAATACTGTATTCTATTTCTTATAAATATTAATAAAAGCATCGACAGAGAGACAACGACGATCGTCGCAAGACGCAACGAAAACAAGGATTTTGTTTTTGACTTCAAAGCTCAGAAAATAGGTAATAATGGTCTCAATTACAGGTGGGATCCTGTAAAAGGCGATTCGCGCATACATTTTCAAGATGGATCAACAGTGACGTTTCGGAAAATGT
Organism: Nymphalis urticae; assembly: GCA_905147175.2. NCBI lineage: Eukaryota > Metazoa > Arthropoda > Insecta > Lepidoptera > Nymphalidae > Nymphalis > Nymphalis urticae. The sequence goes on from LR990007.1 coordinate 9,589,670, forward strand.
TACCAAATGGATATGTTAAAAAAGTAGAGGTAGGATATCTGACTTTATCGCGTTTTAGAAATTGCTTACATAGAAGCAATTTTGGTATGTATTTGTTCCACTGATAGTTTTACAGTCTGGATCTTAAACTGTACTATGTATTAGTGAACAAACATTTATATGTGTTGGAATTATTTTTAATATCTCGTCTTATGTATATAGTTTTCTTTTATAAATATGTATTACTACGCTTTTAAAGGTATCTAGGAACATAATCTAGCGTGCAATGAATTGTCGAGGAATCACTGACTCTGATAGACAATTTATATTAGTTTCGGAGTCAGAGGTCCACCAGTGTTGCTAATGTAAATAAAAACCCTAGATTTAGATAATACTGCAACCAAATTGTGTGCATGTTTCTTTTGGGTGTAAATAAAAAAAAATATTATTATTATGTATAAGTGGTTGCTTGGATTTAAATCCGCCCCTCCCAAGTAAGGTGTTCGTGATCTTTCACCTGGGCCACGTGACATGACGTGAGTGAATTTGCTATTGTCTACAAAAATATAAAAGTTTATGTAAAACAGAATATGACTAAAATTTGTTACAGATGCACGTGGACCGTTCTGGAGAGCGTGTGGTTCGGTGCGGTGTGGCCACAACTGTCGCCTCAGCCGCTGATCGTGCGAACCCGGCTCTGCCAGACATACAGCTTTTTACTTTCTCTGGTAAAATTATTACACTCGTAGTCATTCAGATCTATAACTTTTACTGAGTGACAACTCTTAAAGGTTCTATAAATATTAAAATTAATAAAAATTGCGTCAACGCTAAAATCACATTTTTATCTTCTTTACCAAATATTTCTCTGGATTACTGTCATTTTTAAAAATAAATGATACAACGTAGATAAAATAAAAAAAAGGTTTACATAAAAAGTTAAAACAACACGATCATTATTAATTATAAAAAATATTTTTTTAATGATTTCTAAAATATTTGTTACGCAATTATTATGTTCTCACAATAGGCTATGAGCGCACAGAAAATAGTTTGGTGGAGCGTTGGCAGCACACGGTGTCTGGTCAAGGTGACGCACGTGGAGAGGTGGTCACCACGCGACACGAGCTGCTGCTGTCTCGGGACCTGCAAGACTTTGTTCGACCTATTCGGTAATAATATGACGTCTTATCATATTGATGACTAACTTGACACCTGACTCCCGTACAGTGGTCACATGTAGCGGTTATATTCTCCTCGGTAGTTCATATATGCTTACATTTTTTATCTCAACAAAATCTGTTTCGATATTTGATATGGTCTAGATTATTTTGCCTTGCGCTCTGTGCATATAATAATTATATTACAATGCAGCCGTATCTTTTTAAATGATACTAATAGCAAATAAATTGGACAAGATTTTACAACTACAACGCCGTTACTTGAACCGTCCTTGATTATATCAATATTTAAACGGAAGATATAAACTAAAATAAATACTATTATAAGTTTGTCTTGTCCTCCCGATGTCCCAATCAGTCTCGCCCTCAAAGCCCTTATGCAGACGCACACATTTGTCTGTCTAGTCGAACCAGCAATACACAGTAGCAAAAATATATATTTGGTTTAGCAAGAAAACTGGGTTTGATTAGGTCTATGATTTCTTTACAGATACCGAGTATCGGTCAACAGTACTGTGCTGGGGCCGGATTGTGACACTTATGAGCACTTTTACTACGACGCACGTACTCACAACCGAAGGCCTAAGTTTTTTGAAGCAGATATAAGTATGTATAAAAAACTTGCCTTAAATTAAGATAAATAGAAATTTATTGAATAATTAATACAAAATGTAGAAAAAGTATGTTGACGCGACGAGTTTCGAAATGTTTGTATTGATAAGATCATCAGTGGTATTAATGAGCTTACCACGCTCTAAGATATAATATCTGTTGCTCGTAGATGAGTTTTGCGACGAAGTGGAACAGTTGAATGCTTCGTCGGCCGACGACATCGCGAGGCTCGAACCGCTGCGAGAATTTACAATGCCGGAGCGCGACGTACGCTACGATGCGCTCTTGGAGAAGTAATAAGTTATATTCGTTACGAATATGTGGATGACAGTTTTTAACTTTATAGACGCCTACAAACATATTGATTACATATACATTTATCTAATCAATAACTTTGTCGTGTCGTATTAATGTGAAGCTTCGGAAACAATGTGTTGTTCGAATATTATATTGTTTGAATATTAACAAAGAACTAAATATTTTACTATTTGGGCCGTAATTTAAAGTTATCTTAATCTCATGTAATGCTTAATGTATTTTCCAAAATATGTCGAAAGGTTCAAGAAAAACTATGCACGTGAGTTTGCTAACGACATCGAAGGCGCAGTCCGTAAGAATATCCTGATGCAGAGTTCAAGACTCATATCGTCCGGGAACCGTGCCGGCGCGACTGTTCAGTTGGGTCTAAACTTCCTCGCGGACCGCCTCGATGAAGAGATGAGCGACATGACGGGGGTGGCAAAGGGCGGAGAACGTGAGAACGCCGAGACGTTCCCACACGCGCGCTCGTCGCTGGCGGCGCGCGAACGGCGCCTACCGGACAGATTCGACTGGCGAGCGCTGGGCGGCGTGTCTAATGTGCGATGTTAGTGTCTCCAAATAATCATAATGTGAACTACATTATATATAGTACAATATATCCCTCTGGAGTTGCTATGATGTGAGGGCCTCAGGCTAACACCAGGCTTCATGTGTTCATCCTAATAATAACAAACAAACGAAACTCTACACTATATAGTTCTGTTATGTTAAAAGTAAACACTTCAAAACGTGCACTACCCATAGTTAGGAAGTTGACATAGTAAAGTTCTTCAAGTGCTTTCCGAAACAAGCAAGTTAAGTCACTTATAACGTATTTTTTTGCGTCATGTCGCGTGTTTAACATTACGTTCTTGTCACACATAAAAAGAATATTATAATACGATTTAAATGGTGCAGTCCAGGGCACCACGTGCTCGTCGTGCTGGGCGATCGCGGTGGCGGGCGCGGTGGAGGGCGCGCTGTTCCGTCGCACCAAGCGCCTCGTGCCACTCTCTGAACAGAACCTTGTTGACTGCGCTGGCCCGTGAGTGGTTACATAACCTGTTCATTTGTGTTCATGTTCTAAAAGCACTTTCAAATAATGTATTATAGCGAGCGGTATTCTTTAAGGGTCCTACTTATATTGTTTAGTTAAACACTGATTTCTTTCTTGCTGTTATACTATATTTGACTTTTGAAAAAAGAAGACTAAACTAAACCCCCCTTGTGTTTATTTTAGTTTAGCAACAATATGTTCAGGGAAGTCATTAAAAATATAGGTGTTTGTTAGAAATCATCACTTGGGTATCATTTTTAGAGTAATAATATAATTTTGGTGTAACTTTTAGATATGGCGGAAGGGGCTGCAAGGGTACATGGCCGAGCTACGCTTACGACTACATCCAACACCGAGGTTTGCCCGCCCTGGAGGAGTACACGCCGTATAAGGGAGAGGTTGTAACAGTTTTTTTTTTCGTTTATTTACTGTTTGTTAGTTGAGTAACTGAACTCAAAAGAGTAGAGTCTTTCGAACACTTCAGGCTTCAGAATGTACTAATATATCTTTCATCATGTAAATAATCTACAGATCGCACTTAGTGTCACATTATGTAAATAAGTATTAATATAATTTTTCGCTATCAGGTGGAGCAGTGCAAAAAGGATATCGCTCAGCCCGTCACACGCATCAGCGCACACGTCAACATTACTAAATACAATGTTCCGGCGCTACAGGTCAATTGTTATTGATTCGTGGCTTATAAATATATCAATATTCAATATAATAAAGAGTTTTGGCTATTTTGGACAATTTATCTGAAGGACATTCGGTGAAAGAAGCGGTGGTAAAGTGTTTGTACATACGTAGGCAACTCGGCAATATTCTTACTTTTACTGGTGGTGAAGCTTTGTGCAAGCTCGTCTAGTGGTACCTAGGTACCACCCACTCATCAGATATTCTACCGCAAAACAGTAGTACTTGGTATTGTTGTGTTCCGGTTTGAAAGGTGAGTAGGCCAGTGTAATTACAGGCACAAGGGACATAACATCTTAGTTCCCAAGGTTGATGGCGCATTGGCGATGTAAGCGATGGGTAACATTTCTTACAATGCCAATGTCTATGGGCGTTGGTGACACCTTACCATCAGGTGGCCCATATGCTCGTCCACCGATTCTATAAAAAAATACTCCCAGTGAGTGTCAGATGATGAATCCGTCTAATGAAACTGAAACATTTCACAGGTGGCCATCAGGGAGTACGGACCGGCCGTGGTCATCGTGGACTCGTCAGCGAAGAGCTTTCAATTTTATAAAAAAGGAGTTCTCTATGATGATCGTTGGTCAGTGTAACGATTTGTACATTTATAAGTAGTATAACTGCTTCGTACTCTAACAGGCTTTTATACTTTTGACGCTAATTTGGTTTCTATTAAATTTGAATTACTTAGTTAATTTTAAACGTTTGCTCGAATCGAATTAATGAAATCTCTTTTTTGATGACATATATTTTTTAACAGGATTAAAATGCCTTAATTTTTCAATTTTTATTTATTTTTAAATTGTATAATTTCAGTTCCAAGAAAAGTTCAAAACACGCAGTCTTAGCGGTGGGTTGGGGCCAAAAGAAAGGCGAGCCGTACTTTATATTAAAGAACTCGTGGTCCGAGGCCTGGGGCGAGGGCGGGTACGTGCGCGTGCAGGCGCGTGCGAACACGTGTGGCGTTCTCACTTACCCCTCCTATCCACATCTCACGGACGACGACGTCTTTTTGGAAAAAGGTTTTTAATTAAATAAACGATTCTTAAATAACATTTGTCTTTATTTATTGTCTACCAACGAGCGCACAATGCAAAATTTTGATATGTGCGCTCATTTCAAATAGTCTCGCTTCGACCGCGTCACTGCACGCTTGTTAAAATGCCGAAATGTTTGTTGAGAAATTGTAAAAATATTACATCAAAAACGTTAAAAAAGGTGCCTCCTTTTATTTTAGTCGTATAATACAAATGACCCTATACTTAGTCAATGGAGTCGTTTTTTTATTATGCTTAATTTTTTAATTAATAATTTTGATTTTTTTTGTGTTATAGTTTTTTTTTGACGAATATTTATACATTATGTCTACTATATAAAATCTCGTGTCACGGTGTTTGTGGTTGTTCTCCTCCGAAACGGCTCGACCAATTTTTATGAAAATTGTTATGTATATTTGGGAGGTATGAGGTAATAGGTCGTAAAGTATATTTCATACCGCTAGCTGATAAGGATTTCCCTATCCAAATTTTTTTTTCTATTTTTTAGATATATTTTTTTATTTGTATTTTATTTTGATTTACCGTAACCGTACCCTATAACAGCCTGTAAATGTCCCACTATTGGGCTAAAGGCCTTCTCCCCTTTTTGAGGAGAAGGGTTGATTTAGCATAAAAAAATACCTATAACCCCATTTTCACCTTCTTAGCCCATCATCCCATTTTTTAATCACGATTTTAGTATTTTGTATGAACAATATAATTTTTTTTTTTTATTTATTTATCTATTTAAAATAACAGTACAATATATTATGATAGCAGCTAAAAAACCTACAAATTTATACATTTAAATACTATCGCTATACTACAGATCTAAATACGTACATATACACTTAAAGTAAATCTAAAAAATATTGCTTCAGTTTATGCCTAATGTTTTTTTTTGAAATATTACAACATAGATCTGAAGGTAGTTTGTTAATTAGTCTGGGAACAATATACTCGGTAGTCCGCTTGCCATACATATTGTTTGCACGCTGAGTATGAATCCGATTCGCATAAATGGCACGAGTGCCTACAGGATTTTCGATAACATTTCTTAAAGATATATTGAAAAATTCTTCTTTTAATAATAAAAAAATTACTTGTGAATGTACTGGTAAAACTTTACAGTGTTTAAAGAGACCGTTTTCATTGTCATAAAACTGGTTTTTTATGTTAGGTGATACTAATGTTTTAAGAATTTTAACTTGTAATTTATAAATAGTATCAAGATACGTCTTGTAGGTACGACCATAACTACTAAGACCATACTGTATATAAGAGTCAGCCAGTGCGTAATAAAGCATAATCTTTACTTTGAAAGGGATTCGATTTTTAAGGATTGCGATATTCGCAAGAAATTGCCTTAGTTTATCGCCAATCCCTTCAATGTGATGGCTCCAGTTAAACTTGTCATCGATGACTAATCCAAGGTATGTTTGTTTTTTGACAATATCTATAGAAGGACAGTTACAGTTTATCGCACTTATAGCATGTAAGCAGGCATGGTCGTGGGCTACTAGTTTTTATACGGGGATTTGACTTTTATATGGAGATTTAATAACCAACAGTTTAGTTTTGTTCGCGTTAAGTACTAGTCCGGCATCATGACACCACCTTGTTAGAGCATCTAGATCGGATTGAAGATGTATATACGCAGCTTGTGGATTTCTATCGGCAATTACTAGACAGGTATCATCGGCGAACTGATAGCATGTGCTATTAGTAATGCAGTTGCTTATGTCATTAACATAGGATTAGAAGTGTAGAGGGCCTAATACGGATCCCTGGGCTGTTCCCTCACTTACAGAAATGGGATCACTGCATATTGTAACGAGTAAAGTGAAGTGAGGAGCAGGTGTTGGAGAGGAGGCGCTAGTGTAGAGGTGTGAAGTGTGAGGCGAGTAGAGGAGAGGTGGAGATGGTGATAGGGATTGCATTGGGTATATAAATGCATTGCTCGGGAGGGAATGATTCATTACGCAAAGTTAAATTGTCTATAATAACAACCAGTTATATTGTTATAAAAGTTATTTATAATTATAAATTCTGCAATAAAAAAGTGATTTGCGAAAATAAGCATCTTTATTTTTCCCTGACTTCGTAACAGTCAGAAGTGTGATATAAGGCCCACACTATGAAGCGAAGACAGCCAGTACAGTATGTTAAATCTAAGAAGACCCGATTATATGACGGAAATGGAAACAATATCTCTAGAGAGGATGTACACTCGATGATTAATACAAAGGTAAATTATTTTCTTAATGAGGGTAATCGTGAAATTGGCATGATGAAATTGATAAATACTGATAAATTAATACCGGATTTTGATCCTGAAAATCGAGATATGAATGTAAAAAGCTGGATACGAAAAATTGATCAACTCGGTGACATTTATACGTGGACTGAGTTAACGAAATCTTTCAATTTACAATCTAAATTACAAGGCCAGGCACGTATTTGGTATAATCGCTTAAATTCATATGATCATAGCGAGAAAGAATGGAAATCCATGTTAACAATGGCTTTTCCACGATATCATGATTATGCTACCCTCCTTGAAGAATTTACTTCTAGAAAAAAATCATCAAATGAAACCATGACTAAATATTACCAGGAAAAGTTAGCTATGTGTTTCAGATGTCAACTGAGTGATGTGGCCGCTGTTTCATGTATTATACTAGGCTTGCCGCTCGAACTGCAGGCGAATGCACAAGCTTATCAATGTAGCAACCCAGATGCGTTATATGAAGGGTTTATGTCTGTATTTGATAATTATCAGCCTATAACGCCCGTTCGAGTAAGCAGTGCGAAGCCACGAGTAGAATTAGGACCTAGTGCTAGCAAAGGAAACTCTGGTAAGAAAACCTCCCATATGTTATCGCTGTAATGAGAAGGGGCACGTGGTTCCTAATTGTTTACTACCCGACAAGCGAAAATGTTTTAGATGTGGTAAGATTGGACACGTTGCTAGTTCGTGTCCATCACAAACAGAGCTAATACAAATCATGTCAGAATTAAATGATGTTTATAAAAAGACTGCAAAAGTAAATAATATCTATGTTAAAGCCTATATAGATACGGGCAGCGAATTAAATGATGGACCGGCGCTGAACTTTTTACTACAGAATATGGTAATGACATAAATTCTATTAATACCATTGAAGAAGCAAGTTCTTTTAAAGTGCAGGTAGACGCAAATAATAGAAGTTCCGGTTGGAGATAGTTTGGTGAAGGTGTATGTGGAGGGGGCACCGCCAGGCGAGCTTTGCACAAAACCACGCCAACACAGCATCGGTGGCGAGCATTATGCAGTAGCCAGTACATTACTCAGAGGGGGCGTTGGATATCTACGTATCTGCAACATTGGAGAGATCCCTTTGAAGTGGAAAAAGGGTGAAACTGTGACAAGAGCAGAGCTTTGTAGCGTCTGTGATGAGGCGAGTGCGAATTTATTATTTATGAGGAGAGATGAGATTACTGAGCGTTCTTCAATTCATATTGGAGGAGTACCATATTGGAGGTCATATAAATGTTGGGAATATAAATGGAATTGAAAAGACTAGGTTAATTGAATTATTAGGTTCCCATTCTGATTGCTTTGCTTCTTCTCCGCATGAGTTAGGCTATACTAATTTAGGTGAAATGCACATTAAAACAACTACTGATAAACCTGTTAATAGAAAAGCATATAGACTAGCTCATTTTGACAGAAAGATAGTAGCTGATAAAATAGAGGAAATTTTGGAAAGCAATATAGTTAGGGAATCAACTTCAGAATACGCCTCTCCAATATTATTAGTACAAAAAAAAAGTAGTTTAGATTTATATGCAGGTTATCATAATATCAAAGTACATTCTGATTCCATAAATAAAACCACGTTTATAACCAGACGGGCATTACGAATATTTAAGAGTACCGTTTGGTCTAGCTAATGCGCCTTCTGTCTTTATGCGGGTAATTCAAAAATTAGTAAAATTGGTAGGTAGTAAAGAATTTGTTGCATTTATGGATGATATTTTGCTTTCTACGGCGAGTGAAATCATAAAGTTGAAGCAGTAGCTAACTTTAAAACACTTTTTTAATTTGCACGAGTTACGACAGTTTTTAGAACTATGTAGTTATTTTTATAAATTCGTTGCCAAATATGCTACAATAGCTAAGCCTTTAACGAACTTAATAAAGAAAAACATTGAGTGGGATTGGGGCGAAGAACAAATTAAAAGTTTTAATACACTTAAAAATAAACTCTGTTCACAACGGGTATTTGCGTTGTTTGACCCATCACAAGCTTGCGAAATTCATACAGATGCTAGTAAGCAGGGATTAGCTGGTATCTTAATGCAAACTCAGAGTAACGGACAATTAAAGCCTGTGTTTTATTTTAGCAGAGTAACTAGTCGTGAGGAATCGTTTTATCATAGTTATGAAAAGGGAATATGATAAACGTCATAAGGCAGAAAAAAGATTCTCTAAAGGTGATTTAGTTCTGTGGAAACAATCTGCAACGGGTGGTGAGTTAAAAAGCGTAAATACAAAGTTAAGAAATGTTTATTCAGGGCCATACATTGTAACAAAGGTTCTTAATAATGGTAAATATGAAATACGAAGTGTCAAAGGAATGCGAGGATATAAAACGTTTTCTGGTATAGTCCCTGCAGATTCACTACAACCTTATCGTAGCGTCCCAAGTTGTAGTGAAAGCAGTAGCGATGAGGAAATTGTTACTAGAGATGATTAAATTGATTTATTAGAGAGCTAATGCATTTTTTTTGCGCCAATTGTTACAGGATGGCCGACTGTAACGAGTAAAGAGAAGTAAAGAGCAGATGTTGGAGAGGAGGCGCTAGTGTAGAGGTGTGAAGTGTGAGGCGAGTAGAGGAGAGGTGGAGATGGTGATAGGGATTGCATTGGGTATATAAATGCATTGCTCGGGAGGGAATGATTCATTACGCAAAGTTAAATTGTCTTTATAATAACAACCAGTTATATCGTTATAAAAGTTATTTATAATTATAAATTCTGCAATAAAAAAGTGATTTGCGAAAATAAGCATCTTTATTTTTCCCTGACTTCGTAACAATATGTTATTGACTTTTACAGTGAAGGTTCGGTTTTCGAGATAATTAGCGCATTATGTCAATAATGAGCCACGCACTCCACAGTCATCCAATCTCTCAATAATTTGATTATGCACCAATGTGTCAAAGGCTCGTGAAAAATCGATAAATAAAGCAAGAACATATTTTTTCTCGTTTAGGTGCTTATTGACTTCATCGGTGAAATTTGACAAAAGGGCCACAGTGCTTTTACCGGACTAAAAGCCAAACTGGTACCAGTTAATTACGCTATGCTTTTTATAAAATGCGTGTATTTGCTTACACACATATTTTTCGACTATTTTATCAATTGACGAAAGCAATGTTATTGGACGATAATTTAAATAATCGGTTCTTTTACCCTTTTTATGGATAGGTCTTACGCATCCTACTTTTAGGCCATCCGGATGTATTCCAGTTTCAACACTTCGATTTATTAAATCAGCAATAGGGCTAGCTATATTATCGGCTATCATTTTAATGTCGGAAACCTTAATATTATCTAAGCCCGGTGCTTTTCTCGGGTTCAGTTGTTTAATGATTTTATGAACACTTCTAGCCGAGGCTTTTTAAATAACATGTGTCCAGAGGCTTACGCGAAACATTGGAGTCTATTAGTATTTTAATTGTATTTTAATCTTACATTTAGGGATTATGTCTTTAACCGCTTTATCAAAACTTAGAGCAAAATTGTCAGCAATATTTTTAGTAGAAATTCCTTGCGCATTAAACGCTCTAAGTATGGCCTGGTCAATCGACAGTGTCCTAACCTAACCTAACGTAACATTTTATTAACAATATAGTAAAGTTTTTTTATATTTTTAAAATTATTATTAATTTGTTGTAAATAGTATTTCTCTTTTATTTTCCAAAATTTTATTAATTTTATTACGAATTTTATTGTATTCTAATTTTATTTTTGGATCGTTTAAACTATTTTTCCAATCAGAAAAAAGTTTCTCTTTTATCACAAAGCCGGGTAACATTTTCATCGATCCAGGGTAACCTAAAACGCTTCAGACTCTTGTTAGACGATTTAATCGATTTATTATCGCTTGCATTTTTGATTGCATTGCCAAAAGTATTATAAATAAAATTTAAAACATCATCAGAAGCAGTCATCCTTTTTGTCTTTGTCCAATCAACATTTTTGAGTTCCTTATAAAAAGTGGCGTATTTAGTAGTATTTTTAGAAACATGCTGTATTTGCCTATGCATTCCAAGCGATTCGTCAACACAGGTAAATATAATGCCTCGATGATCCGCCAGTACGACATCGAGCACCGCCGCGAACAAATGTAGTGTGGGGAAGCGTGCAAATATATGATCAATACACGATTTAGTAATCAAATCTTTTCTACATTCAATTCGGGTGTAATCAGTTATACCACACATCAATCCGTGTTCACTAAGTGCTGATAAATATGAGTCTTTGTATGTAGAAATTACCTTCAGATCAATGTTTACATCGCCAACAAGCAAAAAGTTTTGTTTTAAATTAAAGTTAGTGATAAAATTACCTAACTCTTTAACCAATAGGTTTTTATTTGTAGATGGCGGCCTTTAGATTGCACACACAGCTACTTCACAATGAGAACTTAATTTTAGGGTATCTATGAGACTCTCAAAAGTTTTACTTTGGTTTAAATAGGTGTAAACTTAATATGATTGCGTATGTAAACAATAATACCGCCCCCTTTTTTGTTACTTCGTAGTTGTGAGTATAATCTATAGCCGGTTAGGTTGTACAAGCTAACTACGTTATCTGAGATACCTACTTCTGTTAAAATAATGAGGTCTAGAGGAAAATTACAATTATGAATGGTTTGTTGTAGTTTTGTGAAGTTTTTTATAATCAATCTAATATTAAAATGCAAACATGATAGAACTATATTAGTTTTTGGTGGTATTTGTTTGAAGAAATGATTAGTGGAATTACAATTAAAAAATTTCTTAACTTTTGTGTTCATAGTTAAATTACAACATTAAATAAACAATTAAAGATAAAAGCAGATAGGTAATACGTACTAGATAACTTACATGGATCCTGGTTGTTTTTCAGAATCATTAGGACATAGTTTTTCAATTTGTTTTATATCATTTAATGTACGGATATAATAAATTTTACTATTACTATACTTCCTAGCACACACCTTTCCATTCTTACACCATACGTATTGACAGGACTTGTTTAGTAGCTGGGTTTTAGTATTATATAGTAAAGTTTTTTGGTATTTGTATCCTCGCGTTTGGACTCTACTACCACTTAACATCAGGTGGAGTAGAGTCATTTGCCCTCCCGGCAAATATAAAAAAAAAAAAAAAAAATTTGGTTAGGGCCTCCCGTCTGTAAACACGATATTCAGCTTTCTCTTTCGGGATGTTCGGCATTAGTTGACCCACGGTGAGGCAATGTTCCCTGCCAGCGTCTATCCATTGTTGTTGGGGTACCTTCGACTTCAGTTCCACGAGGATTGATCCTAGTTTATCTTTAGTTCCGGGTAGTCGCCTCGATGATTGGATTTCCTTGTTCTCTACGTGGAGTTTTAAGGCCACAGTATCTACAATCTTTCTTATCTCATTTGACGGAACTTCAGGTAAGCCAGCTATTTCAAGGGTTGTCGCGAGGGATTGTTGTTCAAGCTCCTTGAACCCTTGTTCTAGGGCATTCACTCGCAGCTCTAGGTTTTTGTTATCATTTTGCAGAGCACGATTTTTATTTTCAAGGTCCTTAATTTGTCTTACTTACGTTTTACTGTCTTGATTTTTTATAGACTGACTGATGTAATTTGATCACTAAGGAAGTCGAGTGCATTCTCGAGACTACTGATTTCCTCTCGAAATGTTTTTTTTACCTCTCGACTGATATCCTGCACCAGCTTTTGAGCATCGACAACAGGGGTCATCTCCGCGTAACCAACAGCCTCCTCGTCATCCTTATCGTCGTCGTCTTCAGGGATCACAAAAGAAGATCTGCGTGATATATTTTTCAGACACTCATCACAACTCCATTCTATTCCGGGTGTGTTCTTAAGGGTGTTCAGTTGTTTAGTCGATAGCTATGAGCACACGGAAACAGAATGGACTATTTCGTTACACCTACTACATTCCAGTCCAGGCATTTTCTTTGTTTGATTTTTTTTTGCATTTGACACACTTTTTAATTACCATGACTGATAATGAGGGTAGAAATATAATTTAGAACGTGCTTTGCAAGCAAAGGTCGAATGTAGACTCAGCAAAGGTCGAATGTAGACTGAATGAAATAATTACTTATAGTGAACCTCATCGAACTTTTGTCTACGTCATTTACGAGAAACGTCGCCTCATTTTGACATTTAAAAATTTCCAAATATTTAACGATTTATTCAATTGATAAGAAATATAAACGTGTTATTATTTTCAATATCATAACAAACGTTATGATATTGAAAAGGTTGGTAAAATACTAAAAGATCAAATACATTATCGGTATACCGTTTTTATCAGTAAATACAGTGAAAAATGCCAGCAAGAGGCAAGGGGCCTATTTGGGCCGTCGAACAAATAAAGCATCAAGCATGCGTAATACTAGAGCAGAAAGAACAGACGAACAAATCAAATAAAATAACTAAAATGTGTGTGAGAGCATGTCATCATGGAACGGTTTGCCCATCGGCACGTATCCAGTAAACGCGAAGGACTTCACTCCTCCCCGGGTCTTCTCTTCCCCAACCGTTGATTGTTATCGTTTTAATTTACTCGGGACTTATATCGTGTCTTAATCGCAATTTTATGGAGGAAAGTCAAGAAACCGAAATTGTAGCAAGTGTAAATAATGCAATCTTAAAAAATAAGTTAATAGATCACGTAAATTAATTCAAATATACATACATTACATACATTCAATATGCACATGATTCGAGTGTTTACTATTGACAGTATAATCAGAGAAATGATAGTATAATCATATGCTCAGCGAAAAAAAAAACTATCGAAAGAAAAAAAAGAAAAACAATGACCATTATTTATCAAGCAATTATAAAAATATATCGGATTATCGCTATTCTCGATCTCTTGAGTCTTATCCATAGTATATACCGTGGGCTGAGAAGTGTTGGTCCAAATAACAAGCAATGGCTAATCAAAGATTTTATTTTAAATCACTTATCACTTAATTATAACACTGATTTTAACTTCTTTATTTTAATCACTTCACTTTCACTATGTACACTATGTAGAACGCGAGACAGTTTCTAGTAGTGAGCTGTCCGCCTGACCGAGCAGAACTGAGCTCAGCCCGGAGGACCGCCACGACGTAGACTCTGTCGAGCTCCTGTAGATGGAGCTGGCGTTCCAATAGTTGTGGTTTTGACTTCATTTCCGACAAATATATAATTTATAGTAGACTCTGTTTTGATTATTTGAAACTTTTAAAGACATTTTTGATGTTTAATTTATTTTTAAACAACTTTAACTGTTTACTTTGACAATAAAACCCTTTAGAAATGGCATCATTATTATGAATCAAATTTAATTATTTAATACAAAAAGTAAAACTTAATCCATTTGAATTCTGTGAGCAGCGTCACCTTTGAACAGACTATGTTTTTTTTTATAAAAACCGGGATAGCAAATGACTCCACTCCACCTGATGGTAAGTGGTAGTGGAGTCCAAACGCGACGACGGCTAGTACAGTCGGAATGAATGTTCTGCACTAGCCGCCCCGCCTTGCCGGCCCGCAAGATTTCTCTTCACGCCTCGTATGAAGGAACCCAGGTTGTAAGAGGAGAGAGTTTTAGTGGTGCGACAAAGTAAGGAGTTGCCAAATTTCTTCGTTCGCGATGGAATTGAAGTCAAAGTAAGGCGGTGATATCGAGAGCCAGCATGCGTAGACTTGTGAAGGAAAGGGGAAACAGGAATTAGGGAGAATAATTCCTGAGAGCACTCGCCGTGATACATTCGATAGACAGCGCTTAGCGCTGCCATCTCTAGACGCAATTGTAAAGGTTCGAGGATGTGAACCTTTACGTTGCCAATTATGCGAATCGCACGTCGTTTGCAACCGATCTAAGGCCTCCAGTAGGTACTTAGCGGAGCCATCCCAAACTCAGTTTTGTATAGCACGAGCAGTTGTTGTGGCGTTAAACTATTTTGATAACAGCCTTGATATAATCTCTTGGAGTGAGGTCGCTCCGAACCTTTATTCCCGGTATGGCAATTTTGCTTTGTATCACCAGCGTAGTGCCACTGAGGGAAGGAACAGGGGAAAATGGTGACTTTTTCGCTGTGAAAGCGCACACCTATGTTTTATTGGCGTTGAACTCAACAAGATTATCAGCACCCCATTTGGAAATGAGTTGTAACGTCCCATCGAGTTCAACAACAAGATCCATCCTTCTCTCCTCAACTTCCGCTCGCCCGGTCACAGCGAGTCCGTGATATCCCAAATGCACTATACTATCGTCTGTATAGCAATGTATGTTCCCAAGAGTGAGCATATCATTGATATGCAAAAGAAACAGTGTGGGGGATAGCACAGATCCCTTGGGGACCCCCAGCATTCACTACATGGAATTGTGAAGCGCAACCATCAACTAAAACACGAAGGCTACGCTTGTGTAGGAAGCTGGCAATCCAGGTGCAAAGCTGAGCAGGCAGATCACATGCCGGCAGCTTGGAGAGAAGAGTTCTGTGCCAGGCCCTGTCGAAAGCCTTGGAGATATCGAGCCTGACAGCCAACGATTCCCCATACTTGTCGATAGCTTCGCCCCAGAGGTGTGTTACACCTGTGGACCGTTTGGTTGAAACCCGTACTAAGGATCATTAATAAGACAATGATCTTCTAGGTAATGGATCAGTTGGATGTTTAAGATCCATTCCATCACCTTACAAAGTACTGAAGTGATAGCTATTGGCAGATAGTTTGCCGGATCTGACCGATCCCCTTTTTGGGAATCGCTTGCACATAAGCCCTTCTCCAAGCCTCCGGCATACATCCTGTAGAGAGAGAATGTTGAAACAGGCGCGTTAACACGGGAGACAGATCCTCTGCACACTTCTTCAGCACTATAGCTGGTATTCTATTGGGACCGCTAGCTTTCCGCACATCTACTGATTGCAGCTCTGCACGCACATCACGCTGCCTGATTTTAATGCCAGGCTTTATCTGGGCACACGGAGGTATTGTTGGTGGTAGCTCACTACAATCATTGATCACAGATTTATCCGCAAAGAGTTTTGAATACCAAAATGTCCTAAGCTGAACTTTAGAAAAATATATTTGTAAAAATATATTCTAATTTTAAATTGAAATCCTATCACTCAATCAACTCACAAGTTTATGGCGAACTTTCTATCATACCTCTCGCTCATTCTTCTCTAACAAAGCCAAATTTATTCCAAACCTAAATAATAACCTAATTACAAAATATTTTAGTTATACCAAAATTATATTTTAATAATATTTTTAACATGATAACGAACAATAGTGCCTTTCTCTACATCTTTCAAAATATAAACAGTATTAGAAATCTTCTCTATTATTTGAGATTTAATAAACTTAGGAGTAAAATATAGAATTTTGCCGATGACTTTCCTTCCCTTATTATAAAAGAAAGCATTCCTTTTATAAATTTTAAATAGAACTTAGGGAATCCAGTTACTGCATAAGTATGTTGGTTACCAATTTCAAGCTCATTCAAATCTGTAAGTGAATTACTGAAACAATGTGATAAAGCATCAATTATAACTACACGACCAAATATTAGAAAATTAGGAGTAAATTCAGTAGCTAAATTTACACTACTATTCAAAGCTAATTGAACGTGATTTAAATATTTTGACCAAGTCTGTGATCATCATGAACAAAACAAGCTATGAAAGTTTCTAGTTTTATGATAACGTTCCACAGGATTATTCTGAGGCGTATACAAAGTATTATAAAATATTTTGGTTATATTAAAACCTTTCAAAAATTCTACAATATTTTTTTATGTGAATTGAGTTCATTATCATAAATTATAATTTTTGGGCAACTAAATTTAAGAAAGATATATTTTTCTAAGAATGTAAGAATTAACTAACAATATTTAGTAAATACACCCAACATACTGTACAAATGTATCATTGACCAGAATATGTTTTAGGCAATGGACCAACTATATCAATAGATAGCATAAGCATAGGCTGAGAAACCATCTTTGAATTAGTCATAATACCAAAAGGTGGAGCGTTAGAGTGCTTATAAGTTTTACAAGTTTCACAATTTGAAATAAATTCTTTTACATCTTTAAACATATTAGGCCAATAGTAGTGAAGTTTTAACTTATTTAAAGTTTTATGAATACCTAAATGACTTGAATCTAAGGAATCATGATTATTACGAATAGTATCAATAACATTTTCTTTTGGAACAACAATTTTCCAAGTTAAATTATTATGTAATTGAAATTTAGGCTTACAAAATCTAAAAAAGAACATTGTTTTCAACTCTATAATTTTTATATCTTAAAGGATATTTTTGACAACTTACAAATATTTTATGATACCAAGGATCATCAATTTCTTCATCAGTATAAGTTATTTCCAATAGCATTAATTTGAATACGAGACAATGTATCAGGCACAACATGTAAGCTACCTTTTTAATAAATTATATTAAAAGTAAATTGAGATATATGAGCAGCCCAGCGCGCTAAGCGTCCGCTTGGATTATTTAAATATAATAACCACTTTAAACTAGCATGATCTGTTATCACAGTAAATATAGGGTCTAAAATGTTCGATTGAATCTAATATAGCAAGAAGTTCTTTTTCAGTAGGACTGTAATTAATTTCATATTTATTAAATGTTCTAGAATAAAATGCAACCGGGTGTTGGTTGTCATTATCATCTTTCTGACACAATACACTACCAATAGCATAAGAGCTAGCATCACAATGCAGAAAAAATGTTTTAAAATTCACATTTTTTCAAATGAATAGTTAAACCAGCATAACATACGTATACATTAGAATCGAATTTTACCCCAAAAAGTTTATCTACTAATCTTTGTAGTTCTGCAGAAGCATTAATTATTATTATTATTTTTTTTTTTATAGAATAGGGAGGCGTAGACACTGTAGAAATGTTAGCCATGGCTTACATCGCCAATGCACCACCAACCTAGGGTCCTAAGATTTTATGTCCCTTGTGCCTGTAATTACACTGGCTCACTCACCCTTCAAACCGGAACACAACAATACCAAGTACTGCTGTTTTTCGGTTGAATATCTGATCAGTGGGTGGTACCTACCCAGACGAACTTGCACAAAGCCAGTAAGTTAAATCAAAGGGCATACGAACAAATTCGAACAATCCCTTGCCAGGAATTACGAAGGCAGTCTTCTCTCCGGAAGTTTCTTCTAAAGGAATTTGTAGAAAAGCTGTAGACAAGTCTATCGCTGTGATAAACTTAGCACCACGCAAATTATCTAAAATTCGCGATGTGTACCTTACACATAGGATACGAATCTTTAATAGTAACCGAATTTAATTTTCTTGAACCTAAACAAAGTGCGCCCATCCTATCAGACGATCTTCCCGACATCGATTTCGGCGAGATTAGGATTGCTCTCGGACAACTTGGAAACAACAAGGCTCCAGGAGATGATGGAATTACCTCTTTAATTCCGTCCTCCACAATGGTATTAATCCGAAAACGTGGAGCAGAAGTGTGGTGGTGTTGTTAAAAATTACCGCCCCATTTCACTTTTGAGCCATGTTTACAAATTGTTTTCGAGGGTAATCACGAATCATCTTGCCCGAAAATTTGATGATCCAACCCGTTGAGCAGGCTGGGTTTCGAAAAGAATTCAGTACCGTAGACCACATACACACACTCAGGCAAATAATACAGAAGACCGAGGAATTTAATCAGCCTCTATGCCTCGCGTTTGTGGACTACGAAAAAGCCTTCGATACCATCTAGAATCAATGCAGAGATGCCTAATTGACTGTCGGTATACCCAGGTTTTGAAGTGTTTGTACAAAGCTGCAACCATGACCGTCCAAGTACACGATCAGAGCACAAGACCAATCCAATTGCATCGCGGGGTAAGACAGGGAGATGTAACACTTTTTACCAATGCATTGGAGGAGTCTTCAAGACGCTCGATTGGAACGGACGCGGCATTAATATAAATGGCCAACACATTACACATCTGACGACATTCTCATCATGGCGGAGAGACTGCAGGATTTGGAAGAGACACTTAACAACCTGAGTGATTCTTCAAGACGAGTAGGTCTCGGGATGAACATTGAAAAGACCAAAATTATTTCAAACCAACATGTATCCCCAGGACCAGTGGTCGTAAATGGCTCTCCATTTGAAGTTGTGCAGGAATATATCTAATAATAATAATAATAAGCCCCCCAAATTCCAACCTTACGTCCGGGCTGAACATCTAGTCCACGTGGGGGGCGGACGTGTAATATAGTATATATACTATATATAAACTTACACGGCTAACAGGGCAATGGTAACCCATTAACATGGAGACACGGTCAAAAAGAAAACGTATAGAGTCGCTACCCGGGGGTGATCGCCGGGGCACACCTGGAGCTGGCGCTGGGTGTTTCAGCATGCGAACCGTCAGCGGTGAGGAGTTGAGCAGGCGGGCTCCCAACGACAAAGATGCTACAGCCGAAACCACTGATATAGACAGGACGATTAGCCCTAGCACTATCTCCTACATACCCTCAAATCCATCATCACCTTCTATTTCATCGTCAATATCCATATCACATGAAATTCCACCCATCCCAACTTTGGATGTTGCGCGGGAGGTTAATGCCTGGTTACCCGCGTCCACCAAAGCTGGAAAACCCAGAGTACGTATGAAATGGAGCGCAACAGTAAACATGTTTATCATGCGTACCTATTACTATATAACCAGATTAGAAACCGATATGACTACCTACAGACAACAATTGCATGAATATTTCTCCAGAAAATACCCAGAAATATAATTGACTTGTAGAATCGTGAGAAATTTCATGCAAATAGAAGAAAATGACAGTCCTCTACCAAATTAACACACCACATGCTGCATTTACTTGGTTAGCGCCCGTAAATGTAGCCAAAACCAGCCATGAGCTGAGAAATATAAATATGATGATAATAATAATAATAAAAATAAAGCTTTTATTTATTCCAAACACTGACTTTTTAAATAACAATAACTAAAGTTTTGTTAGTTGGTTAGTATTATTGTACTTATATCCTATATTAGTCATGTTATTTACTCCTCGTCGGTGAATGGACCGCCACTTGCGGTAAAAGCCTTGGAGGTTGGAGGCTTAGGAGTTGGAGGAATATATCTGGGCCAAACTATACAACTTGGCCAGCACAATTTTGAGAACAAGAAGTCCTGGGACAAGATAGACCGACGATTTAAAAAAAGGATAGATGCGGGATAGATGCGGACTTCTCAAGATCGGGATGATTGGCGTTCTATGGGGAAGACTTTCGTCCAGCAGTGGACGGCAAAAGGCTGAAAAAAAAAAACTGGAGAACACCAAAGAGATTTAGAAGATTGAATAATACCATCTCTAAGCAAAACTTGAACTTCATCATAAAGTTCCTTTTGTTTAACAGGCCAATAACGTTGTTTAATAGGATCACCAACAGTTATAATTTTATGTTTAGTTAAATGTGTTACATTTTTATAATATTATTGAATTGTTCTTTTTCAGAAGAAGAAAGTTAAACAGCAGATATAACAGAAAATATAATTAGTGATTTAATTTTATTTTCATAAGTTATATTTTTAAATAATTCATGAGCTATGTGCCGGAGACACATTAGTATTGTAACGATCTTACTAATAAACAGACGTGTCAACCGAATAGTGTTTTATTGTGATACTCATCAATCTGACATATACAGGTATATATATACGTATACTCATAAGTACAGTACAGTGATGACCCCGAACTAGAACACTTGGCAGTGTTGATACGCCTGTAATTTGACACAAGTTTTTATAAGATGACTGCGGCTCAGCAAGTATCATCAGTTTTGACCTCGGGTAAAGGAGAAGTAGCTGTTATTTCGGTATCATCAAGAATTCCTGAGTTTTGGTGAGACCAGCTACGGTTATGGTACGTCCAATGTGAAGCCGTTCTCGCTGCGCAGAAACTTAGTGATGAAGCCAGATACAACTTAGTCGTTACTAAATTAGGGAAAGATGCCGTGCTTGTTGCAGCGACATCCTTTTGAAGCCTCCCAAAGCAAAGAAATTTGACACCTTGAAAGAGCGGTTGCCGAAAATTTACGAGGAGTCGGAAATGCGCTAGTTTCAAAAATGGCTTAGATTTGGACCATCTGTCGGCTATTGCAGATAAAGTCATTGAGACAACAACCCCTCTCAAGTGTCCGAAGTACAGTCCGTACCTAGTAGTAATTCTAACAGTGATCATAGCTTTATTTTGGCTGAGATAGCTAAATTGAGCCTAAAAGTAAGAGACATGGAAAAAAGTTGAAAATTTAATCGTTATAAATCAAGGTCGAGGTCAACGTCGCGAAATCGTAATATGACGCAGCGCACACCGAATTGTCCAGACTGGCTTTGTGTTTATCATTTCAAATACCGCCATAGAGCTAGAAAGTGTATAGAGCCGTGCGCGTGGAAAAAGTCTACAAACCAGGAAAACTAAAGGAGGTGTACTCGCAGGCGGGGATTTGCACCATTATTCCAATGCACCGCCTATGTATTACAGACAATAATAGTGGACTTTGATTTCTAGTGGACACGGGCGCAAATATTTCTGTGCTACCAGTTTACAAGAATCGGGTAATTAGTACCTACTTCTTGTTTACTGTGCTACCAGTAAACAAGAATCGGGTAGTGCTAAGTGTGACGATTATAAGCTCTGTGTTGCGAATGGTACATAAATTAGGACTTATGGTGTTGAGACTTTGAATTTAGACTTTAGATTACGTCGAGCTTTTCGGTGGACATTTGTTGTAGCAGAGGTCAAGCAACCTATTCTCGGTGCTGATTTTCTGTCTCATTATACATTATTAGTAGACATAAAAAATAAAAAGCTTATAGATTCCGTAAACAGTCTACAAAGTATTGCGTCTGTGGTATTGCAAGATGATCCTACTATGATTACAATCGACTACAAAAGTGATTATAAAGATATTTTAGCGGAATTTCCTGATATTACAAAGCCGATGAATTTTAAAGATGCCCCAATTCATTCTACAGTACATTACATCGAGACTACGGGACCAGCAGTTTACGTTCGTCCAAGACCGTTACCACCTGATAGGTACCATAGGGTCAAGGCTGAATTTCAACAAATGCAAGAGATGGGAATTAGCAGGCCATCTAAAAGCAATTGGGCGAGTCCATTACATGTTGTGGTACAGAAAAATGGTGTGCTTAGACCTTGTGGCGATTATAGACAGCTCAATGCTATCACGAAACCCGATCGTTACTCAATACCTCGAGACTGTACTTGTAAGACTGTACTTATTTATTGCATAGTAAAATCATATTTTCTAGAATAGATATGCAAAGGGCTTACCACAATATACCTATATATGAAAAGGACATACCCAAGACAGCGATAGCGTGTCCTTTTGGATTATTCGAATTTTTGAGACTAGGATTTGGTTTTAAGAATGCTGCAGCCACATTTCAACGTTTTCTCAACGACGAAGTTTTACGTGACGTAGATAACATTTTTATATATATAGATGACGTCATAATTGCATCATCATCGGAGGCGGAGCACGTTCGAGAAGTACTGAGTCGACTAAATAGATATGGCATTACTATCAATTTGGCCAAATGTGAATTTGGGAAATCTGAACTCAATTTTCTAGGATTTCGAGTTTCAAAAGACGATTGAGGCCATTAGATGAGCAAGTCAAGGTTATATCTGAGTTTAAGACACCAAGTACAGTGGGTGAGTTACGTCGTTTTCTCGGAATGGTGAACTTTTATAGACGTCATCTACCTAAAGCAGTTAGTATTCATGAGAAATTAAATTTATTTTTGCATTACGCCAAGAAAAAAGATAAAAGTCCCATTTCATGGACCGATGAAGCTCTTGAGGCCTTTGAACACTGTAAACAAAGCCTGATAAATGCAGTTACGTTGTCATTTCCATCGGCGAACGCACCGTTAGCCTTAATGACAGACTGTTCTAATACCGGCGCTGGCGCTGTACTGCAACAAAAAGAAGGAGAGTCTTGGAAGCCATTAGGATTTTTCTCAACTAAATTATGAGATGCACGTGAACGATATTCTACCTATGACAGGGAATTATTGGCAATATATTTAGCATTTACAGTGTACACGGACCATAAACCGATTGTTTACTCCTTTCAAAATAATACAAGTAAAAATGATTCACCAAGACGGATACGACACTTAGATTTCATCATGCAATTTTGTACCGATATAAAACACACATCAGATGAAGAAAACATAGTTGCCGACTGTTTGTCGCGAATAAAATCCGTAAACGTATCTTCTTCCTTAGATTACGAAAAATTGGCTGAGGCACAGAGAAATGACAAGGAATTAAAAGACCTTATGGAATCGAACTCGTGACAGTTCAAAAAGTTATACATACCTAATTGCCAATTACTATCTATTGTGACATATCGACTAACAAAACGCGACCATATTTGCCTAAGGAATTTCGTATACCGGTTTTCAACGCTGTACATGACATCAGTCACCCTGGAATGCGAACGACACGAAGGATGATGCAAGATCGCTATATATGGAAAGGAATTAATAAAGATGTAATTCATTGGACCAAAGCTTGTACGAACTGCCAAAAGTCCAAGGTTCATAGACAAACAGTTGCACCTTCGTCAGTACGGATTTCGACCAAAACGGTCTACAGGTGATCTTCTAGCGTACGTAACACACCTCTGGGGTGAAGCTATCGACAAGCATGGGGAATCGTTGGCTGTCAGCCTCGATATCTCCAAGGCTTTCGACAGGGTCTGGCACAGAAGTCTTCTCTCCAAGCTGCCGCCATATGGTCTGCCTGCTCAGCTTTGCACCTGGATTGCCAGCTTCCTACACAAGCGCAGCCTTCGTGTTTTAGTTGATGGCTGCGCTTCACAATTCTATGTAGTGAATGCTGGGGTCCCCCAGGGATCTGTGCTATCTCCCACTCTGTTTCTTTTGCATATCAATGATATGCTCTCTCTCGGGAACATTCATTGCTATGCAGACGATAGTACAGTGCATGGTGGATACCACGGACGCGCAGTGGCTGGGCGGAAATTAGGGAGAGGCGGGAGGATCTTGTCATTGAACTCAATAGGACGCTAGAGCTTATCGCCAAATGGGGCTCAGATAATCTTGTTGAGTTTAATGCCAAGAAAACACAGGTATGCGCTCTCACAGCAAAAAAGTCACCATTTTCCCCTCTTCCCTCCCTCTGTGGCACTCCGCTAGTGATACAAAGCAAAATTGCCATGCTGGGGATGGACGTTCGCTGCGACCTTAGTCCAAGGGATTACATCGAGGCTGTGATAAAAACAGCTTCACAAAAACTCGGAGTTCTGAACAAGGTGCGGCGTTTTTTCACGCCACAACAACTGTGCCTGCTGTACAAAACACAGGTACGGTCTTGCGTTGAATATTGCTCGCACCTCTGGGATGGCTCCGCTAAGTACCTTCTTGAGGCCGTAGACCGGTTGCAGCGACGTGCAGTTCGCATTATTGGCGACGTAAAGGTCACTAACACCCTCGAACCTTTACAATTACGTCGAGAGATAGCTGCGCTGAGCGCTTTCTATCGACTGTATCACGGCGAGTGTTCCGAGGAATTATTTTCCCTAATTCCTGCTTCCCCCTTCCTTCACAAGTCTACGCGTGCTGGCTCTCGATGTCACCGACTAACTGTGACATCAATTCCATCGCGCACAAAGAAATTTGGCAACTCCTTTCTTTGTCGCACTTCCAAGAAATGGAATTCCTTACCAGCTCACGTATTCCCCTCCTCTTACGACCCGGGTTCCTTCAAACGAGGCGTGAAGAGGCATCTTGCGGGCCGGCAAGGCGAGGGCGGCTAGTGCAGAACCTTCTTCCCGACTGTTCTGGCCGTCCTCGCGTTTGGACTCTACTACCACTTAACATCAGGTGGAGTAGAGTCATTTGCCCTCCCGGCTAATATAAAAAAAAAAAAAAAATCTTTTGGAAATTTTATGCACACAGATCGGTTTGAACATTTACATATGGATGTAGTGGGACCATTAACATATTGTAACGGGTACCGATACATCGTGACGATGGTAGACAGAAGCACTGGTTGGCCTGAAGCCTATCCTGTAAAAGAAATATCCGCTGAGACCATTGCGGATATCATTTACACCGGATGGATTGTGAGGTTCGGAACTCGTTTTAATTATCGTAGAAAGCTTTCAATTATTGCACTATTAATCTCTGTGAAGATGGGTAAACAGCAAAGCAAGCCCCAAGAGGAACAGATAATTATTGCACAGAATGGTGCTGGCAATAGTGCGGCAGCATCTGAGAACGAACAGCAAATTGCATACGTAAAGTACGAAGTTTATTTACATCATCATCTACATTCTTGCCGCGATACTGTATTTACTTTGGAAACGATGTAAGATGAACTACGCGCGAGCTGCGCGAGCTGCCCTTAGGTGAGTTACGTGGAGGTGATCAACGCTTTAACAGCGGGTCGTCTCCACAGTCTACGCGAGTGATTATTTAGAATAAAAAGTTTTTAAGTATATATTGAGTGCAAGTGTCTACTTTACGTAATTAATGTGTAACAAGTACCAATGTATGATCACTTTCATTAGCTATCTGTATGACGAAAAAGTAATTGGTTAGAATAAGTTTAGTTTTATAACTTTATGTATTATGTATTTACACAACCATATTTTATGTTACTTTTTATTAAGCGGGATGTACTGTGCCGGAGACACATTAGTATTGTAACGATCTTACTAATAAACGGACGTGTCAACCGAATAGTGCTTTATTGCAATACTCATCAATCTGACATATACAGGTATATACATACGTGTACTCATAAGTACAGTACAGTCCTACAATATGCTGTAGTATGGCCCGAAATTCATCAGTATTAGCATCACTTGTATAGGAATCAGATTATTGCTCCTGTGCGGTATCTAGTGCAATCACCTCAACCAGCTTTTCCTGCACATGGCTTCTTGTATTTTTAGCTTCATTTTCGTCACTAAATACAGACAATTTATATCAAGGGTCAAGCAATGTGCATGTGCTATATGTTCTGCTCCTTTCCACATGCCCAAATCTTATTACTAACCCTGTTCTTAGACGACAGACAAGGTCATTTGACGCGTCATGAAATGTTTCAGATAAAATATTATCACAGGCGGTCATAAGACATAGTGTAAGTACAATTACTAAGCTCTTAGTAATATACGTGTCGCCACTAATCGTCTCTGTGGCCTGATCAAATGGTTGTAATATTTTTGAAAATTCAGAAAGGATACGCCAGTCCTCGTTTGTAATTACGGGCAGATATTTTTTTTGAATTGCAATTGTTGCCCGGATGTATTGTTCAAGTGCCACAAAGCACTGAACCATATGATAGGTAGAGTTCTATTGTGTTAGAACTTCCTGCATTAAGCGCTTCGGAATACATTCTACGTTGTCGTCTGTTTGAGCCTTCAGAAGTTTCTCTAAAGCCGTGCTGCTAGTTTTAAAGTGGCGAACAATTATTTTTTTCCCTTCTCCAAGACATTTTTAATCCGTACAGTTGTTAGAGTTTCCTGGATGATTAAATTTAGCGTATGTCCATAACAACCAAATCGTTTCCATCCAATGTTATTAATTGCCTTTTGAACATTCGCAGCGTTGTCTGACACTGACTTAATTTTATTTGTAAGGCCCCAATCGCCCACAATATGGCTTTATAATTTTTGTATATTATCGCTTGTGTGAGAACCTTGGAAATTCAAACAATCTAACAATATACTCTTGAGTTCGAAATCGTCTGTAACATAATGACCAGTGACAGCTATATATGATTCATTCGATTTCAAGGTCTATAAATCCGTCGTAAGACATACTGTGTAATCACACTCCGGCCCTAATTCCTTTCTTATTTCGTCTTTCGTTTGTTCATATAAGGCAGGTAACATCACAGTGGAAATGGTTTTTCGACTCGGCAGTTGGTAGCCAGGAATCCACCTAGTAAATTTCTTAAAAGCTTTCTCCTCCACCAATGAGAACGGTTGGTAACTGTCAATGAAAAGTTCTAGTAAATCACGGTCAATTTTTTTTTCATGTCGTCGGAGATTATCTTCGAACTACCATATTTTTCTAAGGTTTGTTGTTTTGGCGACTGCTGAGAAATACCCGTGACGGTAGATGAACCGGGCTCGTTCACTGCCGCCTGCACCGAACAAGACAGTTGTTGTTGATGCTGCCGCTGCTGCTTGTTCAATATAATATGTACAGTTATTTAAAATATTTTAAACACAACACAAATTACCTAGAAACAAAAAAAATGAGTTAAGAAAAACTAAATTTCGAAAAAGAAAGAGAGTAATTGAATTATCCCGTTCTAACAAGCGCGATCGCGAAAACATAAGACAACAAAACTAAAAATAGATAAGATATATAGATAGATAAATCCTAAAAAAATAATATTAGTAATTTCTAAAATGACATCCAAGGCCAAATAAACAACCGAAACCAGTAAGAGTACGTATTTATAAATCGAATATTGTATTATACAGAACTGAAGTATCAATACTGAAATATCAAGTGGATATTTTTAAAATATCGGATATTCAAAATCTAGATATTTTTCGAAAAATAAATCGATATATCGGCTTTATTAAAAATAAATCGTAAATCAGCTTAAAAATTACTAACACAATTAAATCTTGTATATTTATAAAGTAAATAAAATCACAAATGTAGTCTTAGTTATTACTTTATAATTTAAATAAGACAATTATGTGTACCAATATTTTTCAGTGAGATTTTAAAAATACTCGTATATGTTCGGCGGCTCGATTACTGCGATTATTAGACACTAAAAGATTAATTCTAATAAAAACTTATTTAAAAAATATATAAAACTTTAATATTTATACTTCAATGTCACACTATCGTTATATCGTTCAATAATATTACATAATTATAATAAACATAAATAACATAATAATATTAAATAGTAGTAAATATACATAGTTCTAAATAATAAGTTCGATATTTATTTACTTATTTTATAGGAAGCCAACACAATGTACAATGTTTTTACAAGTCTGTCCCATAAAATAACAAATGAAAATAACGACACTTATTAACACTATACATCACAATTATCACGCTAACTCATCATGCAAATTTCACATTTTCAGCTTCGTTCACTCCAACATTAAACATTTTTAAAGATAACGATATTTCACCAACAATCCTATTCGCGTTCGCGCTTACTCGTTTGACAATTTATATTTACAAATTTACAACGATATTCGATATCGGATATACTGTATGCAGAGTATACAAGACCGATATCGGTGGATACCCGAATATTATAAATACTGTGCGTGCGCTTCGATATCCAGACATTAGATTTAGTACGTAGCATAGATAATATTTTTAGAGACCCCTTGAGAACTTTTGCTGTATCATGGTATGAGTGGCCATTAAAAGAGTCATATAATTTGTCAAAGACGAGTAGATCAGCAGTGTCTTCACACTCCACTGGTAAGATTTTGCGTTCTGTAACAAGGAAAGATTATTTGAATTGCCAGCCAATCAAAATATTTTTTTTTATAATTCTTGCATTTCAATATTAAAAAAATTAAAGTTGGTAAAATTATCAGGCGGTAAATTTAATTTCGTTCACAGGTTGTGTGTAGCAATTACGAGCAAATATACATAAGTTACACACTAGACAAGAAATAGCAGCATAATAATTTATTTTTAACTTTTGATTACACACATGTTTGAATCAGACAGACAAATGTATAATGAATTGTACCAACCTGAAAGAAATTTTTGCTTTATGCTTTTTTTAATAGCCTTATCGATCAAAACTGCAGTCTCAATAGATTTTTCTGTGGATGTTGATGCACAAATAGACATATCATCTGTAATAATAAGAATTATGTTATAATTTTTCTCTACAAGTAATCTTTTTATATAGTCTTGAGATGTATTTCATGTTACAAATAAAAAATATCTTGCATATTATCTAGTAGTGGTCTGTCCCAACTTTATATCAATCAATCAATCAATCAAAACAGCCAATCAATATTTTGTCCACTGCTGAACATAGGCCTCTCCCAAGGTGCGCCAAAGCTCCCTGTCCTCCGCCTTCCGCATCCAGTCGGTGCCCGCCACCTTCTTAAGGTCATCGGTCCACCTGGCTGGAGGGCGCCCTACGCTGCGTTTGCCGATCCGCGGTCTCCACTCTAAGACTCGTCTGCTCCAACGGCCATCGGTCCTACGACATACGTGACCAGCCCACTGCCACTTCAGCCTACTAATTTTGCAAGCTATGTCGGTGACTCCGGTTCTTTTCCGGATAATCTCATTTCTGATCTTATCCTTCAAAGATACTCCGAGCATAGCTCGCTCCATAGCACGCTGAGCGACTTTGAATTTGTGGACTAGTCCCGCAGTTAGTGTCCACGTTTCGGCACCGTATGTCATGGCAGGTAAGACGCATTGATTGAAGACTTTCGTCTTCAAACATTGCGGTATGGACGACGTGAGGACTTGACGAAGGTTGCCAAATGCTGCCCATCCCAAGCGAATTCTTCGATCGGCTTCCTTCTCGAAGTTGTTCCTACCGACTTGTATAACCTGTCCTAGGTAGGTATATTCCCTAACAACTTCGAGAGGTTTCCCTTCGACGTATATCGGTCCCGGCACAACATGCCTATTGAACATGACCTTGGTCTTGTCCAAGTTCATACCGAGACCGACACGCCGGGAAGATTCACCAAGGCTACGCAGCATTCTGGTTAGTTGTTCCAGCGACTCTGCTATGATGACGATATCATCGGCAAATCGAAGGTGTGAGATGTACTCGCCGTTTACATTGACTCCACATCCAGTCCAATCCAGCGTCTTGAACACGTCTTCCAACGCGTTGGTGAACAGTTTCGGAGATATTACATCCCCCTGTCTCACCCCTCTGCGCAGTTGGATCGCCTTCGTCTTACAGTCCTGGATGTGGACAGTCATTGTAGCGGCATTGTATAGACATCTCAGTACCTCGATGTATCTGCAGTCGATATGACATCTCTGCAATGAGTCGAGCACTGCCCAGGTTTCGATGGAGTCGAAGGCTTTCTCGTAGTCCACAAATGCCATACACAGCGGCTGATTGTACTCTTCGGTCTTCTGCACAATCTGCCGAACAGTATGAATGTGGTCCACGGTGCTGTAGCCTGATCGAAAGCCGGTTTGCTCTGGGGGCTGGAACTCGTCAAGTCGTCTGGCGAGACGGTTCGTGACGACTCTTGAGAACAGCTTATACACGTGACTCAGGAGAGAGCTTGGTCTGTAGTTTTTCAAGAGGGTTTTATCACCTTTCTTGAAAAACAGTACCACCTCACTCCCGCTCCACGTTTCCGGGGTCTTGCCATGTTGGATGACGGAATTAAAGAGGCTTGCTAGCTCTTTCAGGACCGGAGTCCCGCCTGCCTTAAGCAACTCTGTTGTGATTCCGTCATCTCCCGGAGCTTTGTTGTTTTTAAGCTGTTCTAGAGCCGCCCTAATCTCGCCTTGGTCAACGACCGGGAGCTCCTCGGAGTAATGGCGCGTAAGAGGGGCGCGCTGGTCATCAGGACTGATTCCCACAGGTTTATCCGATCTTGAAGAGAACAACTGCCCATAAAACCTCTCTACTACGGTAACGACCCCACCATTTTCAGTTTTAAGTTTTGTCAGACGCGGCCTCCCAAACTTGCGAGCGAACACTTTCGATCCCCGATTTTGCTCAATCGCAGCCTTGATGGCACGGGTATTGGAGCATCGGAGATCGCGTCGCGTCAGCGTTTTTATTTTTCGGTTTAAGGCCTTATCTGACAAAAACGATGGTAGTTCTCGTCGTTTCCTCATGAGCTCGAGTGTCTCAGCAGAGAGTTTTGGTGCGTTGTCTCTTTTCTGTGGCGGAAAACACTTGCGGGATGTGTTTTGCAGTATTTTGACCAGCGTGTCGGTTTTCTCATCAATACTGCTTACGGTTTCCAACGCGGTAAATTGATTTTGAAGTTCCATTTGGAAGTTTTCGGCACCTTGAGCAGCTTGGAGCATGGTAGGTCGGAGAGTAGACCTCATCATTCGCGATCTTTCAGCTTTAAAGTCGATATCTAGAGTGCCTCGAACCAAGCGGTGATCACTTCCGGTATTAAACCTGTTGATCACTGAGACATCTCTAAATATGTGCCTTTTATTCGAAATGATAAAATCTATCTCGTTCCTTGTCACGTTATCGGGGCTTCGCCAGGTCCACCTCCTCTGGGGCTTCTTTTGAAAGAAAGAATTCATCAAAAAGAGCCCCTGCGCTTCGAGAAAGTTTACCAGCATTTGCCCCCTGTGATTTCTGCAGCCCAAGCCGTAAGGTCCAACTTTCGATTCACCGCTATTATGTACTCCCACTTTAGCATTAAAGTCTCCCATAACAACACTGTAGTGGGCCTTCGAGGTGTTGTTGAGAGCCTTTGCGATGTCCTCGTACATCGCTTCGACCACATCATCAGAGTATGCCGAAGTTGGCGCATATACCTGTACGACCTTCAGAGAGTACCTGTCGGAGAATTTTAGGACAAGGTACGCTACCCGGTTCGACACACTACTGATTTCCACAATGCTGCTAATGAGATCCTTTTTGACCAGAAAACCGACACCACCCTGGGAGAGGTTATCACCTTCGCGGAAGTAGAGTAAGTTACCGGACTCTAGAGTTATCGTGTCCTCCCCCTGTCTTCGGACTTCAGATAACCCCAGTACATGCCAGTTTATATGACTTAGCTCTACTTCTAATTTTACTTAACTTTATATGGGTGGACATTTTTTTTTGGAACAACGAGTTGCCTATGTGTTTATATAGGTTATCAGCTATCTGTGTGCCAAATGTAATCCAAATCCTTTTCAAACAAAAATACAAATTTTTCTTCTTAATAATATTAGTGTGGATAATTAAGAAGGGGACAAGTACACCACTGAAAGTACTATTAGTTACCTTCATCCTGCTTTGCATACATGCATGCTAAGATCAATAAAGAAGGAATTTTTAAAAAGTTGAGTCATAATTTAATCATAAATTATTTTGTTTCTCTAAATATGTTGACAATGAGTGTCTAAATAAAATGATATTTATAAGTCA
The DNA here is from genome assembly GCA_905147175.2 of Nymphalis urticae. Lineage (NCBI taxonomy): Eukaryota > Metazoa > Arthropoda > Insecta > Lepidoptera > Nymphalidae > Nymphalis > Nymphalis urticae. The sequence goes on from LR990007.1 coordinate 9,622,017, forward strand.
ATATGTCAACCAACTCTCACCTTTCTTAATATACAGAGTTGGAATAGCATTTCTTGTTAGCCTGTTGCTTGGTAATATGTAATAATTTTCAAAATGCTTATTGCATAACATCAATTGGTTATAGATTACATATTTCCTTTTTCTGTAGTGTCATTCTCTAACACTGCTTTCCAGATTTCAAACCTTTCTACATCTTTTTCAGGCTTGGAGAAATGATGCAGAGGACCTGAAATTTAATATTTTTTATTAAAGCCAGTTAAAGATGATAAAACTCATAACTCTTAATTACATGCCAAGTATACTGATATCAATTTGCGGTAAAAAAAATTGTAAGGAGAAATTCTATACTGATTTTTTTTTTGTGAAGATAATATGTTTAATGGAAAAACTAGAGAATTCACAATATTCGGCCACTATTTAATTATTAGTTCATATAAATGGCCAAATGTAAGAATTCAAAATGATCATTCACACATAATCCAATAGTTGATTATGCTGTATTCTGCAAATATATCAGTCCACTTCGGAACAATGAGCTCTGTTTTTTAACATTGCAATGCGTTTGTACCCAAAAGTAAAGAAGGAAAGGCAGAAAGGAAATGCACTGGTAGTTTATATACAAATTGACGGGACTACGACAGTCGTCCTATACACACGTTTATAATTTCAATTGTATTACTTACCTTCTGCATTACACCCGAAATAACAGTTAGATCGTGGGCTTTTCGGTATCTTCGCTATCATCAGCCTAAAAACGTTGCCGGGGTTGGTCAATTAAAAAATAGACAAATAACAATAAAAGAAACACTATCAGGGTCCGTTAAACGCGCATTTAATAAAATTTATATCAAAGAAGAGAAAACAACGCACACAACACATCGAACAAACTTGACAAGAAATATTTAAGTTTTCTAACGTTTAGTTTTAAACGTAGACAGAGAAACGAATAGACCAAGGGGTCGTGAAACAGCGATTGAGACAGAGATAATTTGTCAATGTGTGTGTATAATGTTGCCATAGTAACTGCATTTCCCTGTTTCGGCAAAAAATATTTTTAGGATTTGAAACAAAGCGAAATGTTTTTTTATTTATTTAAAATTACCAATATGACATACAGTAATAATTACATAATTATATACATATTATATGCTTTAAATAAATGCAAATAAAAATTAAATATAGTTACTGCACAAATAATGACCGCGAAGAATGGTGGCAAGAATGTAACCAGCATTTCTCCTTTGAACGCCCTCTGGGCGAAAAATTAACCAGCCCTCCCGTCACCAATAAAGGCAATAAGACGGGATGTAATATTTTTGATAAAAGTTTTTGCACTATTACTCACTAGATATTTAATATGTTGTGCTGTAACACTACACCAGCACAGCACAGGATATGTGGCACGTTGTAGGAGAGGCTAGTAGGCTGGCAGTAGTTTAGTGTCGAGTCAATTTTTTTCATCGAAAATCGGGGTATTTTTTCGCTTACACTGGTAACATTTACCTGATAAACAATTATAGGTCATGAATGATAAAAACTCGACAAAACCTATTATTTTCAGGATTTTAAGACGACATAACCTTCCATCATGCTATAGCATACATAATTATCATTGGGAAACTATATTTAGGGACAAAACAGTCGTACTTACGCGTGAATACACACGTCGGCAATTTTCTTCTTACTATCGCTTTAACATGAAATAATACGACAATGCACAATTGTATAACCTTCGATATGATAAAAGGATTGTTTCTCGGCCTTTTCACTGGATCAGAATCGTTTTTTAACATAAAAATAAGTGAAAATTGAACAAAAAACACAATTAATGCACCAACTGTCAAGTTTGTTTCGCTACTGAGTAGCGAAACAAACACCAAAACTGGTTACGCGATAAGGGACAAAAGATTTGATAATTCTATCTCTGTCTAAACCATAGGTAACATAATTTTCGTTCTCTTTCTTGTGTAAGTGAGAAGAAAACCGTCATTGCGTCTATTAGTTTCTCTGTCTACGGTTTTAAACTTCAACACATCACATAGTATTGCCATTGCAAAATTGTGATCTTGAATAAATTTATTCGTAGTAAAAATGTAAAATGAATTTGATTTCATTTTATAAACAATGTTTTTATATTGATTTTTCGAATTGAGCTATTTAAAAATAAAAATTTAAGAAAACATAACAATCGCGCTCTGTAGCGACATCTAGTGCAATTCAAACGTTTTTATGTGACTTAGTTGACTCGTCCTCCATATGTGATAGTACTAGTTTCCATAGAAATATTTTTTGCGGTCTTTTGTTCTTCACTGTCACCCCCCTGGTACGTAGACAGAGAAACAAATAGACCAAGGGGCCGTGAAACCGCGATTGAGACAGAGATAGTTTGTCAATGCGTGCGTATAATGTTGCCATAGTAACTGCATTTCCTGTTTTGGGTGATAAATAATTTTCAGGATTTAATTAAAACAAAATAAGGTTATTAATTTTTTTAATATTTATTATACATTTTTAATTAAAATATGTTTTTGTTTTCCAACTACATCCAAAAACCGTTGCGTTGTTTGTTTTTGTTTCCGTTATCAATAGTACTTCAGCATCTTTATATGGTACTGGATTAGCATTCTCCTCAGATGTTGAAATCTAAAACACTCAATTAATTTATTAATAAAGAATGGTTGCCACACATATTTCTATGTTAACCTCTTGACTCGAAATCTAATAATATTATAAATTCATGAATAATGTTAAATAATGTTGTCGTTAGGAAATTATAAATAGAACAAATAAATTAAAATAACATATAAACATATAACAAAGCACTTTAGGTTATTATTGGACTCCGTTTTTATTTGTTTACATTGTCGACGAGTCGATATTTTTTATCGAAAATCGGGATATTTTTTTAGCTGACGCTGGCAGCACTTAATGGTAAATAATTATAAGTTATGAAAGATAAAAACATGAAAATCCTATTATCTTCAGGATTTTAATGCAATATAAGGTTCCGTCGTGCAACGGCATCATAGACATAACTGAAAAACTATATTTAGAGACAAAATAGTCGTACTTACGCGTGAAACACACGCCGGCAATTTTATTCTTGTTATCACTTCAACATGAAATAATAAGACAATGCACCATTGTATAACCTTCGATATGATATAAGGATTGTTTCTCAGTCTTTTTACTGGATTAGAATCGTTTTCTAACATAAAAATAAGCGAAAATTTAACAAAAAGCACAATGAACGCACCAACTGTCAAGTTTGTTTCGCTATTCAAGTAGCGTTAACTTGTTACGAACACCAAAACTGGTTACGCGATAAGGGACAAAAGATTTGATACTATATACGATTTGTATCGCCCATGCCTATTGACAAACTATCTCTGTCTCAATGGCGGTTTCACGGTCCCTTGATCGAGTAGTTTCTGTCTATGGCTAAAATAAAGTACAGCCAGACAGACAAAAATGGAATCTTCAAACGCAAAGATCCATACGCTGTCGATTTTTCGTTACGATATTCAAGATTACATGGGTTTTTGTTGCAATTTCCGATGTCTGCGATCAAGTAAATCGTATCTTAACATACATCCATATACATACATCCATATTCATGACTGGTGAATTAGTATCAATACTTAAGGACGTGATATTTGACGACCATATATGACCAAAAAAAAATACATATAACATAAATATTAATAAACTTCTAAGTAAAGTTAACCAAAAGTTATGTAATTAATTACGCGTCATGTGGACATCCTAGCTGCGCTGACGACACAACACAGTTAGGTACATTTAGTTATCGCGCGGTACTTTCCCTACGTCCAAACGCCGCCGCGTGTTAACAGGGTAGCAGGCTACCTTTGATAAACAAGCATGATCCAATCCCCCTTCATACTTTAAACCTGGCTTAGAACAGGCAAAAATACCAAAATATTTCACTCGTTTAAGCAACAAATTTGTTGACTAGATAAATGATATGAACTTGGGACAAAAATTAACTGTTTACCTATCTTGGTATTTCCGGCGTATTTAAAAATGGAATCATACTTATTTACAACGATTGTCAATCATTTAACTACCTATTTACCTACATAACTACACTAACCTTAACAAATGTTCAAAGTGAGCTCCTGCTCGTGTAATACACAGTTCGGCACGTTTACGCATATTGTCTTTCACACGATTTAACACGAATGGGTCACTTTTAACAGTATTCTGCATTTGTGTATTGATAAGCCATACCTAATTACTAATAACGGGTCACACTCACACACGAAACATTAGGTATACGCGTAAGATCGATCGCTAAGGGCGCGCGCGCGGGAAGATGGACGAACCTTACGGCGGCGCTCGCCCGACTAACCTACTAACCTACTAATACTAATAAGCCGCGGGGCAGGGGTTGCGGGGGGGCAAACACCACGCCGCACGCGCCGCGGAAATATGTCCACACTTTATTTATTTAAAGTAAATTTTTTGTAAATTTGGTCAAAAATTAAGTACCTATTTTTTTTACATAATTCGAATGAGAATCATGTACCGATTATGCTCCTAAAATATTGATACTAATTCACCAGTCACCCTGTATAAGGAACGATCCGTTCGTTTGTCGTTTCGATTAGTCTGAAACGACGGATTGGTCCGTATATGGGCCTTTAGAGACCATTTCATTCGACAGCAACACCTATAAAAATAATACCTGGCACAGCATTGACCACGAATCGGTCAGTTTATATTTTATAATTTTTATTGTCATATTAAAACAATAAACTAAGTAGGTCGAAATAATACTATAAACGTAGTGTTTATGTTCTCTGTAACGGAGTATTGATTACGATTATTGAAAATATAATGTAGGTACAATACCTTTTTAAATGCTAAAATATTAAACTATATGAGTACATACCTATATCATATATCTATGGTAGGGGTTTAACATCGTGCTTTTTCTGAAGGTATGTATAAATTTAAATTTTGCGTGTTTAATGTCAATGATACACATATTGGGACGAGTCTTAAATAAAAATATTGTTTTTACCCATTTTATATTGTTCTAGGCTTAAGCGGTGACGACGGAACAAGTAGGTAAGTGAAAAGTTGATCAATGAAGTTTTATATTTGCTTACACAATTGGCTAGTTTATATTTTAACACAAATTAATAAAATCAAGAAAGTTATACCAAATCTATTCAAATTAAAGCATTATTAACTACTTTTTCAATATCTAAAGAAATATGTTCTCTCAACCGGCCTCCATTCAAGATTTTCTATTAAAAAATAATTACGTTAATGAAGTATATGATGCTATTAAGAATGAAGATTTATCTGAAGTTGTAATGGTAACAAAGAAAATTATTGAAACGACTCAAGAATTGGATTCATTGAGAAAAATCTCAAAATTTAAAGAAACATCCGAAAAATATCGAGAAATGGGCAATAAGGCTTATAATAATATTAATATTAATAATTATCAACACTGTTTGATGTTTTACAACCAAGCTTTAGCTCATGCACCTAATAATTCAAAAGAATTAAAATTAGCCTTGAGTAATAGATCTGCGTTGTTTTTTAAATTGAAAGCATATAAAGCTTGCCTTAAAGACATAACCACATGTCTTGTATCAGAATGCCCCACTGAAATTATTGGAAAATTATATATGAGGATGGAGGCAGCAACTAAGCTCATTAAATCTGAAGAATTAAAAACATACAAGAAAAGTGTGGAAATTTCTATAAATTGTGACATAACTAGTAATATCCAAGTGCCATGTGCTAGTAAAGATGTTATGTTCACAGGATCAGTCCTGCCTAAAGTTTTAGCTTCAAAACAAATCAAAGTTGGGACAGTGGTTGCAAATGAAAAAGCATATGTGAGTTATACTGATTCTATAAATGCCTTATTTGCATGCCATTATTGTCAGAGACAATCATTAAATTTAACACCATGCGATAATTGCTCTGTTGCATTGTATTGCGATGAAGAATGCAAAATTCAATGTTATAATGAATATCACAAACATGAGTGTTATTTAATGGATGTTTTAAAAATTGTTTGTCCCAATGCTAACATACATTTAATGATTAAGGCTCTTTTCAAATTGATATCAGAGTGTGATTCGTGGACAGAGTTAATAAGAGAGTCTCAAAATATGGGGCTAGAGCGAATGAAAAAGAGCTCGATTGAGGAAATATTTGATCGCAGCAGCATACACTCAGTCCTTAACATAATAGATGACCGGCCATTTATTTACGGTGCTCTTTATAATACTAGTTTTATTTGTGGGGTATTACTTCATTACATGGAATATATACCATCATTTTTTCCAACTGATTCAAATCTTAAGCAACAAGCAATGAGGGCTACTGGTCGTATCATGCTTTTTCTTTCTATACATCAGGTTCCACAACAGACATTTCAAGTTGTAACCAACGTAACTGATGGACTATCATATATTCATCAAGTTCCAAATTATGGCATATACTCTTTCATTGGGAAATTAAAAACTTCATGCAATCCAAATTCATTTCTTATCAACAATAATAGTAAATTGATATTGCTTGCAATTCGAACAATTAAAACTGGGGAAGAATTGACAATTTCTAGCCAGTAAGTATTAAATAAAGTTTATTCTTTAAGTAATTTTAATGCATTCATCCATCCATTTTTAATCAGCATTAATAAATAAATCAACATAGAACTTATTGAGTTTCTGAAAGCTAACCAGTTTGGTGCCCTCTATTTTATAATTTACTTATAAATATAAATGTCTTAATTTTATTTTTCAGGCAACATTGGCTTGATGGTGTCTTAGGGAGACACAGTCGTAACATCAATAGCTATTTGGGCTCTGGTACTCTTTGTGACTGTCCTATAAGCACTGGAGAAGGGTCATTGAGAGGCAAAGGACAGTTGTCAAAGTCTCAACAGGACTTCTACAATAGTTTAAATGTTATCGAATTTCATGATAAATTAAACTCGAGTGATGTAACTGAAATCTATAATTATCTGCTAGGAATAATGGATGTTCTACGAGATGTACCATATTCAGAGGAATATGATGAAATATTTAAACGATTCAGAAAATGTATTTCTTATTTTGAGGTCCTTAAAGGAAATAATGTGACTCTTGACAAAATAAGGTAAGACATCTTTAATACAGTACAAATTTTACAAATTATTATCAGTGTTATATTATACTCACTCCCTATGTTAGCATGATATTTATTTACTTTAGAAGCTGTTTTAATATTTTATTGAGATAATTTCTATTTTTTAAATTGGGTATATCATGAAGTGACCGGGTAGCTATTATTAATAAAATAAATTATAAATACATACATTGTATGTATTTTTGAATTTTACTGCCAGGAGACCACTCATACTAATGAGAAATATTTTACTTACATAACACTCATATTTTTTATTGATGTTCATAATTATATAAATGATAATAATAAAATATTTAATACAATTATTGTAACACTATAATTACTGGTGTAGGCTAAAGTATTGAATGTGAGATTAATAAATTAATTCATCATTAGGCTACTTGTTTTCTTACATGAACAACTAACTCTTATTTTTAATTCTTAACTAGCTTCTCCTCTGGGACTCACACTAGTCGCTGCATTGACCATCCATATTGAAGGACAAACATGCAACGAAAAATTATGTTCTTTTTAGAAACTTTGCTGAGTTGTTGTGTGTTTGCCCACAGAACAACTCAGCAAAGTTTCATCACATTGGAATGAAGACAACGCGTAGAGGACATACAAACTTTCATTTTTATTTTTATGTGAAGAAAGAAGAAATTTAAAATGTTCAAAATGTTTTTTGTTTGTCAAACGAAATGCTCTTCTTGTGATATGAAATATGAATCTGTCAAATTTTTAAATTTTTATAATTAATTAATGAAATGGTTTGATATTGTACCAAAGAGAAATACCAAGAAGGATAAATTAAAATAAATACGATTTGTAGTTGCCTCAAGCTAAATTATCCTATGTAATCTCAATTTCACACCCGTGACAGACGGATGGACGACGGACGTTCATAATTTCACGTATTTGATAAGCGACGTTGACGTTTCGTTTTCGAATTGTTCAGAAATACAGTAACAAAAAATATATGAAAAATTATTTTATATTACCTTTACATAGAAAATGTAGATATTTACCTTTTAATAAAAAATGTATTGATTATAATAATTATAGTTTTATATAATATATCAGAAATGTAGTAACTAAAAATATATGAAAAATTATCTTATATTACGTTTAAATAGAAAATGTAGATATTTACCTTTTAATAAAAAATGTATTTAATATAGTATATAATATATGAAGAAAACATTTAAAGGAAATGACAATTGACATCGAAAGTTATATCATGAATTAATTAAATATTTCATTTTTATCGACATTATCTTAATTAAATATCTAATTAAAAGGTGTTCTGCTACAATAATGATATATATGACAACATTGTTTACCGTTTGTCACCTATAATATCACATAGCAGCTCTGTCCTGAAAAATTAAAATCAGTCAACGCTTAACCGATGTTAAAAAAATAATAAAAAGTCTTCTAATTTTTGTATTTTCGTAGTTCGTGTTTTATTATTTGAATAGCCGATAAAGTGTCGATCTCTTAAATACTATATACAGTATATAATACTCACATTTACTGTAGTTAAATAAAATGTTAACCATTTTAATACATTTATCTTAATGTTATACTTGTGTTGATGTTATTTAGGAAAAATAAAGAAATCCTGTATTACAAAAAAACTTAGTCGTGCCAGGTTAAAGCGTATTTTATTCATATATTACAATAAAAAATATAATAATACTTTGATCTGTATATACAAAAGTATATATTGGCATTAGTCGACAAGCTACTGTTTACGAAATAAATCTTTAATTAGTGTGTCTGTTTTTTTTTCTCTTTTCTATCATGTAATCAATGTTGTATTGTAGCGATAATCAAAATCATCCCTGATGCATTGCTCCGACATTGAAAACAAAGTTATAAATCTTTTCAGTATATTTGGCCCACATGTTCCTTGTTAATCAAATAGTTCAGTCAGATCTGATAAGCGTTAATTTTACATCGACAGAGCATCGAGCCAATATATTCATTGCATTGACTGTTAACACCCTTAACTGTCCTATATCAAAACCATGTTCAAGTTTGAAGTCTGATTATATTGTTTTTAAGAGGATAACTAAAAGTATTTTTCAATCAATACCAAATTAGTATCTTCAAATCTGTACATTATTAAAATAAATAATAGTGTCGGTGATTTCTAAATAAGTGCCTCTGTTTAGTTAATGCTCGAAAATTGCTATTTTTGAGCATTGTAGTCAAAGAAACGTAGATACTCTGTGATTTGTATGTCGTGGTTCGTAGAAAGAGAAACTAATAGACGCAATGACGATTTCCTTCTCACTTACACAAGAAAGAGAACGAAAATGACGTCACAAATGGTTTAGACAGAGATAGAATTATCAAATCTTTTGTCCCTTATTGCGTAACCAGTTTTGGTGATTGTTTCGCTACCTACTCAAGTAGCGAAACAAACTTGACAGTTGGTGCGTTCATTGTGTTTTTTGTTCAATTTTTGCTTACTTTTTTGTTAGAAAACGATTCCATCGTTAGTTCACTGTTAGAAAACGATGGAATCGTCGATCTAACAGTATCCAGTGAAAAGGCCGAGAAACAATCCTTATATCATATCGAAAGTTGTACAATGGTGCATTGTCGTATTATTTCATGTTAAAGTGGATAGCAAGAAGAAAATTGCCGGAGTGTGTTTTCACGCGTAAGTACGGCTATTTTGTTCCTAAATATAGTTTCTCAGTGATGTTTACTTATGCCATAATATGACGGAACCTTATATTGCATTAAAATCCTGAAGATAATAGGATTTTTAAGTTTTTATCATTCATAACCTATAATTATTTATCATGTAAGTGCTGCCAGCGTCAGCTAAAAAAATGTCCCGGTTTTCGATAAAAAAATATCGACTCGTCGACAATGGAAACATATAAATACGGAGCCCAATACTAACCTAAAATGCTTCGTTATATGTAAATATGTTTTTTAATTTATTTGTTCTATTTATAATTTCCTAACGACAACATTATTTAACATTTTTCATTTGATTTATAATATTATTAGATTCCGAGTCTAAAGGTTAACATACAAATATATGTGGCAACCATTCTTTATTAATATTTTAATTGAGTGTTTTAGATTTCAACAACTGAGGAGAATGTTAATCCAGTACCATAAAAAGATGCTAAAGTAATTTTGATAACGAAAACAAAAACAAACAATGGAACTGTTTTTGGGTGTAGTTGGAAAACAAAAAATATTTTAATTAAAAAAATGTATAATAAGTATTAAAAAGCTAAATTTTATAACCCTAACTTGTTTTAATTAAATCTTGAAAATTATCTTACTCCTAAAACAGGGAATGCAGTTACGATGGCAACATTATACGCACGCATTGACAAACTATCTCTGTCTCAATCGCGGTTTCACGGCCCCTTGGTCTATTTCGTAGACAGAGAAACAAATAGACCGTAGACAGAGAAACAAATAGACCAAGGGGCCGTGAAGCCGCGATTGAGACAGAGATAGTTTGTCAATGTGTGCGTATAATGTTGTCATAGTAACTGCATTCCCTGTTGTGGGAGATAAATAATTTTCAGGATTTAATTAAAACAAAATGAGGTTACCCAATTTTACTTTTTAATACTTATTATATATTTTTTTAATTAAAATATTTTTTTGTTTTCCAACTACACCCAAAAACCGTTGCGTTGTTTGTTTTTGTTTACGTTATCAATAGTTCTTCAGTATCTTTATATGGTACTGGATTAGCATTCTCCTCCGATGTTGAAATCTAAAACACTCAATTAAATTATTAATAAAGAATGGTTGCCACACATATTTCTATGTTAACCTCTTGACTCGAAATCTAATAATATTATAAATTTATGAATAATGTTAAATAATGTTGTCGTTAGGAAATTATAAATAGGAGAACGATTAAATTAAAATAATATATATACATATAACGAAGCACTTTAGGTTATTATTGGACTCCGTAATTATTTATTTACATTTTCGACAAGTCGATATTTTTTATCGAAAATCGGGACACTTTTCTAGCTGACGCTGGCAGCACTTACATGATAAATAATTATAGGTTATGAATGATAAAACCTGGAAAATCCTATTATCTTCAGGATTTTAATGCAATATAAGGTTCCGTCATGCTATGGCATAAATAAACATCACTGAGAAACTATATTTAGAGACAAAATAGTCGTACTTACGCGTGAAAATACACGCCGCCAATTTTCTTCTTGCTATCACTTTAACATGAAATAATACGACAATGCACCATTGTATAACCTTCGATATGATATAAGGATTGTTTCTCGGCCTCTACACTGGATTTGAATCGTTATCTAACATAAAAATAAGCGAAAATTGAACAAACAACACAATTAATGCACCAACTGTCAAGTTTGTTTCGCAACTGACTAGCGAAACAAACACCAAAACAGGTTACGCGATAAGGGACAAAAGATTTGATAATTCTATCTCTGTCTAAACCATAGGTAACGTAATTTTCGTTCTCTTTCTTGTGTAAGTGAAAAGGAAAACGTCATTGCGTCTATTTGTTTCTCTGTCTACGAAATAGACCAAGGGGTCGTGAAACCGCGATTGAGACAGAGATAGTTTGTCAATGTATGTGTATAATGTTGCCATAGTAACTGCATTTCCCTGTTAAGGATTTAAAACAAAACGAAATGTTTTTTTTATTTATTTAAAATTACTAATATGACATACAGTAATAATGCAAATAAAAATTAAATATAGTTACTGTACAAATAATGACCGCGAAGAATGATGGCAAGAATGTAAGCAGCATTTCTCCTTTGAACGCCTTCTGGGCGAAAAATTAACCAACCCTCCTGTCACCAATAAAGGCAATAAGACGGGGTGTAATATTTTTGATAAAAGTTTTTGCACTATTATTCACTAGATATTTAATATGTTGTGCTGTAACACCACACTAGTTTAGTGCATTTACATGTTTTAACATATTACGCAAATCAAAATATAATAATAATATAAAAAATATATACATAATATTTTAATAATTTCTTACAGCATTTGGTACCGCATCAGAATGCAGAACTGTTTTGTTTTCAAAATTGCAGAACAATTTTTTCTGGGAAACGATTGCTACATATTTTAGAATATATTGCGGGAGTCCAATCTTTTCTTCCAGTTGCTTCGATCTATTTTTTACGTAGGTCTGGATCGCTTGGAAAACTAACGATAAACTTAGCTATATTATTAATAAGTACTCACAGGTATTTTAGTCATTCTATAATGTCAGTTGTGTAATACTTCAATCAGAAATATTATTATATAATTCTTCGATCACCAATATAAAATAAATATAAATTAAAATAATATATATATATATATATATTCTTTATCTATATATTTATATATATATATATATATATATAATATATATATATATATATTATATATATATATATATATATATCATATTCATCGAAATTCGGGGTATTTTTTTGGCTGACACTGGTAACATTTACCTGATAAACAATTATAGGTTATGAATGATAAAAACTCGACAAAACCTATTATTTTGAATTTTCAGGATTTTAAGAAGACATAACCTTCCATCATGCTATAGCATGCATAATTATCACTGGGAAACTATATTTAGAAACAAGTAGAAGTAGAAACATGTAGTAGTAGCTAGAATGTATTTAATGAAATGAACATTAAAGCGTTTATCATTTGGAATTTATGAATTATTTGTTTAACTGTATAATTTGAAAAAGCTTCTTTCAAATGCGGATGTCTGATTTTTTCTCTCTAATATAATTTTAATTTAATGAGTTAATAAACGCTGTCGCTGTCGCTATTCTGTCTATACTTTATACATTTTGAGGAACATTTTTTATACTCAAAGATACTTATCCTTACCTCTATTGTCTACAGCACACAGCTACACTCCGACCGTAAATTTACCGTTTTACATTTATTAAGTTGAGTAGGCATCGGTCGTTACTAAGATTATAATTACTAAGGCTTTCCAATTTCAAACTGTAAAATATAATTTATTTTGTAAGTATTGTCAGTGAATAGAATAAATCATTGTCGTTTAATATATTATTTGTACGTTTGGTGTATTTCTTTCAGTTCGTATACAGATTACTATACGATAGGTTATCTACTTCATCTATTTTATTTTAAGCATTTAAGTGCTTCTATTTACCAAACCGTAAGTAAAATAATTTATATTCTCTTAATCGAGGCATTTAAATGTAGTGTTTAATTGATTCTTCGTTTAATTTCAGTATTTGTGCCGAAACATGCCACGTGCAGTATTTGTCGTATAACGTCGAATTTTGATGTACCTATTTAAACATTCTTCAGGTGAGTTGATGCATTAATAACATTATTAATCTATATTCTACATGTTTTATTATTTATTTTAGTAAATTTGTTAATATTTTAAACAAAATAAACTTTGCTTTCGACAAAATACTGAATGCCACGTGCGAATTCTCACATGCTTGTAATTTTTTTAAGGCTTAATTTTATTATTAATATAAATAATGATCTTCCTTTATCATTCTATTATATTGCTAATTAAAAAAATATTTTCCATATTTGGGAATTTTAAAAATGACCAATTTAATAACTCTAATTATATAAGTTATTAATTGAAATTTATAACTTTTTCTTATTTGTATCTGTGGCTAGGTTTTTTTAGGATCTAGTATTTATGCAAGCCCTGTAATAAGATTTTTTTTTCACAGGGTGTGACTTGGTGAATTCAACAGAAAAGTGCTTGCTAAGATGGAGTTGTCGGAGGCTCTGCTGTTTTGAAGTCTTGCTGCTTCCCGTCTAGACATCAGCGACTGTTGCTTCTGTTGCTGCTGTTGATGCTGCAGCTTGCCGCATGCCACTTTGCACTGCTTTTTATGTTCTGAATCAACATTTCCATTTTCTGTTCTGGATGCTGCATTAATGGTTTGCACACTCTTGCTTATTTCATTTAACTATTGTTGACATCGAATTTAAAACCAGTACTAATAATTATTTAATTATTTAATAAGCACACTAGCAATATACATATATTACTCAAAACATTCATAGATTATTGCATGAATATGTTTTAACAAATATTGTGCCGTTGAGGGACCTCCGTCAGGAACAAAATTCTTTGCAATTTTTTTTCAACTCAAAACGGGTTTTAAAATTTTGTTTTTTTACTGTATTTTTGTCAAACCAAAAGCGCAGTTGTCCATTATTTAACTCTCGTTAATTTGTATGTTTTTTTTTTAATGCAACATGTTAAGTAATGGTTTGAATGAATAAATTTTAAATTTAAAAGTGAAAGTAAATTATAATTTATAACAGCTTGTAATAAAACAGACGAATTGAATCTCTGTATAATAATTCCTGAAACTTAGTTTAATATTCAAAATAAATATTTTATTGAATTTCGCATAATTATTCATGACATCATTAAACAAAAATTATTTTAACATAGTCTGTTCAAATGGTATTAAGTTTTACTGATTTCATAAAATAATGAAATTTGATTTAGAAAAATTGCATTAATTCTTATGGATCTTATTATAAACTAGTTGTTGCCCGCCGTTTCACTTGAATATAAGGAAAGGATAAATTATTGTTTTGAAGTTTATTATTTTAAAGTAAGAAGCATGAAATGTCATTCTGATTAGAAAAAAGTAAGGTAAAGGGTTATTTTTTTATTTTTTAGATTGATGATTATTCTTTTAATAATCATCAGTGAATCCCTGTAGTTTCACTTCATATGTTTTATAGTGAAGAAAAAATATTTTATAGAACTCTTCCGATCTACGATATTATATGATTATTTTGCTTAAATACTCCGGCATCTGTCCACACCGTTGGATATAGTTAACACTGTAAATGAGCCAGCTAACCAATATATATATTTTTTTATTTTATTAAAGTCAGTTTAAACAAAACTATTCAATTCACTGAAATTTATTTAAAATTAATAATCGAAGCACCTCTTTGTAAACGGTGGTAGGGCTATGTACAAGCCCGTCTGAGTAGGTACCACCCACCCATCAGATATTCTATAGCTAAACAGCAATACTTTTTCGTTTCGGTTTAAAGGATGAGTGAGCCAGTGTAACTACAGGCACAAAGGATATAACATCTTCGTTCCCAATATTGGTGGCGCATTAGCGAGGTAAGGAATGGTTAATATTTCAAATTTCTCCAATGTCTAAGGATGGTGGTGATCACCTAACTTTACCTGATGTTAAGTTACATAAAAAAATATAATCAATATCTCCTAAGGATATTGATATTAAGACATTCTGTATATTGCGTTTCGTTATTTGCACCCAAGTATGGTGAATAATGTTTTTTAGCGAATGTATACATACGACCGTTCTAACACTTCTAAACCAAACTAAAACAAACGCCACCCGTTTGGGTGGAATTTCTAAAAATTTTGAGATGCATGTATATCTATCAATTCAATCAAGAAACACAAAAAGCAAACTTCACGCAGATCGAAATATTTTGTTTCTTTTTACAATAAATTTCTAAAAACGACGAAGTACGTATGCTATTATTTTTTTTTAGAAGATTTAATATTAAATATGTTACTTCTTACATCAAAAATGATTGAATCCCCACACAACCTTCAACCCCTATTTTACCCTCTAAGAGGATAAATTAATAAATTGAAAAAAATTAAAAAAATAATAATTAAAAACACTGAAATACATATTTATTTATTTATAACCAGAAGCTTGTATACGCTATATAATATATATATAATTTCATGCCTTCTCACTTTAAAAATGACGGGTTTTCATAGAATCGTTCATCCTTTTTTTTAACCCTTTAGGGGTGGAAATTCCATGGTTTAGGCTCTGCGTTGACGAATCAGTCAGGAAATGTTTTTATAACTTTTGATAGACTCAACTGATTTTGATGAAACAAAGAATAAACGGAACCTCAAAATACTTCTTATAATAATTTAGTTATTTCATTTGTAATTTTAGAGGTTTCCGAGATTAGCCTGGACAAACAGACAGACAAAAAAAAGATTGTTTTTTTAAGCATCTCTTTAATGTACATATATAATCGTCAGCTCTTAACTTATTGTTGGTTTCGGGATATAAAATTCAGTCTTTCCGATATCATTTTAGACATCATGTCAACGTAGTAGACGTGGCAGAATAAATCTCGGTAATGATGTAAAGTATTGAAACGGTTATCGTTGACCATTAGTCTGTATGCATAGAACTGCATACAGGAAACTTGTTTTGTTTTGTACTGAACCTTGTTGCTGAATAGTCAGATAATAGCCATATTCTTCTTTCACAAACATCAAATAATACTGCAGGGGATCGTAAGGGCGATGCAATTCGGATATTCTTTTCAGCTGGCCATCTGTTCAATGCAGTATTATATCTCTGGGTACTTTGTAATCTACTATGAAATGAAATAATCTCTGTAAAAATTTCGAGCTTTGATACATTACTCAATAGATTATGACACGGTCGCGGCTCCATACCTATGTCGTATCATCTTTTCAACTATTCACTATACGTCCAAATTATATGCACTAAAAGGGAAATGTTTTTTTTTCCAGTTAATAGGCAAGCGCTTAAGTTTTTTGTTTTAAACACTTGAGACGATAAGCTTACTTATTTTGATAGGAATTCTTAATTGTTGATAATATGACCAGTAAAAATGACCTAACGATTTATTTTCTTAATAAAAAAAATACTTTTTTTCACTTAAATATAAAAATTAAGTCGTTGACTTTTTTGTAGGCGTTATCAAGCTCTACAACTTTTCTCAATCGTATACCTCTCATCATTTTCGTTCTGTGTGTTTTTCTCAATATTCTGCGTTGTTTGTTTTAGCTCATTGATATTTGTCTCCATCTTTGGCAAGATGAATGTCATTTTCAAGATTAACGCCGCAAACACGCAAGTACTGACCCTGGGATTTATTATGGTCATAGCGAAAGCAAGCCGCACTGGAAATTTCAGTCTTTTAAATTCCAATGGTACGTCAGTTGGTACCGTTGGGATGCGAGGCATTAACACTTATTGCTTCGATCACATTGTTAAGTAAATTTTTCACTGCTAGCCGTGTCCCATTAAAAAGACGCGGTGGGTTAATATATATATATATTTTTTAAATATATAGGCTAGCACTTGACTGTTATCACACCTGATGGAAAGTGAGATACAGTCTAAGATGGAGCGCGCTTGCCTAGAAGGTGCCTATTCACTCTGGACTTGAAGGTACCCATATTGTAGGTGGTGGGCAATTTATAAGGGGAAAATTGATTAAGGGGTGTTAATCCTGGCAAATCCAATGAGTTCAAAAATTGTGGAGGATAGTGGACGACATAATCTTGATTTGTTGCAATTAACTGATTCGTATGTCCTTAATTCACCGGCAATTTCATTTCATTTTGAACTTTGTTTATTTGATTTATATACGTGTTTTTGGTAGCTAATATAGCACGGTGGCTCAACCAAAAATGATTTTTGTAATTTTGAGCGACGTTTGGGAACACCTTTTGTATGAGCTTGGTTTTTGTTTCAGTCAACTGACAAAAATTGACAGGAAATGCAATGAAGCCAGTCAAAGCATCTACGGGGATTTTGCCATTACCAATGTCAATGAGTTGTTTAGAAAATATTTCCCCAGATCGATCATTTTGTTATTGGACACGTATATTCTTGTTTAAATTTGGTATCTTAACGGATTTCCACAAAATGGAGGACTTTAAAGATGCATTGAATTTATCCGCTGGCGTTGACCGTAAAATCACTGACGTAATGTTTGTCGCAAATCTCCTGCTAACAAAATCATCGCTGCCAAATCGGTTTTGATTGTTTCGCAGATATTTCATAGTTCTGTCTACTGCCTCCAAAGACTTTTTGCCATGATGTGCCATCGTGCATTCGTTCCACACTATCAACTTACATTACTGCAAACACTGCCATTGCTGCGTTCTTTGAAATGTTGCTGGTCGGAGTTTTATTGCTTTGAATATACAATGGTAATTTTAGCGCTGAATGGGCTGTTCGACCGCCTTTTTTTTATATTTGCCTGGAGGGCAAATGACTCTACTCCACCTGGTGTTAAGTGGTAGTAAAGTCCAAACGCGAGGACGGCCAGTACAGTCGGCCTTGCCGGCCCGCAAGATGCCTCTTTACGCCTCGTTTGAAGGAACCCGGGTCGTAAGAGGAGGGGAATACGTGAGCTGGTAAGGAATTCCATTTTTTGGAAGTGCGACAAAGAAAGGAGTTGCCAAATTTCTCAGTGCGCGATGGCCGATTGATGTCACAGTTAGTCGGAGACATCGAGAGCCAGCACGCGTAGATTTGTGAAGGAAGGGGGAAGCAAGAATTAGGGAGAATAATTCCTTGCCTTCCAATAATGTGACTGCAATACCAGATAAAGCAAGTATGAGTGCAATTTTTTTGTGAGCGAATTGTTGTTAAAATCAATGAAATCAAAAAAGTCTTTTCTGTACAACCTGGAGCGTCCATACAGTAAATTCCTCCAATTCCATCATTTACAACTTTCATAACTGAATTAAAGACATACTTTTGTTGTTGGTTCAACAGCGGAACATTTACTCGAACTGATTCCCTTAAAGCAACGAGATCATACAGTTTTTCACGTTGCAACTCTTGATTAAAAGCGTCATGCATTAGGCGATTAGGCGGTCATGCCTATTTGAGATAATAGTTTGCTTGACATCATCAAGCACGTGTC
Organism: Nymphalis urticae; assembly: GCA_905147175.2. Classification (NCBI taxonomy): domain Eukaryota; kingdom Metazoa; phylum Arthropoda; class Insecta; order Lepidoptera; family Nymphalidae; genus Nymphalis; species Nymphalis urticae. Next base: position 9,640,920 of record LR990007.1, read on the forward strand.
TTCAATTGTTATCAATGCCTTGTTGTTAGTTGTAAATGTAGATTTCCTGTTCTATTGCGCATTTGATGCAAGATATCGTCACACATATCATCTTTGTATTTGATCCATAAATCAATTGATTTTGACGGGAAGCATGTCGATATAATTAAAGAAAACAATTTTCGTATTTGATGAGGTTTTGAAGAAATTACAGCATCAATTAAAGTTTGATCCCAATGAGAATCATTTTCTAACAGTTGCAAAGTTGATGTGCGCCTTGAAAGTCTGATAGGTAGATAGAATTTTTGTGAATAGAGAACAATCCAACGATCAATTTTGATATATTTTTGATTTACTTTTACAGCTGTTGATCTTCCATTATCTGCAGTCGATCGGCGTCGATACAGCGGATAACCATCGTTCCCGGTAATTGTTTCTGCTACTAATTCCCGTGGATACCATTTCGAATTTTTAGTTGGATTAAGAGTTCCACATGGACCATGAATCAGGTTTTTGATAATAACTTCATGCAAGCCTGGATCTACATGTACATCAGGAATTTCAGCAGATATGATTTTATCACCTTCATTTGGTCTTATTTTCTCAATTAACCAAAGCAACATATCACTGTATCCTTAATATTACACACCGTGTCAATGGATTTATAGTGTTTGACTTGATTGGGAATTTTCTCTAAAATCAGTTTATTTATCTCATTGACTGCATCGTTTCTGGGTGACAATATTGTCCTATAAAGCTAATGATAAGTCTTTCCAAAAAAATTTCAAGACCGGAATATATTGCCTCTATTAGACTTATATAGTAATATGTGACATTAACGCGCGCCATTGCGTTGGCCGAACATTAATAAAATTGTCTCGCGTATTTGATATTATTTGATACATAAATTATCTCTTTAATTATGCAACCAAAAACATACTGTAAAAACGAATTTAATCAAAATAAAACTTCCTTGGTGATAAAGCAATTAACTTCTAAATAGATTGACGTGTTGTATGTGAAAAAAACCGTCTAATTGAAATATCACTCAATAAATGTATTGATTCGACACGGTCGCGGTTTCAAACCTATGTCGTATTATCTCTTTAACCATTCGATAAAATTATATGCAGTAAAAGGGAAAAGTCGTCTGCTTTAAACACTTCAGACGATAAGTTTACTTATTTTGATAAGAATTTATAATTGTTGATAATATGACCATTGAGGACGATTTAAATTATTTTATATCGTTGACTTTTTTGTAGGAATTATCAAGCTCTACAACTTTTTCTTGAACTCAATTATATACCTCTCGTCGTTTTTTTTCCGACTACCTTTGAAATCTGACTACCACGAGAGTCTTTTAATTTTTTGGGATTAATATATACCCTATGACACAAATAATGGTTTTCTATTGCTAAAAGAATTTTCAAAATCGGTTTAGTAGATCCAGACATTACCCCCTACAACCCCACAAACTCACAAACTTACTAAACAACTACTTACTAACTAGACAGCTAAAAATGAATAATGAAAGACCTTTTATTTTACAAATCATATCATAGGCATACTAATCTTGAATGGTTTGAAAATCCATATTTGACTTCAAATGATGAATTAAGAGATATCTTTCAAAGATGAATTGAAAGATTAAAAGATTATTTTTTAAAAGGTTTTCTGAGATAAAATAACTTTAGGTGGGTTGATTCCAGCACGAATAATATTATAATAGTTTTCATCTGAATAGCAATATTATTGGTAGTATCAATTGATGAAAATCTGTGTACTAAAAATTTTCCAAGTTTGTTCTAAGGTCTATGTCGAGATGACATAAAAGGTGCACTAAATTGACAGTTTATTTTTTGATTAAAATCCATTTTTTTTAAGCAGTTTAAGGTATGCTTTTGGGTTTGAAGTTGAATGGCGACTTTATATTTTCTTAATAAACATTTTGATGCATTATCTAACCATAAAAGAACATGAGCATGAGTGCTGCCACGATTTTGAAATTCTATTCTTTTAAAGTACTCGATATTTTCCAAAAGGATTTTTTTTTCTGATATTGCAAAACTTTCAACAAATTAATAATTAGTTTATTAAAGTAAGTTTAAGTAACAGAACCTTCTTTAACAAGCTTGGTTTAGTCAACGCAATTCGTCAGTAATATAAATTCAACAGATATTTACGTTAAATTATTTTTTAATTCAACTAACAATTTTATTAAAGTCATCCTACTAGTTTCATTTGTACTGAGCCTCCTTAAAGCAGTTGGTGCTCCTAATTGGGTGGCCAATTTCCTTATCATTACAATATATATTTTTTTACGATCCGCCCAATACCAAGCGGAATTAGATAAACAACGAAGATAAGCAAGTTCGTTTCTTAACAGTGATCTCTTCAGCATATTCATCGAATAAAATACTAAGAGGAAAGCTCTGTTCGCCAGGTGCTATATGCGAAACCAAATATTTATTTTATAAAAGAGATTGCATTGCTATTGAGCTGTTACAGTATCTTCTATAGGCACATGTTCACTAACATCACCAATTACTAACTGCGGTGCTTCTTGATAACGGTTTGTTCATCACCAACAATATCTACTGTGGTGAATGTCGTTTGAACTAAATAATTGAACCATATTTTAATATTGTTTTTGTCAATAAGGCCATGAACATAATCTATCTATTTTGATAACCAAGTCGCTAATGATATTCACTTTTAATTCACTCTAATCGTTGATTATAATAAAATGTTACATTTTATATGTTACATATTACGTTTTTTCGAGTGAATGTTATGACATTGTGTGAGGTTAACTATAATTGTATTTAGAGCGTTAACTATAATTGTATCTACACCTCTGAGGCGAGGCGTGTTGGGTTTGGACGGAAAGCGGATGCGGCCGGTGTCGGCCTGGTCGACGCTGGTTCGTCGATGGTTGGTCTCTACGGAGACCTTCAAGCCTAGCGGTTTTCTTCGGTTGGGACCTAGCAAAAACCGTGGGCGAATCCCGTGGTTGGGTTTGCGGCCCGACCACAAGGGAAGAAATTGAACGTTGCAACTAGTCCAAGTAAAGATAAATTGGGCCGCCCCGATCTTCCACAGGAGTCGGGGAGCACGGTCAATTCCTCCCCGGTGGTTCGACCTGGCGTTCCCGGCGGGAATGTTGGGCGGCCGCTTGACTGGACCTGTCCAGTTTGTGGACGTAGATTTACTACCAAGACGGGGTTGGGTGTCCACAAACGTAGAGCCCACCCCGTCGAGGCCAACGCGGAGGCGGCTCCAGCGCTGGTGAAGCGCAGGTGGAATGAGGAAGAGCTGCTTCTCATGGCGCGAGTCGAGGCGCAACTTACTAAGGAAACCGGGATGTGTGGGAACGCAGACTTTCTCGTCAAACTGCCCCAACTCCAAAGGACGTTGGAAGCGGTTAAGGGCCAACGCCGGAGCGTCAAGTACAAAGGCCTGGTGAAAACCTGTCTGGAGGAATTGGCGCTCGCGGAAGTTGAGTCCAATGGGAGAAGGTGTTCGAACACTGAACGGACCTTGGAAGTGCAGCCTACGGTCGCACCGGAGAGCGCTCTTGAAGAACCACCTGGCGCTGAGCCACGCCATACCGTCAGAACCCCAATCGGTTCGAACGCGGCACAAGTTCTCGAGGATCTCCTTCGGGAGGCTGAGAGACGGAAGCGGTGCTGCGGGCCGGGGGCGAAGACCAGGAGACGCCTACGCCGAAATAAACATGGATATGACAACCGAACTGCGTCAGACAATCTGACTAGCCGCAGACGGAGACGAGTAGAGTACGCAAGGATGCAGGAATTATTCCGGAAGTGTCCCAGTCGTGCAGCAGCTGAAGTGATAGACGGACACACTCGGGCCGTAAAACACAGCTTAGGGGAGTTGGAGACCTACTGGCGACCAATCCTCGAGGCTGTGTCGAGCGCCCCGGGACCCTCGAAGGAGGCGATAAAAACCTTCGGGCCGAGTGTGGACGAGTACTCAAAGCTGTGGGCGCCAGTAACGGTCGAAGAAGTGAAAGCGTCCTGCGTCGACATGAGGACAGCGCCTGGTCCGGACGGAATCCGTGCGGATGAGTGGCGTGTGATTCCTGCATCATCGAAGGCGGAAATATTCAACAGCTGGTTGGTACAGGGGAGTATTCCCGAGACACTGCGGCAGTGTCGAACAGTCTTTATACCGAAAAGTGATGCTCCGAAGGGTCCTGGCGACTACCGGCCAATTTCGATTGCGTCGGTACCGCTTCGGCACCTACACAGCATCCTGGCGAAGAGACTGCTCGCCTGCTGCCTTCCTGACAAGCGCCAGCGCGGTTTCGTGAGAGCGGATGGTAATCTCGAGAATACGGCCGTGCTTGACGCAGTGTTAGGAGATTGCAGGAAAAGGTTGCGAGAATGCCACGTTGCGGTGCTCGACTTCTCTAAGGCGTCCGATACAGTGTCGCACGCGGCACTTATCGAGCTACTTAAAGCGAGAGGACTGCCCGATGGCTTCTGCAACTTTATGGCTAGAATGTACGAGACGGCGACTACCACCTTAGCCGTAGGAAACGAACGTAGCCAACCTGTGAGAGTGGGTCGAGGGGTACGACAGGGAGACCCCCTTTCGCCGATTCTGTTTAACATGGCGATGGACCTAGTCCTCGCATCACTGCCAAAAGGAGTCGGATATAGGCTAGAAAATGAGGTTATCTCGGCTCTGGCCTACGCCGACGACTTAGTCCTGCTTGCAGGCTCGAAGGTAGGGATGCAGGAAGCCATCGATCGTGTGCAGATAGGCAAAATGGTGGGTCTCGGTATTAACCACTGCAAAAGCTCCGTCCTGTCGATGGTGCCAGACGGGAAACGCAAGAAACACCACTACCTGACGGAGAGGGTGTTCTCTGTCGGTAGGAGAAAGCTTCGGCAGGTGTCTTGCGTGGAACGATGGCGGTACCTGGGCGTAGATTTTGAGTCGTCCGGAGCTACGATGCTCGAGCAGAAGGTGCGTAAGGCCCTGGACAACATCTCCAAGGCATCTCTCAAGCCGCAACAGCGGCTCGAAGTAGTGAGAGGTCACCTGATCCCGAGGTTCATGCACGGTCTAGTGCTGGGAACGATATCGGATGATCGACTAAGAATGCTTGACATCGAGATCCGGAACGCAGTCAGGAAGTGGTTGAGGCTGAGGTGATAACATCAGTGGCGCAATACTAGCGGGAGAGTTTGCATGCGTCGACGAACGGCTTCGACTTTCGAGAGTCGATCCGGAATCCGGCCTCCACCAATTGGATAAGGGAGCGATGCATGCAATACAGTGGCCGAGACTTCGTGCAATTTGTGCACTGCCATATAAACGCCCTGCCTTCCCGAGTCCGGGTACGCGAGGGCGTAGAGGTATGGGTGAGTCGGAGCTGAACTGTCGTGCCGGGTGCACGTTCAGGGAGACGACGGCTCAGCACAGCATACAGCAGTGCTTCAGAACGCACGGCGGCCGAATCGAACGCCATAATTGCGTCACAAAAGTCATCGCCGAGGCGTTGACCGAAAAAGGATGGACCCTGGTGGTGGAGCCGAAGTTCATTACCTCAGTCGGATGTCGTAAGCCCGACATCATCGCCGCCAGGGACGGTGCTGGAGTGATCTTGGACACTCAAATAGTCTCGGGTCAGAGACCGCTGGACGACGCTCATTGGGCGAAACGTAATAAATACGGGAACTACGCTGAGCTAGTCCAGATGGTTGCAGACAAACTAGGACTATCTGGAACAGAGAGTGTGCGAGCCACTTCATTCACCGTCTCTTGGCGCGGTGTCTGGAGCGGCACTTCAGCGAATGAGATGCGCGAGCTCCTCGGGCTCAACAAATCCATGTTCGAAATAATACCAGGCCTCGTCCTCAGAGGTTCACATATGAACTGGAACAGGTTCAACAAATGACCGCCGTCTCGGCGGTGTCGCCAGATTGAGCACCCGGGGTCCTGTGGTTATGGGTTTCTACAGGACCCTAGCGGTACCGGACCCGCGTTCTTACCGTATGGGTAGAAATCGCTACGCAGGTCTCCTCCTCAGTATCAACTGCGTACCGTTTCAAACACCAATCTGTACAATGCAGCCACGGCCGCGTTCACTAGACGAGAGTAGGAGACAGCATGGTCACTCTCGGGGCCGAAGACTTTCAACTAGTCTGGCGCTCAGCACAAAGTTGGGTCGACGAAGGCATGCGGAGAAATAGCCAAATGCCTCGTCATCTACTATCTAGCGAAACCACAGCCAAGCGAACGGGCTTGGGAGAAACAGCAGGGAAAGAAGACCCTGTTGAGCTTGACTCTAGTCTGGCATTGTAAGGAGACATGAGAGGTGTAGCATAAGTGGGAGATCGTTCGCGGTCGTCGCTGAAAAACCACTACTTTCATTGTTTCATTACTTACTCGGTAGGACGGAAGCGGTGCGCGGTCGATTATATCGGCGGGCGTACGGTGTTTCGTTCCAAGCGTGCAGTGGCGGCGTAGCGGTGACGCTCGTCGCCTAACAACTCCCGCGTGATCCGGTTCGAGGACACTGCCAGGCGGGGAGTTTGACTGGGGCGGTACATCTGTCAAAAAATAACGCAGGTGTCCTAAGGCCAGCTCAACGAGGACAGAAACCTCGCGTGGAGCAAAAGGGCAAAAGCTGGCTTGATCCAGATGTTCAGTACGCATAGGGACTGCGAAAGCACGGCCTATCGATCCTTTAGTATAAAGAGTTTTTAGCAAGAGGTGCCAGAAAAGTTACCACAGGGATACCTGGCTTGTTGCGGCCAAGCGTTCAGCGACGTTGCTTTTTGATACTTCGATGTCGGCTCTTCCTATCATTGTGAAGCAAAATTCGCCAAGCGTTGGATTGTTCACCCATCAAAAGGGAACGTGAGCTGGGTTTAGACCGTCGTGAGACAGGTTAGTTTTACCCTACTGATGGCTCGTCGTTGCGATAGTAATACTGCTCAGTACGAGAGGAACCGCAGTTTCGGACATTTGGTTCATGCACTCGGCCGAGCGGCCGGTGGTGCGAAGCTACCATCCGCGGGATTATGCCTGAACGCCTCTAAGGCCAAAGGCAGCCTAGCCGAATCCGGCAAGGATATGCTCACTGTGGAGCTCCGAGAGTCGGGAGGCTCTAATCGATGTGACTTTACTAGTCGCACTTTATTCGTAAGGTGATATCGAGACACACAATATGCTAACGTCGTGCCTATGTCGGTGTGGTCTCTGGATAGACTACCCCTGTGTAATGAGCATGCAGGAGTAGGTGACACGTGTAATGCTAACGGTGTGCCTATGTCACAGTGTCTAAAGGGCTATTAATACCTGATAAGCGAACTACGGGCCTCTCTCGGTAGACGGGCGCGTGCTATGCATGTTGCCGTAGCAGGCGATGCTCCTGACGTGGTACCTCAGGAGTATCGACTGCCAATTTGATGGATATGATTATAGTGATTCAACTGAATTGACTGCAGCGATTTTGTTGTATTATCATGTAGGAAGTTACGTAAATAAATATTAAACTATCTTCCTTTTTTGTTTTCTCAATGGGAATAACATATTCAAAGGAAATTTTATCTGTCGCCGTGGAAGGGAGAAGTGCCCTGTAACTTGTGCCGTCCTTTTTGAGAGTGAGTAGCCTTGAGTTTCCATTAACTATACTCTGTTTTAAGATATGCGTTCTAGTCTAACACTGGCGTGTATCGCCAGTCATAGAGGTGTGTCCTCCAGCGTGTATCGTTTAGCAATGAGGTGTGCCCTTGATACTAGTATTTATGATTGTTTTACAAATATATGTATATACATTGTGTAAGATGTTATGAACTGTTGATGTGATTTTATGTATCTAATATTATAATACAAAGTTAAAGAGTAACGGTGCAATATGTGCAAGTCAACGTCAAGGATTTGTGCATCTCTGAGGGACATGTTGGTTGCTTAATGTCAAGGAGCGACTGATGTGTTATTGTTCCGTCTTTTCCATAAAAGCCGATCGATGTCGTGGATCGGCAAAATATGGTTTTATAGTCAAGTATGAGATATCAATGTCATGGATCTTTCGAATGTAACGGTTTGATATTATATTAACTAATGACATGATGATAAAAAAAATCCTAAATATTTGTCAACTGTTTATTGTTAATGCATTATAATATAAGGAATTCAAATTTAAGTAAAATTAAGCAATTTAAAATAAATGTTTGGCTTCGTTAATAATTTTATATAAAAATGTATGTACTTAGTATAGTTAAGAGTAATCACCGATGATTGTATTTATTTATTTTTGATGTTAATTTTATGTTATTATTGTTATGTGTATTGTTACGAGGGACTCGTAAAGCTTACGGATGGCCGAGTTGTTACCGACTTTAGATATATCATTGTTTTAATAAAGCGGAAGTACACAATATTTTAATAAATCACAAAACTATATCCTACAAATATTTTGGTATCTCAATTGATTCTTTCCTTTTAGATTAAAATATTTATTTTGATTAATAATATAAGTTTTATTTTGACTCGAAATTGAACTTATAATAAAAAGTCGGAAAACCAGCCATTCGTTTGCTAGATACCGAGCAAAAAAGATGTGCTGGCAAATAAATAATTGTAATACAAAATTACAAATTGTCTTTAATTATAATTCAAAACCTAATGTCCTTGAAGTAAAGTGCAGTAGTGTAAAATAAAGAGTTGTGCAGTTTGTGTGTCTAAGCTAATAAGAGAAGGGCGTAACATTATAAGTACATCACTTAGATATAGATGTCACGACATCCGCGTTTTATATGTATACTATCGTATACGATGTACGTTTTACTGTGTTCCGTAATCATGGTTAGTTTATGTTATTCGCTTCTATAATGCACGAACGTTCTGCGCGTTTCTCCCGAAAACACCGAAATCGACAGTAATAGTTTATACAGTATATTATCGTTAAGCACATACTTGTTGGTATATGTTAACTTCGCTTCTATAATGCAAGTTTTTTTTGTTATAATTGTTGCAAACCAAAAAGAAATTATCATTTTATTATAACTCAAATACAATAATCGAATGGAAATATTCGGATATCGTTATATTATGTTGACTTTATTGGTATTTTAAAATATTTTATAGCACCAACTGTTATGATTTTTAAGTAAGTAAATAGTGAATTATAAAACTATCATGTACGAAAAATACATAACCAGAGTATCAGTACGATCACTCAAACGACATGAGGACAGCGCCTGGTCCGGACGGAATCCGTGCGGATGAGTGGCGTGTGATTCCTGCATCATCGAAGGCGGAAATATTCAACAGCTGGTTGGTACAGGGGAGTATTCCCGAGACACTGCGGCAGTGTCGAACAGTCTTTATACCGAAAAGTGATGCTCCGAAGGGTCCTGGCGACTACCGGCCAATTTCGATTGCGTCGGTACCGCTTCGGCACCTACACAGCATCCTGGCGAAGAGACTGCTCGCCTGCTGCCTTCCTGACAAGCGCCAGCGCGGTTTCGTGAGAGCGGATGGTAATCTCGAGAATACGGCCGTGCTTGACGCAGTGTTAGGAGATTGCAGGAAAAGGTTGCGAGAATGCCACGTTGCGGTGCTCGACTTCTCTAAGGCGTCCGATACAGTGTCGCACGCGGCACTTATCGAGCTACTTAAAGCGAGAGGACTGCCCGATGGCTTCTGCAACTTTATGGCTAGAATGTACGAGACGGCGACTACCACCTTAGCCGTAGGAAACGAACGTAGCCAACCTGTGAGAGTGGGTCGAGGGGTACGACAGGGAGACCCCCGTTCGCCGATTCTGTTTAACATGGCGATGGACCTAGTCCTCGCATCACTGCCAAAAGGAGTCGGATATAGGCTAGAAAATGAGGTTATCTCGGCTCTGGCCTACGCCGACGACTTAGTCCTGCTTGCAGGCTCGAAGGTAGGGATGCAGGAAGCCATCGATCGTGTGGTGCAGATAGGCAAAATGGTGGGTCTCGGTATTAACCACTGCAAAAGCTCCGTCCTGTCGATGGTGCCAGACGGGAAACGCAAGAAACACCACTACCTGACGGAGAGGGTGTTCTCTGTCGGTAGGAGAAAGCTTCGGCAGGTGTCTTGCGTGGAACGATGGCGGTACCTGGGCGTAGATTTTGAGTCGTCCGGAGCTACGATGCTCGAGCAGAAGGTGCGTAAGGCCCTGGACAACATCTCCAAGGCATCTCTCAAGCCGCAACAGCGGCTCGAAGTAGTGAGAGGTCACCTGATCCCGAGGTTCATGCACGGTCTAGTGCTGGGAACGATATCGGATGATCGACTAAGAATGCTTGACATCGAGATCCGGAACGCAGTCAGGAAGTGGTTGAGGCTGAGGTGATAACATCAGTGGCGCAATACTAGCGGGAGAGTTTGCATGCGTCGACGAACGGCTTCGACTTTCGAGAGTCGATCCGGAATCCGGCCTCCACCAATTGGATAAGGGAGCGATGCATGCAATACAGTGGCCGAGACTTCGTGCAATTTGTGCACTGCCATATAAACGCCCTGCCTTCCCGAGTCCGGGTACGCGAGGGCGTAGAGGTATGGGTGAGTCGGAGCTGAACTGTCGTGCCGGGTGCACGTTCAGGGAGACGACGGCTCAGCACAGCATACAGCAGTGCTTCAGAACGCACGGCGGCCGAATCGAACGCCATAATTGCGTCACAAAAGTCATCGCCGAGGCGTTGACCGAAAAAGGATGGACCCTGGTGGTGGAGCCGAAGTTCATTACCTCAGTCGGATGTCGTAAGCCCGACATCATCGCCGCCAGGGACGGTGCTGGAGTGATCTTGGACACTCAAATAGTCTCGGGTCAGAGACCGCTGGACGACGCTCATTGGGCGAAACGTAATAAATACGGGAACCACGCTGAGCTAGTCCAGATGGTTGCAGACAAACTAGGACTATCTGGAACAGAGAGTGTGCGAGCCACTTCATTCACCGTCTCTTGGCGCGGTGTCTGGAGCGGCACTTCAGCGAATGAGATGCGCGAGCTCCTCGGGCTCAACAAATCCATGTTCGAAATAATACCAGGCCTCGTCCTCAGAGGTTCACATATGAACTGGAACAGGTTCAACAAATGACCGCCGTCTCGGCGGTGTCGCCAGATTGAGCACCCGGGGTCCTGTGGTTATGGGTTTCTACAGGACCCTAGCGGTACCGGACCCGCGTTCTTACCGTATGGGTAGAAATCGCTACGCAGGTCTCCTCCTCAGTATCAACTGCGTACCGTTTCAAACACCAATCTGTACAATGCAGCCACGGCCGCGTTCACTAGACGAGAGTAGGAGACAGCATGGTCACTCTCGGGGCCGAAAACTTTCAACTAGTCTGGCGCTCAGCACAAAGTTGGGTCGACGAAGGCATGCGGAGAAATAGCCAAATGCCTCGTCATCTACTATCTAGCGAAACCACAGCCAAGCGAACGGGCTTGGGAGAAACAGCAGGGAAAGAAGACCCTGTTGAGCTTGACTCTAGTCTGGCATTGTAAGGAGACATGAGAGGTGTAGCATAAGTGGGAGATCGTTCGCGGTCGTCGCTGAAAAACCACTACTTTCATTGTTTCATTACTTACTCGGTAGGACGGAAGCGGTGCGCGGTCGATTATATCGGCGGGCGTACGGTGTTTCGTTCCAAGCGTGCAGTGGCGGCGTAGCGGTGACGCTCGTCGCCTAACAACTCCCGCGTGATCCGGTTCGAGGACACTGCCAGGCGGGGAGTTTGACTGGGGCGGTACATCTGTCAAAAAATAACGCAGGTGTCCTAAGGCCAGCTCAACGAGGACAGAAACCTCGCGTGGAGCAAAAGGGCAAAAGCTGGCTTGATCCAGATGTTCAGTACGCATAGGGACTGCGAAAGCACGGCCTATCGATCCTTTAGTATAAAGAGTTTTTAGCAAGAGGTGCCAGAAAAGTTACCACAGGGATACCTGGCTTGTTGCGGCCAAGCGTTCAGCGACGTTGCTTTTTGATACTTCGATGTCGGCTCTTCCTATCATTGTGAAGCAAAATTCGCCAAGCGTTGGATTGTTCACCCATCAAAAGGGAACGTGAGCTGGGTTTAGACCGTCGTGAGACAGGTTAGTTTTACCCTACTGATGGCTCGTCGTTGCGATAGTAATACTGCTCAGTACGAGAGGAACCGCAGTTTCGGACATTTGGTTCATGCACTCGGCCGAGCGGCCGGTGGTGCGAAGCTACCATCCGCGGGATTATGCCTGAACGCCTCTAAGGCCAAAGGCAGCCTAGCCGAATCCGGCAAGGATATGCTCACTGTGGAGCTCCGAGAGTCGGGAGGCTCTAATCGATGTGACTTTACTAGTCGCACTTTATTCGTAAGGTGATATCGAGACACACAATATGCTAACGTCGTGCCTATGTCGGTGTGGTCTCTGGATAGACTACCCCTGTGTAATGAGCATGCAGGAGTAGGTGACACGTGTAATGCTAACGGTGTGCCTATGTCACAGTGTCTAAAGGGCTATTAATACCTGATAAGCGAACTACGGGCCTCTCTCGGTAGACGGGCGCGTGCTATGCATGTTGCCGTAGCAGGCGATGCTCCTGACGTGGTACCTCAGGAGTATCGACTGCCAATTTGATGGATATGATTATAGTGATTCAACTGAATTGACTGCAGCGATTTTGTTGTATTATCATGTAGGAAGTTACGTAAATAAATATTAAACTATCTTCCTTTTTTGTTTTCTCAATGGGAATAACATATTCAAAGGAAATTTTATCTGTCGCCGTGGAAGGGAGAAGTGCCCTGTAACTTGTGCCGTCCTTTTTGAGAGTGAGTAGCCTTGAGTTTCCATTAACTATACTCTGTTTTAAGATATGCGTTCTAGTCTAACACTGGCGTGTATCGCCAGTCATAGAGGTGTGTCCTCCAGCGTGTATCGTTTAGCAATGAGGTGTGCCCTTGATACTAGTATTTATGATTGTTTTACAAATATATGTATATACATTGTGTAAGATGTTATGAACTGTTGATGTGATTTTATGTATCTAATATTATAATACAAAGTTAAAGAGTAACGGTGCAATATGTGCAAGTCAACGTCAAGGATTTGTGCATCTCTGAGGGACATGTTGGTTGCTTAATGTCAAGGAGCGACTGATGTGTTATTGTTCCGTCTTTTCCATAAAAGCCGATCGATGTCGTGGATCGGCAAAATATGGTTTTATAGTCAAGTATGAGATATCAATGTCATGGATCTTTCGAATGTAACGGTTTGATATTATATTAACTAATGACATGATGATAAAAAAAATCCTAAATATTTGTCAACTGTTTATTGTTAATGCATTATAATATAAGGAATTCAAATTTAAGTAAAATTAAGCAATTTAAAATAAATGTTTGGCTTCGTTAATAATTTTATATAAAAATGTATGTACTTAGTATAGTTAAGAGTAATCACCGATGATTGTATTTATTTATTTTTGATGTTAATTTTATGTTATTATTGTTATGTGTATTGTTACGAGGGACTCGTAAAGCTTACGGATGGCCGAGTTGTTACCGACTTTAGATATATCATTGTTTTAATAAAGCGGAAGTACACAATATTTTAATAAATCACAAAACTATATCCTACAAATATTTTGGTATCTCAATTGATTCTTTCCTTTTAGATTAAAATATTTATTTTGATTAATAATATAAGTTTTATTTTGACTCGAAATTGAACTTATAATAAAAAGTCGGAAAACCAGCCATTCGTTTGCTAGATACCGAGCAAAAAAGATGTGCTGGCAAATAAATAATTGTAATACAAAATTACAAATTGTCTTTAATTATAATTCAAAACCTAATGTCCTTGAAGTAAAGTGCAGTAGTGTAAAATAAAGAGTTGTGCAGTTTGTGTGTCTAAGCTAATAAGAGAAGGGCGTAACATTATAAGTACATCACTTAGATATAGATGTCACGACATCCGCGTTTTATATGTATACTATCGTATACGATGTACGTTTTACTGTGTTCCGTAATCATGGTTAGTTTATGTTATTCGCTTCTATAATGCACGAACGTTCTGCGCGTTTCTCCCGAAAACACCGAAATCGACAGTAATAGTTTATACAGTATATTATCGTTAAGCACATACTTGTTGGTATATGTTAACTTCGCTTCTATAATGCAAGTTTTTTTTGTTATAATTGTTGCAAACCAAAAAGAAATTATCATTTTATTATAACTCAAATACAATAATCGAATGGAAATATTCGGATATCGTTATATTATGTTGACTTTATTGGTATTTTAAAATATTTTATAGCACCAACTGTTATGATTTTTAAGTAAGTAAATAGTGAATTATAAAACTATCATGTACGAAAAATACATAACCAGAGTATCAGTACGATCACTCAAACACCGGGCGTCGATCCGAATGTTTCGCGTCATATCCGTTGAACAATCACATACGTGCACATCGTGCACGGAAGTGTTTTTAAAATAAACGCGATCTCGTTTCGAACATTAATATTCGTGACCGTCGTGTGTCATCTTCGATGAATCGTTGTACTCGTTTGCGGGCTACGTCGATATATCGTCGAATATAAATAATATATATTTTAAAAAGTCAACCGTTAGATTCCATCGCGTATAACGCGACGGATCGGTACGGTACGACGCTCGTTTCGCAGCAACAACAACGTTGTGAAACGAGCATCGAGAGATTTTATTTATTTATTTATTTTGGGAAACATACAGTATAATCTAATACAAAAACATTTGGTAACAAAATGAGTTTCACATAAGCCAACAAAGTTTCCACTTTTACATTCAAACATGGAGTGAACCTAACAATTAACAATTAATTAAAATATATAAAGTAAAGTAATTAAAAAGTAATTTAAAAAAACAGAAGAAAAGAAAACGATAAGAATATTAATTACAAATACAATTTTTTAAAGCTTCTAAGAATTTCAATAAATTTTCGTTAAATATACTATACTAGTGTAGCGTTTATTATAATTGTCACATGCTCTTACCAAAAGCGGTTTTTAGCATAGTTCGTTCATTGGGACATAAAAGGTATGTTTTGAACGAGCAATGGAATGTGAGCACTTGATATAAATGTTGTTGACTAAGTACATTGAATCGACAAAATTATTTACAATTTTGTAAAGAAAAACCTGATCTTTGCATTCCCTGCGCTTCTCAAGCGACAAAATATTGAGCTTATTAATAGAATTGAACCCAAATTTACGCGTTAATTAAACAACTTACGGCGACGGCGTTGCGTTCACGCGCGCGTTGTCGTCGAGAGTGTTAGTTAGTTCCCTGGTTGATCCTGACAGTAGTTATATGTGTGCCGTCAGCACATCGTCTTTTTAATTGTACTCCATATTTGGGCATAACTATAATAAGTACCACGAGCTATCACCCACAGTCAAATGGTGTCGTTGAACGAACTCATCGAACATTAAAAACAGCCCTTATGTGTAGAGGCAATACGGACAATTGGGTCAACGAATTACCGTCAGTTTTATTAGGCCTAAGGGCAAGCTTACTCGATGACACTGGAATAAGTGCAGCTGAGATGGTTTAATGAAAATGAAACGTTTTTGCAAAACTTGCGTTATAGGATCAGACAAATTGCATCGCTACCGAAACGAGATTTAAGACAAAACGGTATATTTGTACATCCAGAATTAAGTGAGTGTATACACGTTTTTGTCCGATGTGATAGAGTTTCGAAGCCACTTACGTCACCCTATTCTGGACCGTTTAAAGTTTTAAGCAAATCAGCGAAACATTTCAAGATAGTGATTAATGGTATCAAAAAAATAATAAGCATCGATCGCCTTAAGCCGGCGTTTCTAATTATCAGCGAAGATAGCATTGATCGAATTCCAAATAAGGTAGAAGCTAATAAAAACAATGAGCTTATGACAACGAGATCTGGTCGTATAGTTAGACCTGTTGTGAGCTTTGCATACAGATAGATCGAAATATTTATTAATTTTTTTAAATATAATAAATTGTAATTTATAAAATCATTTTGATGTTATACACACATAAAAAAGGATCATATTATATACATTTTTTTGCTTTTTTATAATTTCTTTGTTTAAAGATTTTAATTGTTTTTAAGATTTTTGAGACAAAAGCAACCAAGGTAGGTTGCTTTTGTTTCTAGTTCATAGTGTTATATATAAATTTTTCATGTAGGTATTGAATGTTTGTTACTGGTTTTTATTTATTTTAAGAAAATTGGTAATTTTTTTCTCAAAGGGGGATGCTATGTGCCGTCAGCACATCGCCTTTTTAGTTGTACTCCATATTTGGCATGACGAAATCATAACAATTTATTATTAGATTATTATAATACATTAATCAATCAGTCAGTACAGGGTACTCAAACAATTGTGACGTGTCGTAAATAAAAATATATTATTCCTTCGGTCTTTGAGTATTGGCTAGCCTCATACCTGGATCCGTCTCTGAATATTATATGCCTCAGTATCTCAAGATAGCCTACACGCTAAATATCAAAATAGCCTCGATAAAAAGTGCGTCGTTTTTTCACCCCACAACAACTGCTCGTGCTATACTTGACTGGCTCTCGATGTCACCGCCTTACTTTGACTTCAATTCCATCGCGCAAGAAGAAATTGGCAACTCCTTACTTTGTCGCACCACTAAAACTCTCCCCTTTTACAACCTGGGTTCCTCATACGAGGCGTGAAGAGGCATCTTGCGGGCCGGCAAGGCGGGAGCTGCTAGTGCAGAACATTCATCCCGACTGTACTAGCCGTTGTCGCGTTTGGACTTCACTACCACTTACCATCAGGAGGAGTGGAGTCATTTGCTATCCCGGTTTTTATATTTAAAAAAAACAACATAGTCTATTCAAAGGTGGCGCTGCTAACAGAATTCAAATGGATTAAGTTTTACTTTTTGTATTAAATAATTAAATTTGATTCATAATAATGATACTATGTTACGAAGTCAGGGAAAAATAAAGATGCTTATTTTCACAGATCACTTTTTTATTGCAGAATTTATAATTATAAATAACTTTTATAACAATATAACTGGTTGTTGTTATACAGACAATTCAACTTTGCGTAATGAATCATTCCCTCCCGAGCAAGGCATTTATATATACAGGGTGACTGGTGAATTAGTATCAATACTTAAGGACGTGATATTTGACGACCATGTATGACCAAAAAAAAAATACATATAACATAAATATTAATAAACTTCTAAGTAAAGTTAACCAAAAGTTATGTTATTAATTACGCGTCATGTGAACACCCTAGCTGCGCTGACGACACAACACAGTTAGGTACATTTAGTTATCGCGCGGTACTTTACCTACGTCCAAACGCCGCCGCGTGTTAACAGGGTAGCAGGCTACCTTTGATAAACAAGCATGATCCAATCCCCCTTCATACTTTAAACCTGGCTTAGAACAGGCAAAAATACCAAAATATTTCACTCGTTTAAGCAACAAATTTGTTGACTAGGTAAATGATATGAACTTGGGACAAAAATTAACTGTTTACCTATCTTGGTATTTCCGGCGTATTTAAAAATGGAATCATACTTATTTACAACGATTGTCAATCATTTAACTACCTATTTACCTACATAATTACACTAACCTTAACAAATGTTCAAAGTGAGCTCCTGCTCGTGTGATACACAGTTCGGCACGTTTACGCATATTGTCTTTCACACACTTTAACACGTATGGGTCACTTTACTACTCACAGTATTCTGCATTTGTGTATTGATAAGCCATAACTAATTACTAATTACGGGTCACACTCACACACGAAACATTAGGTATACGCGTAAGATCGATCGCTAAGGGCGCGCGCGCGGGAAGATGGACGAACCTTACGGCGGCGCTCGCCCGACTAACCTACTAACCTACTAATACTAATTAGCCGCGGGGCAGGGGTTGCGGGTGGCAAACACCACGCCGCACGCGCCGCGGAAATATGTCCACACTTTATTTATTTAAAGTAATTTTTTTGTAAATTTGGTTAAAAATTAAGTACCTATTTTTTTTACATAATTCGAATGAGAATCATGTACCGATTATGCTCCTAAAATATTGATACTAATTCACCAGTCACCCTGTATATAAAAACCGGGATAGCAAATGACTCCACTCCTCCTGATGGTAAGTGGTAAACATCAAAAATGTCTTTAAAAGTTTCAAACAATCAAAATAGAGTAAATTAAAACGATAACAATCAACGGTTGGGGAAAAAGAAACCCGGGGAGGAATGAAGTCCTTCGCGACATTTACTGGATACGTGCCGATGAGCAAATCGTTCAATGATGACTTGCTCTCACATACATTTTAGTTATTTTGTTGGATTTGATCGGCTGTTCTTTCTGCTCTATTATGCATCTATTACGCATGCTTGATGCTTTATTAGTTCTACGGCACAAATAGGCCCCCTTGCCTCTTGCTGGCATTTTTCACTGTATTTACTGATAAAAACGGTATACCGATAATGTATTCGATCTTTTAGTATTTTACCAACCTTTTCAATATCATAAAACACGTTTATATTTCTTATCAATTGAATAAATCGTTAAATATTTGGAAATTTTTAAATGTCAAAATGACGCGACGTTTCTTGTGAATGACGTGACAAGAGTTCGATAAGGTTCACTATAAGTAATTACTTTGACATTATTAATACAAAAATACTAAAATAGTGATTACAAAATGGGATGATGGGTTGAGAATGTGAAAATTGGGTTATGTGTATTTAAAACTGTTGGTGATCATATTAAACAAAGTTATTAGCGTATTAGTCCTGTTAAACAAAAGGAACTTTATGATGAAGTTCAAGTTTTACTTAGAGATGGTATTATTCAATCTTCTAAATCTCTTTGGTGTTCTCCAGTTTTTTTTCAGCCTTTTGCCTCCCGATCTTGAGCAGTCTTTACCCATCCCGTACCTTTTTTTTAAATCGTCGGTACATCTTGTCACAGGACGTCCTACACTACGTTTGCCTAAGCGAGGCCGATGGAGCAGACACGTGTTAGAGTGAGACTCTAACACGTGTCTGCTCCATCGGCCATCAATGCGCCTAGAGACATGACCAGCCCACGTCCACTTCAGCGAGCTAATTCTACGCGCGATGTCGGTGACTTTAGTTCTCTGGCGAATGTCCTCATTTCGGATTCTATCGCCCAGAGAAACCCCAAGCATCGCGCGTTCCATTCCTCGCTGAGCGACCTTAAATTTGTGGACCAGTCCTACGGTGAGTTTCCACGTTTCGGCACCGTAAGTCATATAGGTAGGACGCACTGATTAAAGAACCTGAGGCCCTAGCCAAGTTACTTTCATTTCATATCGAATCTCTTTTTACAATCGTTAACGCTCTGGCGTAAGCGATTTCAGAAAACGATAAGTTGGTAGCCAATTTGACACGACTGAGTCGATCGCTCATTTTACAATGTACTTAGAAAAAACCTACACTTTAGTCTATGGTGAGCGTTCTTACAAACGTCAAACTAACGTCAAAGTCGCAGTTGTGTATTTTGTGCGCGCGTTAAACTCTTGTTTGAATTAAAGTTCAAAGAATATTTGTTTTAAGTGTTAAAAAAGTCAGTAAATTATATAGGATGGGTTCTTCTTGCTTGGGTTGGATATGTTCTTCTTGCGAAATGTAAATTTAAACATTACTGTGACTCGAAATTACTATATGTTATTATTCTAATTAAGGATGAAAGATACCTTAAATGATGTGATAACTTTTATAGAATGGAATATAAATCTCGAGCGAGCCCAGAATAATTCGCAGCTTTGTTGGAATTCATGGAAAGGTACGTAAATTATAAGTTATTTCGTAAATATCTTTCATTGTTATTTGAAAATTTATCATACTCTGGCACTTGAAAGTTTGAAACATAAACAATGACGTGATACGCGACATGAACTAATATTACTACTGACGAAAAAAACAATACAATGATTGTGTTGGATTCTTTACTTAATCAATAGACCCTTTGTTTCTCTGAAATAGTTTTAACTTGTTCTAGTTATGGCGATATAACGAGGCCCCAGCAAGGGCTTCAAGGGCGAATTAAAGCTGACTGACTGTGGCGGGAATTAGAAGATTTGTTAAACTCCATTGGTGGAGGAGTAATAAAACCAAGAGACAAATGGAAAAATGTAAGATTGTAACAAAAACCACTGTAAAAATATCATTTTATGGTTTTCTATTATTATCATTCATTCATTTTATTATTATTAATCAGCTTACTTTCATGACAAAAAAATTAACAAATAATGTCCAGGTGTGGGCAGACTGGAAAATTAAGACTAAGAAAAAACTGCTTCAGAAGAGAGGGTGTTGGGCATAATGGGTTTGACTGCTGTTATTGGTGAATCTGGAATTAAAGAGAGGTTCAAACACACCCTTTGAACGAGCCACAAGCGAGTTTGTGGGTGTTGAGAATCACCAGCTGCAATTAGAGGTAGACTGGGAAAGAAATAACCATCATAGAGAGCTGGAAAGGCTACAATTGGAATCGAGAATAATTTAAATAGAAAAAAACCATAATTAAATTTTAAGTCATTTAGTTAATACTGTAGACAAATTGATAGAAATTTTACCGCAGTTGAGACCATCATCACTACCTTCAACAAATATTATTCCATAAAATGTTTAATGTAGTAATAGTAGTCTCAGCTGTGGGCTATGAACATTTTATATTTGCCTACAATATCAGTTTTTTTTTTAATTTTTTTAATTTACCTTTTTATTTCTTTTAATTAGTATAATTGATCTTTTTGTTGTAGTATTAAACAAACCCTATTTTTATTTAGACTTTAAATGTAAGAACTGAAAGCAATATTTATGTACAGTCAGCTTCATATATAATGTAATAGTCCGCCTATCTAATATAAGAACCAGTGTACAATATGTTTAATATACACTATTTTACCTTTGTCATTTTTTTATCTTCATTCTTACCTATGGTGCACACCACCACCAAATTATAAATGTTAGTATTTTAATAAAAATAATAATAAATTTAGTTGTAATAACAAATCTGTTTTATTATTTATTTAATATCTTAGTACATTACATTCAAAATACAATTAACTAGACCTGTTCAAAATACAATCAATATCTTATTATTAATATTTATATAAGAAAAATTAAATATAAAGTACATAAAAAGTTCAATTTATAATTAGGAAATGTAAAATAAAATCTTATTAAAGCTTAAAATAATCTTACTATATCTTATTCAATAAACAACTCAGCATGGCTCTTCCTTGGATTAGTTCACTTTGACTACCTACAGACATAGTGAGTGTGGGATCTTGCATGATTATATCATTCCCATTATCATGTGCAGCAGGAAGTGGTTGTGGTGGTGACAAGCCAGCTTGCAAAGCTATATTATTTAACACACTACATGCCATTGTAATGTTGCTAGTGTAGTAAATAATGTTGCTACATGAGGATGATAGTGCAGAACCCTGTCTCTAAGCAAACATCTCCACCGTGCTTTGAGTAATCCAAAACAGCGCTCAATACAGTTACGGGCTTGCATATGCATTTGAGTGTATCGGTCTTCCCTAGAACCTTGAACTGCATTGAGGATAGGTGTCATAAGCCAAGGGCGTTGCAGATATCCAGAGTCACCTGAAAAATTAGTTTAAAATTTAGTTAGTCACAAGTTAACTCCTTAGATTAGATCTTTTTACTATTATAAATACCTACCTAATAGCCATACTTGCTCATTATTTTGATGAAGTTCTTTTCTTGTTTTTAGAAACTATCCATTTTTCCATGACAGCAGAGTGGTTCAAAGCATCAACAACTTGTCTAATGCACCAACTAGCTGTCCGTTGAGCAAGATGCTGTGTGACACCAACAATTCGCTGATAGGATCCTGTGGCTAGGAAACTAAGAGTGACAACACCTACAAAACCAATAACATTTAGGAAATGAAATTTATGATAGATAAGTAACAAAAAAATAGCTAATACTATATTATAGAAATGTATTCAGCAATTTTTAGTATTTTAGTAGTGTAAAATATTAAAATACATGTTGTGGCCTTCTTGAAGAGTTGCACACTTTATGTTAACTCTGAATGTGTGTTTATTATTATTACATGTGTAAGTGTAGTGACTGCTAATGGTACTTAATAAATAAATATTATTAAGCACTTACCTTAACTTTTAGGGGAATTTATTTTGATCCTTTTAAAGAAGTCTTGTGTCGGAGTTCATGACAAAGGCCTTCAAAAGTTAATTTGTCTATCCGAAATTGCTGCACAAATAAAGTTGTCGGCATTTCGCTTATTGTCTCCATGCACTGACGATGAATGTCTCTTTTTCGGCGCCTAAGCCACACGTCTTCATTATGAGCACACCACAACATATTTAAAGTATGCATTTTAAAAGGAAATATTAGTCCAAAAATATTTTTAATAAACAAAACATTTCTCGGCCATCATATAAGACGCCATTTTTTTAGCGTTAACTCTTGAGCTCCGAGATCGCTTAGTTATCGTTCATAAACTTCGATAACTTTCGTTAGCGCTTGTCAAAACTGTAACTTGGCTATCATTTATATGGAGTTAGCGATTATCGTTATAGAAACGATTACATTCCATTCTATCACTTTGAACGATTGTCAACTTGTCTACGACTTTTCTATTCGTTTGTTTTGACCACGTGACTTAACGTTGAGATGACGTCATGCCCATACATTTGATCAGTTTTCTATTAGCGATTACGATTGTAGAATGTCAACTTGGCTAAGGCCACTGATGGTAAGTGGTCACCAAACGCTCTTAGACATTGGATCTGCGAGAAATGTTAACCATCGCTTACATCGCCAATGCGCCACCAACCTTGGGAACTAAGTTGTTATGTCCCTTGTGCCTGTAATTACACTGGCTCACTCACCCTTCAAACCGGAACACAACAATACCAAGTACTGCTGTTTTGCGGTAGAATATCTGATGAGTGGGTGGTACCTACCCAGACGAGCTTGCACAAAGCGCTACCACCAGTACCTACGCATCAACCGTAATAATTGAATGTATGTCTCTTAAATGCAATTTTAAAATTATAAAACGAAGTAATTACTTCTACAATAATATTTTAAGTATTGTATATATTATAAGGAGTGACATCCCTACCATAATCGGTCCACAAACTATAAAACGCGTACGATTCTATGACTAGGATAACTTTCATTCTCGCGCTCGTGTTAGGCTATTATTATTGCGTTATTTTTTTTATTTGAATAAATAATTAATAAATTTAGAGTGATTTGTAAGGTAGATTGTTTTTTTTTTTAATGAATTACCACTTCTGATTCTTATAATATAATATTTCTGCTTACATATGTATATAATATGAAAAATGAAAACCATTCAAAATGCAATTTGGTACTTAATTAAAATAATGAATACAGGTACAAAATGTACTAAGCTTTTATATTTCTTATATATAATTAAGTTAAATACAACCTGTACGAGTGTTGGTTCACGATATTATCCACAAGAATACTTAACACCGTTGAAATATGTGTACTAACTCCAAATTCACTCTGCCAACGTGTAACTCCTCAAGTTGCAGTTATTTTTAATTCCGTTGTTAATTATAATTTCTGATTCATTAATTATCTTCTTTAATATTTAAGTAGATATAATCAGGCTCGATAATGGAGCATGTACGGGAATAACTGGCTCGACGAAATAAAACAGGTGAATTTGGATAACTTAGAAACGTGTATTAACTCGTTGCCGGCTAGAACGCTAAATTACCATCAAACGGTGACGGTGAGCGGTAATTATAAGTACAATTAAGTTGACGGTACACATGTTTACGTTCTTGCTTCAAATAATAATCAGGCGCTCCAACAACCAGCATTTTTTAATTTATGATAAATTTTACATAAAAGAGATAAACTAGTTTAGAAATCACTTGAAATTGCTATTAAATCATCTAAATATACAAATACATTAGAATCGAATTCTACACCAAAAAGTTTATCTACTAATCTTTATAGTTCTGCAGGAGCATTAATAATAATAATTATTATTTTTTTATAGAATAGGAAGGACGAGCATATGGGCCACCTGATGGTAAGTGGTCACCAAACGCCCTTAGTCATTGGCATCGCCAATGCACCACCAACCTTGGGACCTAAGATTTTATGTTGGTGTAGTAGTGATGGTAGTCGTGGTGGTTGTTGTTGTTGTTGTTGATTGTTGTTGACGGTTTGACAGATTGACTTTATCCGTGCAGTGACGGAGAAAGAATACATTTCACTGCCCCTCTCTTTCCCATGGGTGTCGTAAGAGGCGAGTAAGGGGTATCTGAGCGAACATCTGCTCATCTGGTGGTAGGATGTTAAACGTCAGCCTGGCTTGTTACCACCGTACGCATGGTGAAAATCCCGTGAAGTGGCTTGCAGCCGCGTTTCGAGGTCAGCCAGCGTACAGCCAGTGCCCGAGCAAGCATTGCCGCGATGGGTGTTGGTCCAGTAGAGACCATCCCTATTGTGGCAATACGTCGCTCGCTTCACGTCTCTTCCATTCTTTTTTCCCAAATGGTAGCGCATCCATACAGCGGTGCACACCCCCACCATACCCACACTGTTTGAGGTCGAGTTCACTAACATCCGTGGACTCCACGCTAACCTCAACGCTGTCCACCACCATCTCGAGACACCACGGCCAGCAATGTTGTTTCTAACGGAGACACAAATACTCCGTCCTGATAATAATCGTCCTGTCCGGAGACAAGCCGATTATTTGACCATCTAAGTCGGGTGGCAGATGCTGCGCAAGAGCAGTTTCCTAACGCGGAATTGGTGTTTTTGGGGGATTTTAATGCTCACCATGAATCATGGTTGAAATCCCTCAAAACTGACCATGCTGGAAGTACTGCTCATGCTTTTGCTCTCACACATGACTTGACCTAATGGTTGATCAGCCCACCAGGATCCCAGACATTGATGGGCAAGCGCCTTCTCTACTGGACCTTCTGCTGACTTCTCACCCGGTGGAATATCAGGTTGTGGTTCAAGCTCCACTTGGTTCTTCGGATCACAGCCTCATATCTACCAAAGTGCTAGAGGCCAAGCTGCCGCCACCAGCGGTATGCAAACGTCGCGTTTGGCACTACAAGTCGGCAGATTGGGACGGTATGCGCGATTACTATGCGTCAGTCCCTTGGAAGGAACGTTGCTTCAGTGGGAATGACCCGACAGCTAGTGCCGCTGCTGTTGCTGGCGAGATCATGTTGGGAATGGAATACTACATTCCTAGCTCAGATCTCGTCAGTACGGGTGCGCGTAACCGTTGGTTCACGCGAATGTGCCGACGCTGTATCATCTAAGCAGGCGGCATATCGCGAGTGGATCAATGGCTGCATTAGCTGGACATCTAACATTGACTCACAGAAAGCAATCTACAATAAAAACTCCAAGTCCTGTAGGAAGGCTTACACGAGAGCGGATGCAAAGCGCATTGTACAAATTGGTCATGACCTTATTTCACATCCTAGGGGCTCCCGTAGCTTCTGGCGTCTGACCAAGTCTGTGCAAAACAATTTCTGCCAACCTTCGCTGCCACCGCTCAGATGTCCGGATGGATCGCTAGCTCACAGTCCGCAAGAGAAAGCTGATCTCCTGGCTAAACTCTTTGCCGACAACTCCGTCATCGATGATTGTAGTGCTCTGCCACCAGTAATACCTTCTTGTGGCCACACGATGCCTGACATCAAAATCAGGCAGCGTGATGTGCGTGCGGAGCTGCAATCACTTGATGTACGGAAAGCTAGCGGCCCCGATGGAATACCAGCTATAGTGGTGAAGAAGTGCGCGGCGGAGCTGTCTCCCGTGTTAACGCGCCTGTTCCAACTTTCTCTTTCTTCGGGATGTGTGCCACAGGCTTGGAGAAGAGCTAATGTGCAAGCGGTTCCCAAAAAAGGGGATCGGTCTGACCCGGCAAATTATCGGCCAATAGCTATTACCTCAGTACTTTGTAAGGCGATGGAACGGATTCTTAACAACCAACTGATCCATTACCTAGAAGATCACTGTTTAATTAATGATCGTCAGTACGGATGTCGACCAAAACGGTCTACAGGTGATCTTCTAGCGTACGTAACACACCTCTGGGGTGAAGCTATCGACAAGCATGGGGAATCGTTGGCTGTCAGCCTCGATATCTCCAAGGCTTTCGACAGGGTCTGGCACAGAAGTCTTCTCTCCAAGCTACCGGCATATGGTCTGCCTGCTCAGCTTTGCACCTGGATTGTCAGCTTCCTACACAAGCGCAGCCTTCGTGTTTTAGTTGATGGTTGCGCTTCACAATTCTATGTAGTGAATGCTGGGGTCCCCCAGACTCCTTTCTGTGCTATTTCCCACTCTGTTTCTTTTGCATATCAATGATATGCTCTCTTTCGGGAACATTCATTGCTATGCAGACGATAGTACAGTGCATGGTGGATACCACGGGCGCGCAGTGGCTGGGCGAGCGGAAATTAAGGAGAGGCGGGAGGATCTTGTCATTGAACTCAATAGGACGTTAGAGCTTATCGCCAAATGGGGCTCAGATAATCTTGTTGAGTTTAATGCCAAGAAAACACAGGTATGCGCTCTCACAGCTAAAAAGTCACCATTTTCCCCTCTTCCCTCCCTCTGTGGCAATACGCTGGTGATACAAAGCAAAATCGCTATGCTGGGGATGGACGTTCGCTGCGACCTTAGTCCAAGGGATTACGTCGAGGCTGTGATTAAAACGGCTTCACGGAAACTCGGAGTTCTGAACAAGGTGCGGCGTTTTTTCACGCCACAACAACTGTGCCTGCTGTACAAAACACAGGTACGGTCTTGCGTTGAATATTGCTCGCACCTTTGGGATGGCTCCGCTACGTACCTACTTGAGGCCTTGGATCGGTTGCAGCGACGTGCAGTCCGCATTATTGGCGGCGTAAAGGTCACTAACACCCTCGAGCCTTTACAATTGCGTCGAGAGATAGCAGCGCTGAGCGCTTTCTATCGACTGTATCACGGCGAGTGTTCCGAAGAATTATTCTCCCTAATTCCTGCTTCCCCTTTCCTTCACAAGTCTACGCGTGCTGGCTCTCGATGTCACCGACTAACTGTGACATCAATTCCATCGCGCACAAAGATATTTGGCCACTCCTTTCTTTGTCGCACTTCCAAAAAATGGAATTCCTTACCAGCTCACGTGTTGCCGTCCCCTTACAACCCGTGTTCCTTCAAACGAGGCGTGAAGAGGCATCTTGCGGGCCGGCAAGGCGAAGGCGGCTAGTGCAGAACCTTCTTCCAGACTGTACTGGCCGTCGTCGCGTTTGGACTCTACTACCACTTACCATCAGGTGGAGGAGAGTCATTTGACCTATCGGTTAATGTAAAAAAAAATTTACTTTGACAGATTAACACTGACAGATCGTCTTTTACATAGTGACGTTGACAGATTGATAGATTGAAATTGACAGATTGACTTTGACAGATGGCTTTGACGGACAAACATTGACAGATTGACATTGACAGATCGACTTTGATAGATTGAAATTGACATTGAGAGATTACCTTTGACACATTGACTTTTACACATTGACTAGTGGTTGTTGTTGTTATTAATGTTGTTGGTGGTAGTAGTGGTGGTTGTTGGTGGTGGTGTTATGGTCGGTGGTGGTGGACATTAACAGTTTGGCTTACAGTTTTACTTTGACAGCTTGACTTTGACACATTGACTTCGACAGTTTGACAGATGACATTGACAGATCGACTTTGATAGAGTGTAATTGATATTGACGGTTTGACAGATCGACTTTGACGGATGACATTGACAGATTGTCATTGACAGATCGACGTTGGTAGATTGAAATTGACAGATTGACCAATTGTTGTTGTTGTTACTTCGATACATTGACTTTGACAGATTAACTTTAACAAATTTACTTTGACATATTGACTTTGACAGATTGACATTGACAGTTTGACAGATCGACTTTGACAGATTGATGTTGTTGGTGGTAGAAGTGGTGGTGGTAGCGGTGGTTGTTATTGTTGTTGATGATGTTGTTGGTCGTAGTAGTGGTAGTGGAAGTCGTGGATGTTGTTGTTGTTGATGTTGTTGGTGGTAGAAGTGGTGGTAGTAATAGTGGTAGTAGTGATGGTGGTAGTAATGGTGGTGGAAGTGGTGATAGTAGTGGTGGTTTTAGTATTTGTTGTTGCTTTTGGTGTTGTTGGTTTTAGTAGTAGTGGAAGTAGTGGTGGTTGTTGTTGTTGATATTGTTGGTCGTAGTAGTGATGGTTGTTGTTGATGTTGTTGGTGTTATTAGTAGTGGTAGTAGAGGTAATTGTTTTTGTTGTTACTTCGATTCACTGACTTTGACAGATTGACTTTAACAAATTGACTTTGACATATTGACTTTGACAGATTGACATCGACAGTTTTACAGATCGACTTTGACGGATGACATTGACAGATCGATTTTGTCAGATCAACTTTGATAGATTGAAATTGACATTGACGGTTTGACAGATCGACTTTGACGGTTGACATTGACGGATTGACTTTGACAGATTGACGTTGACAGATCGACTTTGATAGATTGAAATTGACATTGACGGTTTGACAGATAGACTTTGACAGATTGATGTTGTTGGTGGTAGAAGTGGTTGTAGTAGCGGTGGTTGTTGTTGTTGTTGATGATGTTGTTTGTCGTAGTAGTGGTGGTGGAAGTCGTGGGTGTTGTTGTTGTTGATGTTGTTTGTGGTAGAAGTGGTGGTGGTAGCGGTGGTTGTTGTGGTTTATGTTGTTTGTCGTAGTAGTGGTGGTGGTAGTGGTGGTGGTAGTGGTGGTTGTTGTTGTTGTTGCTGTTGTTGTAATTGTTGTTGTTGTGGGTTTGGGTGGAGAAATCGGCTTTGACAGTTTGACAATGACAGTTTGACAGATCGACTTTGACGGATGACATTGGCAGATTGTAATTGACAGATCTACTTTGTGATTATAATTCATCTCGTGCTTTTCGGTGAAGGAAAACATCGTGTGGAAACCTGCATGTGTCTAATTTTATTGAAATTCTGCCACGTGTATTCCTCCAATCCGCATTGGAGCAGCGTGGTGGAATAAGCTCCAAAGCCTTCTCCTCAAAAAGGGAGAAGAGGCCTTAGCCCAGCAGTGGGACATTTACAGGCTGTTACCGTGTACCGATCTACTTTGATAAATTGAAATTGACAACATTAACACATTGACTTTGACAATCGAAATTGACATTGACACATTCACTTTGACAGATTGAAATTGACATTGACGGATCGACTATGACACATTGACTTTGAAAGATTGACATATCGACATTGACGGATGACATTGATGGATTGACTTTGACAGATCCACTTCGATAGATTGAAATTGACATTGACGGTTTGACAGCTCGACTTTGATGGATGACATTGACATATTGTCATTGACAGATCGACTTTGATAGATTGAAATTGACATTGACAGATTAACTTTGACACATTGACTACGACGTATTGAAATTAACATTCACAGTTTGACAGATAGACTTTGACAGATTGATGTTTTTGGTGGTAGAAGTGGTTGTGGTAACGTTGGTTGTTGTTGTTTATGTTGTTTGTCGTAGTAGTGGTGGTGGTAGTGGTGGTAGTTGTTGTTGTTGTTGTTAGCGGTAGTCGTGATGGAAGTATTGGTGGTAGTGGTGGTTGTTATTATTGATGGTATTTTAATCGTTGTTGTTGTTGTTGTTATGGTTGTTGTTGGTGGTGTTATATGAAGCAACTCGGGTGCCGGACGTGGCCGGTCATACACATAATTGTCTGGACCTTCTGCTGACTACCGACCCTGACCGGTTTTCAGTGTCAGTTGCAGCTTCCTTGGGCACTTCTGATCATTGTGTGATCAGGTCGGTCTTCAACTTCCATCCTCTGGACTCTGGTCCCACTGGAACCAGACGGGTGTGGCGATACAATTCGGCAGACTGGGACGAGATGCGACACTTTTTTGCATCCTGCCCTTGGCGGCAGATATGCTTCTCTTCCACTGATCCGTCGAGCTGCGAACAAGCCATATCTGAAGTGATATGTCAGGATATGGAGTTCTTTATTCCATATGCTGACGTATCACTGGATGGCAAGATCCCTAGGTGGTACAACGCTGAATGCGCCGCAGCTGAGGCCCGTAAAAACTCAGCGTTTGTAGCGTGGGCAGCAGCCCGCACCACCAAAGCTCCGGACATTGCGACTAAGAAGAGAGCCTTTAACTCTGCTGCCAAGTCCTACAAGAAGGTTCTCAAGAAGGCTCGTTTCAACCGAACTAGACGTCTTGGAGCCAAATTAGCTTCCTACCCCCGTGGTAGTAAAGCATTCTGGTCTCTGTCCAAGTCGGTTGAGACGAACTTCTGTCGTCCATCGCTGCCTCCAGCGATGCCTGACGGATCCCTGGCCTTAACGGCAACAGAAAAGACTAACTTATTAGCGGCCCTGTTTGTCGAAAATTCGCGTCTCGATACAGGAAGTGCCTCACCGCCAAACATACCACCTTGCGACTCAATGATGCCAGAGATACGAATTCGCCAAAGAGAGGTCCTAAAAATTCTGCGCACCTTGAACGTGAATAAGGCCAGTGGCCCTGATGGGATTCCAGCAATAGTCCTGAAACATTGTGCACCTGAGTTGTCCCCTGTTTTAACACGCTTGTAACGCCTCTCTCTAAAATCCACTCAAGTCCCTAAATCCTGGAAGATTGCCAACGTACAATCAGTACCTAAGAAGAATAGCCGTACCGACCCGGCCAACTAACGACCCATAGCAATCATCTCCATACTTTGCAAAGGTTTGGAGCGTGTATTGAATAACAAACTCCGGACGTACCTCGAAGAAAACGATCTCCTATCGGACCAGCAGTACGGCTTTCGTCGGAATCGATCAACAGGAGATCTCTTAGTATACGATACTCACGTCTGGGGCGAGGCCATGAATAAGTACGGTGAAGCGTTAGCCGTTTCAATTTGAGATTGGAAGAGGTATCGAATTGGGGCGATGATAACAAAGTCAAATTTAATCCTACCAAGACTCAAGCGTGTTTGTTCACTGCCAGAGGAGTCCATTCCACCTGACTCCGACTTTCCGGAATTTATTTGTACCCATCACCGACAGTATTGAGCTTCTAGGAGTTACATTAACATCCAAACTCAACTTTGGACAATACATTGAATCCAAAGCTAAAACTGCTGGTAAAAAAACTTGGCATCCGCAATTAGGTCAAACAGTACTTTACACCAGAACAGCTTCTGACTCTATATCAAGCCCAAGCTGACTTGGACATGATCTGAATCATGCATAAGCGTGGCTAAGTACCAGCTTGATACTTTGGATTCAGTGAATCGTCGTGCTAGAAGACTCATTGGCGACCAGACACTGGTTACAAAACTCCAGACCTTAGAACATCGTCGTAAGGTTGCCTGTCTGTCGGTATTCTACAAGATATATTTCGGCGAGTGTGCTCGGGAACTATTATTAAGTCAATCTGTCAAAGTCAATCCGTCAATGTCATCCGTCAAAGTCGACCTGTCAATGTCATCCGTCAAAGTCGATCTGTCAAACTGTCAATGTCAAGTTGTCAAAGTAGATTTGTCAAAACAACAACCACCATTACCACCACCACTACTACGACCAACAACATAAACAACAACAACCACCGCTTCCACCACCACTTCTACCACCAACAACATCAATCTGTCAAAGTCTATCTGTCAAACTGTGAATGTTAATTTCAATACGTCAAAGTCAATCTATCAATGTCAATGTGTCAAAGTTAATCTGTCAATGTCAATATCAATCTATCAGTCGATCAGCCAATGACAATCTGTCAAAGTTAATCTGTCAAAGTCAATCTGTCAATGTCAGTCTATCAAAGTCGATCTGTCATAGTCAATCTAACAAAGTCAATCCGTCAATGTCATCCGTCAAAGTCGATCTGTCAATCTGTCAATGTCAATTTCAATCTATCAGTCTGTCGATCTGTCAATGACAATATGTCAAAGTCAATATATCAATGTCATCCATCAAACCGTCAATGTCAATTACAATCTATCAAAGTCGGTCTGTCAATGTCATCCGTCAAAGTCGATCTGTCAAACCACCAATGTCAATTTCAATTATAAAAGTCGATCTGTCAATGTCAATTTCTATCTGTCAAAGTCATTTCAATCTGTCAAAGTTAATCCTGTCAATGTCAATTTCAATTGTCAAAGTCGATCTGTCAAAGTCAAACAGTCAAACTGTCAATGTCCACCACCACCAACTATACCACCACCAACAACGATTAACGACTAAGTACGATTATTGCAGCACGCAACTACAAACACCTAAACGATTCAAGCTGCGAAAGATGAAGAGCTGTCAGCTGCACCTTTTTCGCGAGGTGAGGATGTCATGCATTTCTCCACTCGTGGAAGAGGTAAGTCACATTTTCATT
Organism: Nymphalis urticae; assembly: GCA_905147175.2. NCBI lineage: Eukaryota > Metazoa > Arthropoda > Insecta > Lepidoptera > Nymphalidae > Nymphalis > Nymphalis urticae. The sequence goes on from LR990007.1 coordinate 9,673,443, forward strand.
TTAATTCCGATACTAGACCACAGATTCGCGGCCAAAGATCATATTTCCCACAAAATAACGCAGGTAAGCCAAATAATTCAAGTTATTTTAATAATCGAAGAAATTTTAATAATTATCCACGCGGCCAAACATATTATCATGGTAGACCTAAATTTCATAAATTGAATCGCGGACGAGATTCGAACGAGAATCCATCGAGTTCGATATCTCGTGGTAGTGGCAATAGAAACAGAGTATTTTATTCAAAAAAACTTGAACAAAATCAATCCGTAAACGCAGATAATTATAGTGAAATGCAGTTTTTTCGTGTTGAAACATAACATTTTGGCATTAAATGGCAAAGCCAAATGTTTATCATTTTTTATTAACAATAGGAAATATTTTTGGTTAGTAGATACAGGAGCATAATTATCTGTAATAAAGTAACAGGCATTACCCAGTTACCCAGTATAGTAATTAGAGACGAAACTATCATAAATGGTATTGGAGGTAAAATTCAGTCCATAGGCTACACTGATGTCACTTATTTCATCGTGATCAACAGTTTCATGTTGACTTTAACATAAGGCTACATGTTTTCAATAACTTACCTTTAAAGGCTGACGGTATTTTAGGTTTCGATTTTCTGTGTCGCTACGTATCAAGTATCAACTTTGAAAACAATTCCATTACCTTAAACAAATATGGAATGGAATGTTCCTTACCACTTTATGATTCGTTGAATTATTCTAATGAAAGTTTACTTATACCTGCGCGTTGTGAATAATTTCATTACTTACTTTTGGATAATGATTCGGAAAATGACTGTGTTATCCACAGTCAGCAATTAGCTGATAACGTTTTCCTTGCAGGTTGTATCAGTAGGATACGAAATAACAGATTACTTGTTAAAATTTTAAATACCAATGAACATGATGTTACTTTGCCAATGTTTCAACCGGAAATATATTCGATTCAAGATTATGAGTTATGCGACTTTAGGTCAACTGCTAATGACTTAAATAGGGCTAAAGCTTTATTAAACATTTTAAATTTAAATCACCTCAATACAGAGAAGCGCAAATCCATTCAGGATATATGTGCAAAGTATTCAGATGTTTTCTTTTTGCCAGGCGATAAATTAAATACTACCAATATTTATCAACAATCAATAACTTTGAAACCAAATACGAGTCCGGTATATGTTAAGCAGTATAGATTACCCCATTCTTTAAAAAATGAAGTTTATAATCAAATTACAGAAATGCTTAAGAATGACATTATAGAAGAAGCTAAGAGCGAGTGGTCAAGTCCAATTTTGTTAGTACCGAAAAAAAGTGACAGTGATAAAAATTGGAGACTTGTTATCGACTATCGGAAACTTAATGACTGCATTGTGGACGATAAGTGCCCTTTGCCAAATATAAATGAAATTTTAGACTCTCTGTGGTTCTATCTATTTCTCACACTTAGATCTTAATCAAAATTACTATCAGGTAGAGTTAGATAAACGAAGTAGGGAATACACGGCTTTTACGACAAACACTGGTCAATACCAAATGAAAAGATTACCAATGGGTCTTAAGACTAGTCCTAGCGCTTTTAGCAGAGCCATGTCAGTTGCATTGTCAGGGTTAACATTTGATAAGTGTTTTGTTTATTTAGATGATTTAGTTTACATAATAAAAATTTGATTGACGTTATGGAAAGGCTAAGAAAAGTTAATTTAAAATTAAATCTCAAAAAATGTAATTTTTTGAAGAAAGAAATTCTTTATTTAGGACATTTAGTTTCAAAAGATGGAGTTTTACCTGACCCTGCAAAAATCGAAATCCTACAAAAATATCCCATACCTACTAATACTGACGAAGTTAAAAGGTTCGTAGCATTTTGTAATTATTATCGAAAATTTATCAAAAATTTTGCCAAAATAACATATCCCTTAAATAAATTAACGAGAAAATATGAACGATTTGTTTGGACTGAAGAGTGTCAAAAAAGTTTCGAAACATTAAAACAGGCTTTGACAAGTCCCCCAGTATTAGAATTTCCCGATTTTTCAGAAAATAATGAATTCGTCATTCAAACTGACGCTTCAGGTACAGCAATTGGCGCTGTTTTGTGTAATCAAAATATGAAACCGGTAGCTTTTGCAAGCAGACCTCTTAATAAAGCCGAAACAAACTACCCCACTATTCAAAAAGAGTTACTTGCTATAGTGTGGGCAGTAAAATACTTTAGACCATATGTATACGGTAGATCTTTTACGATTATGACAGACCATAGACCTTTATTATATCTATTCTCAATGAAAGACCCCTAAAGTAGACTTCTTAAGTTTAGGTTAGCACTAGAAGAATACGACTTTAAAATTATATATGTAAAAGGTAAGGATAATAGCGTAGCGGACGCTTTGTCTAGAATTAGCATAACATCGGACACTTTAAAACAAATGAACGAAGAAATATTGTTAGTTATGACTAGAGGCCAAAAGAGGCGTTTAGAAAATAAAGTAGAGCAGGATAATACAATTAAAATTAGTAAACCTAATGAATCGTGGCCTGATCAACCACGAGTAGTTGAGGTACTAAAGATACCAAATGATTCAGTGGAAATGACTTTTATAAATAATGAGGAGTTAAATAAATTGAAAAATAATGATAATTTATACGAAGAGAAAGAATGTTTTATTTATAGTCTACGTAGAAAAATATTATATATTAATCTTAACTTTAGGGCACAATTTACGCGAGCCGAATTTGTGACTAAGTTAGGAGAATTTTGTAAAACTAGAAAAATAAATGAACTATGCATAGTAAAGAATAATGAAATTGAAAATTTCATAAAAGAATTGTTAAAAGAAATAAAAGAACGTAAGGACTGGATGGTGGTCCACGTATCTATGTTCTAAGAGGAGTTAAAAGAATATATGATGAGGAAGAAAGAAAATACATATTACATGACTTTCATTTACTACCCACCGCAGGTCATGCAGGTGTGCGTAGAATGACAAATAATTAAATTAAATTAAAAGAAAATTTTACTGGCCAGGCTTGGATAAAGATGTTAAAACATTTGTTAGCAAGTGCGTTCAATGTCAAAAAATGAAACATTGTAGGTATGTCAAGGCGCCCATGGACATAACTACAACGGCTTCACATGCTTTTGAAAAGATCTATCTTGACGTCGTAGGACCTATGCAAAAGGACATTGAAGACAATTGCTACATTTTAACACTTCAATGTAAATTGACTAAGTTCGTAGAGGCCTATCCTCTAAAAAATAAGGACACGGTAAGTATAGCAAAAGCATTAGTTAATAATTTTATATAAAGGTTCGGGATACCAAACACCATAGCTACAGATCGTGGGACAGAGTTTGTATCTACTGTAATGGAACAGGTATGTAAAATTTTAAATATACAAAAATTGACTTCTACAGCTTATCACCACCAATCTATCGGTGCACTTGAAAATTCGCATAAAAATTTAGGTACTTTCTTACGCATTCAGTGTGATGGTCAGAAAGACACCTGGAGTCAATGGTTATCTTTTTGGTGTTTTAGTTTTAATAATACTGTTCACACAGAAACGAAATACACACCATTCGAGCTAGTTTTTGGTAGACTTAGTGTAATACCTTGTAGAGTAAGTCAATATATTGAACCATTATATAACCCAGATAATTATGCTTTAGATCTTAAGTTTAAGTTACAAGTAGCGCAGCAAGATGCTCGCGAAAATTTAATTTTAAGCAAACAAAATCGTAAATATAATTACGATAAATATACAAATAATGTAACTTATACAAATGGACAACTAATTTTAATTAAAAATGAAACGGCAAATAAACTGGACACACAGTGGATTGGACCATTTGTAATTTTAGAAGATTTAGGACTAAATGTAAAAATTTTAAAATGTAATAAGCCTTATATTGTCCATAAAAATAGAACTAAACCATTTAAAACCTAAATTCAATTATTATGTACCTATTCCTAAAAAAAAAAAAAATTGTATCAAAACATTTTTTTTTTCTCAATTCACCCCCCGAGGTGTAGTGTAATAAGTAGTATGTAAGTAAGATGGCGTATAAATATTAAGATCGTTGCACTAATTAGTCAGTAATAAATCATCTTCTATCAAATACACTCGTTTCAATAACATAAGTCCCCTCACCACTGCGAGTCAGCTCCGCACGTACCACCTAATTAATCTAGTAGATCAGCATTTTTAGCTCTATCTATTAGGATAGACTAATTATAGGCAGCATTCAATATGTGATCAAGCATCGATCAGTATTGTTTCTTAGGACAGTTCGACAATCGATGGCGATCGATACGGCAATAGACAGCTCGATGCTGGATGCAGATATTGAGTCCTACCTTATATATATAACTTAATCCTAAGAAACAATACTGATCGATGCTGGATCACATATTGAATCCTACCTTATGTATATAACTTAATCCTATGAAACAATACTGATCGATGTTGGATCACATATTGAATGCTGCATATAATTAGTCTATCCTAATATACAGGTGACTGGTGAATTACTATAAATATTTTAGGAGCATACTCGGTACATGATTCTCATTCGAATTATGTAAAAAAAATAGGTTCTTAATTTTTGACCAAATTTACATAAATTTTAATTTAAATAAATAAAGTGTGGACACTTTTCCGCGGCGCGTGCGGCTATGCCGCTTGCCACCCGCAACCCCTGCTCCGCGGCTAATTAGTCGGGCGAGCGCCGCCGTAAAGTTCGACCATCTTCCCGCGCGCGCGCCCCTAGCGATCGATCTTACGCGTATACCTAATCTTGCGTGTGTGAGTGTGACCCGTTATTAGTAATTAGGTATGGCTTATCAATACACAAATGCAGAATACTGTTAAAAGTGACCCATTCGTGTTAAATCGTGTGAAAGACAATATGCGTAAACGTGCCGAACTGTGTATCACACGAGCAGGAGCTCACTTTGAACATTTGTTAAGGTTAGTGTAGTTATGTAGGTAAATAGGTAGTTTAATGATTGACAATCGTTGTAAATAAGTATGATTCCATTTTTAAATACGCCGGAAATACAGAGATAGGTAAACAGTTCATGTTAATTTTTGTCCCAAGTTCATATCATTTACCTAGTCAACAAATTTGTTGCTTAAATGAGTGAAATATCTTGGTATTTTTGCTTGTCCTAAGCCAGGTTTAAAGTATGAAGGGGGATTAGATCATGCTTGTTTATCAAAGGTAGCCTGCTACCCTGTTAACACGCGGCGGCGTTTGGACGTAGGTAAAGTATTGCGCGATAACTAAATGTGTTGTGTCGGCAGCGCAGCTAGGGTGTCCACATGACGCGTAATTAATTACATAATTGTTGGTTAACTTTACTTAGAAGTTTATTAATATTTATGTTATAGGTATTTTTTTTTGGTCATATATGGTCGTCAAATATCACGTCCTTAAGTATTGATAGTATTCAAACAGTCACCTGTATAGAGCTAAAAATGCTGATCTACTAGATTAATTAGGTGGTACGCGCGGAGCTGACTCGCGGTGGTGACTTCGCAGCTACGTGCTTTTACGACTTTGACAATTGAAATTGACATTGTCAGATTAACTTTGACACATTGACTTTGACAGATTGAAATTGACATTGATACATTGACTTTGACAGATTGACTTTGACTTATTGACATTGACACATTGAATTTGACAGATTTTCTTTAAAAGATTGACATTACCAGTTTGACAGATCGACTTTGATTGACTTTGAAAGTTTGACTTTTACAGATTCCATTTGACAGATTGACTTTCACTTAATTAAACCTTCAATGTCAATTTCAATCTAAAAGACTTTAGATTGAAATTTACATTGAAGGTTTGATAGATTGCGTTGACGTATTGAAATTAATATTCACAGTTTGACAGATTGACTTTGATTGATTGATTTTGTTGGTGGTAGTAATGGTGGTAATAGTGGTGGTGGTAGTAATGGTGGTAATAGTGGTGGTGGTAGTAATGGTGGTAATAGTGGTGGTGGTAGTAATGGTGGTGGAAGTGGTGATATTAGTGGTGGTGTTAGTGGTTGTTTTTGCTTTTGATGTTATTGGTGTTAGTAGTGGTGGAAGTAGTGGTGGTTGTTGTTATAATAATAATATAATAAATAATCTTTATTCACATAAAAAGTTACAAAGTATAATGAAGTCCCTGATTTCTGAGCTAGGCTCAAAGACCTGTATTACAGAAATCAGTGTCCTCTCTCATATTTTAGTGTCATATCGTTCTATGTAAATAAAAATAAATGATAAATAATTATTTCTTACTGTATACTAGAGTAGAGTGTGTATGTGTATGTGTGTGTGTGTGTGTGTGTGTGTGTGTGTGTGCGTGTATGTGTGTAATTTGTTTCACAAAATATTATAGCAACAACAGTTCAGTTTGTTCATAATCTAGTCCTAGTAGCCAATTTTTAATAATTACTTTAGCTTAACGATTACATAAGGGATGTATATTTTTTATTTTATTTATTTTGTTATACAAATAAACAGCTTTAAAATCATGTTGTCGTTTGGCTGAAGCTGTTCGACATATAACAAGTGGACATACGTTTTTAATGACACGTTGTTTACTGTATTCGTCGGCATGATAGGGGGTGATTCTATGTTGTTGGATAACTAATTGATAGACGTATAGTTGCCTAACCGTTAGGAGTTGACATTTTTCATACAACTTAGTTGTAGAAAATCTGTATGGGCTAGAGGTCATGACTTTTAAGATAGATCTAGGCGCTCTTTCCAAGTCTAATATAAAGGTTTTACAAGCACCACCCCAAGCTTTTATACAATATCTAATGACTGACTGAACTAGTGCATAATATATTGTGCGCAGAAGATCTAAATCAGCAACGTGCCTCAACTTCTTAAAAACCCAAATAAGTTTTCTGGTGCGCGCAGTTGTGATGTCTATATGAGAGCGCCAGCTAAGTTTTTCGTCCAAAATAACTCCTAGATATTTGACGGTCGTACATTTAGCTATCTCAAAGCATGAACAGGAAGCAGGAAGTTGTTGTTGTTGATGTTGTTGGTGGTAGTAGTGTTGGTGATAGTGGTGGTTGTTGTTATTATTGATGTTGTTGGTGATAGTAGTGGTGGTTGATGTTGTTGTTGTTGATGTTGTGGTTTTAGTAATAGTGGTAGTATTGGTAATTGTTGTTGTTACTTTGACGTATTGATATTGTGCCGTCAGCACATCGCCTTTTTACTTGTACTCCATATTTGGCATGACGAAATCATAACAATTTAATATTAGATTAATATAGTACATTAATCAATCAGTCAGTACAGGGTACTCAAACAATTGTGACATGTCGTAAATAAAAATACATTATTCCTTCGGTCTTTGAGTATTGGCTTGCCTCATACCTGGATCCGTCTCTGAATATTATATGCCTCAGTATCTCAAGATAGCCTACACGCCAAACATAACATTCACAGTTTGACAGATTGACATTGACAATTCGACTTTGACAGATTTATATTTACATTGACACATTGACTTTGACAGATTGAAATTGACATTGTTAGGATTGACTTTGACACAATTACTTTGACAGATAGACTTTGACAGACTGACATTGACAGATTGAATTTAAAAGATTGAAATTAACATTGACAGATTAACTTTGACAGATTGACTTTGACGGATCGACTTTGATAGATTGAAATTAACATTGACGGTTTGACAGATCGACTTTGACAGATGACATTGACAGATCGACTTTGATATATTGGAATTGACATTGACAGTTTTTTTTTTTTATATTTACCGGGAGGGCAAATGACTCTACTCCACCTGATGTTAAGTGGTAGTAGAGTCCAAACGCGAGGACGGCCAGTACAGTCGGGAAGAAGGTTCTGCAGTAGCCGCCCTCGCCTTGCCGGCCCGCAAGATGCCTCTTCACGCCTCGTTTGAAGGAACCCGGGTCGTAAGAGGAGGGGAATACGTGAGCTTGTAAGGAATTCCATTTCTTGGAAGTGCGACAAAGAAAGGAGTTGCCAAATTTCTTTGTGCGCGATGGAATTGATGTCACAGTTAGTCGGTGACATCGAGAGCCAGCACGCGTAGACTTGTGAAGGAAGGGGGAAGCAGGAATTAGGGAAAATAATTCTTCGGAACACTCGCCGTGATACAGTCGATAGAAAGCGCTCAGCGCAGCTATCTCTCGACGCAATTGTAAAGGCTCGAGGGTGTTAGTGACCTTTACGTCGCCAATAATGCGGACCGCACGTCGCTGCAACCGGTCCAAGGCCTCAAGTAGGTACTTAGCGGAGCCATCCCAAAGGTGCGAACAATATTCAACGCAAGACCGTACCTGTGTTTTGTACAGCAGGCACAGTTGTTGTGGCGTGAAAAAACGCCGCACCTTGTTCAGAACTCCGAATTTCCGTGAAGCTGTTTTTATTACAGCCTCGATGTAATCCCTTGGACTAAGGTCGCAGCGAACGTCCATCCCCAGCATGGCGATTTTGCTTTGTATCACCAGCGGAGTGCCACAGAGGGAGGGAAGAGGGGAAAATGGTGACTTTTTTGCTGTGAGAGCGCATACCTGTGTTTTCTTGGCATTAAACTCAACAAGCCCCATTTGGCGATAAGCTCTAACGTCCTATTGAGTTCAATGACAAGATCCTCCCGCCTCTCCTGAATTTCCGCTCGCCCAGCCACCGCGCGTCCGTGGTATCCACCATGCACTGTACTATCGTCTGCATAGCAATGAATGTTCCCGAGAGAGAGCATATCATTGATATGCAAAAGAAACAGAGTGGGGGATAGCACAGATCCCTGGGGGACCCCAGTTGCGCTTCACAATTCCACTACATAGAATTGTGAAGCGCAACCATCAACTAAAACACGAAAGCTGCGCTTGTGTAGGAAGCTGGCAATCCAGGTGCAAAGCTGAGCAGGCAGACCATATGCCGGCAGCTTGGAGAGAAGACTTCTGTGCCAGACCCTGTCGAAAGCCTTGGAGATATCGAGGCTGACAGCCAACGATTCCCCATGCTTGTTGAAGCTATCGCTT